>CAJQUN010000004.1:8475124-8832734 GCA_907163345.1 Haberlea rhodopensis | reverse complement strand
AAGTTAATGGCAACCATCTAGATAGTTAGGGTAGTAGTAGTTTTAGGATAGTTTATATAATTTTTTCTCTCAATTTGTTGAAGAACGCTACGAAGATCGAAGCGAAGGCGGGATTGACACCTCGACGAGCGGAGATTGGATTAGTTTTCTTTCCCTTGTTTTTATTTATTGCTTTTATCTAGATTATGTCTAGCTAGTTTTAATTCTTGGTTGAGGAAGACAAATCCTTGGATTTATTTATCTTGGGGAGATTCTTACGCTTTAATTTCAATTTTATTGAGTATCAAGAGTTTTTCTGATTTTGTTGATATGATTGATGTTTGTTTATTGGATTGACAACCTAGTAACTTGCATGAAATCTAACGCTAAATTAGATATCAAATACGGAATCGTTTGATCCCTCTAATTTACGAAGCAACTAAGATTGATTAATTTCCGCTTGTGAGTTTGTTAAATTCTTAGGAAGAACACTTGACTAGATTAAACATAGACGCTTGGATTATGTTGTTGTAGCTTCATCGATCTCACTAGTTCATATGCTATCATCGATTTAAATCTTAATCGCTTGTATTTGATTGATTGTTTGATAAGGGTTAAACTAGAACGCTTGGGCTACTTAACTAAACGTAAGGTGAGATAGGACTTTGATTATTGGATTAAACGTCCAACGATGAATATTCATATGAAAAATTGAGTCTTTTGTGAATCGATGAAATAGATGATAATTCTAAGGAAGAGTCGACCGATACCAAGAATCGCTTTCATTAGTTAATCTTTAATTTTAATTTAAGTAGTATAATTCAATCACTCACAACACCCCATCTTTTGTTATTCTTTTGTTTTGATTTTTCATTAACCACAAAGATTCACACCTCCTCGTGGGATCGATCCCTACTCACGCTACTACATTATTGTTATCAATCTTGAGGATTGAGTGGGGTTAATTTGGGCGTACACGATAAGCGCACACCAAATTTTGGCGCCGTTGCCGGGGAGGCGTTGTATATTTTTGTGTTAATATTTTCTGTTTTTTTTTCTCTATTTCGTTTATTTCTTTCTTTCCCCCACACCGCTACTCTTGTTTGTTCGTGCTTACAGGTTGATTTCTTAAAAATTGGATCTTTTCATGGAGGACTATAGGCGACTAGACGAATTGGCGTATCTTGTGCACCAACTTGGCGTAGGGAGTGGACAAAGAACATACAACTCAAGTTGGAGTGATCATCCCAATCTCAACTATGACAATCAATGGATGAGCCCACCTCCACCTTACATGCAGTCCTATCTACCGCCATACATACCACAATATTCGCCATGGCCGCAACAACCTCAATATCATACCCTGGTGAGTCTTTAGAGGATCTTCTTTCGAAACTTAATGATAGTACTTTGCAATTTCAACAGGAATTCAGGGCTAGCACTCAGAATTTGGGTAACCAAATGGAGCAAATAATAAGATCAGCCGATCGGATAGCAGCACAAAAGGAGACCATGATTGCATTCGAATTATGGAGTGATGAAGAAGAGGAGACTATGGAGAAGGTGGTACTGATGCCACCCGAGCTAGAAGTGGAGATACATGTGCCAATAGAAGAAAAGGAGCTTGTATATCCTACAACTCCGCAAGGTAAGTTTCCAACTGAGAGCTATGTTGAATACTTAGATGAATCAAGTGATGTGGAAGAGGAGTCGGCGATAGAGTACTGTGTTGAAATGGATCCTTGGGACTATTTTTTCGAAGACAACACCTTGGACAGTGGCAAAGAGGTAGAAACTCCAGAAACGATGGTACTGATGCCATCAATACTTGAAGAACAAACAGAGGTCGATGTGGATAACAAGGAATCTTACCAGAATGAGATTCCCAAAGGCGAGCATAGGGGACGACAAGTTAAAGGATGCCATGAGGTAGATCTTGATCGACCTCAACTGACTTCTTTGGAGGAAGGCGACATAGTGAAAAGACAAAAACCCTCCAAGAGGTTCAAGGCAAATAGGCATCGTCTTAAGCGAGAAGATTGGCGTCGGGCCACCGACATTAAACAGAGGCGCTGCTTGGGAGGCAACCCAAGGGGAGTTAGTTTCCTTTCTCCCTTTTACTTTTATTTTTTATTGCTTTAGTAGTTAGACTTTTCTCTTTTCTTGTATTTTTGCCTTACATTGGGGACAATGTAAGATTTAAGTATGGGGGAGGGATTAGTGGTGTGTTATTGCTTTTATATTACAAAAATAAAAAAAAAAATCGAAAAATTTAAAAATTTTGGGTTCATAGTTAGTAATGAGCACATGCTTAGAATCACTAGCCCATGATGAAACCTAATTGATATCATGCATGCTTTTGAACATAGGTGAATTGTTAACCTTGGAACACTTTGAACTCTAATGCAAAGTTTACTTTAACTTAGTAGTTGAATATTTTGAGCACATTATTGTCATGGCTTGTGAAGTGTGCATAGTTTAGTGAAGATTGTGTGAACTTTGTAATAGTCTTAAGAAGTCTCTAATACATGCTAGAACTTAACTACATGCTCTTTGAGGCATATGTCTAGACTACTTGCAAACATGAAAGTGATATAGGCAATCTTTGATGCGTTTGAGCCTTTCAAGCCTACCATGTAAACAAAATCAATCTCTAGTACCCTTTTTGAGCCTTAATGTAAAAGAATGGGAGTATGCTAAGCATACTCAAGACCCCCATTCAACATTCCTTGACTAGCTTATCATCCTTCCCTAATGAGCCTAAATGTGATTTTAATCCATACCTTTTAAGGGAGTATGATGTATTTCATTCAAATGCACTTGGGAATCATTGAAGTATATTTGTGAGCTTAATTGTCAAAAGAATGGAATGCATGAAAGAAAAAGGAATGCCTTGAGAAAATAGATAAAAATATGACTCCAAGGGGAGCCAAGGCACTAAAGAAGAAAAATGTTGAAATAAACCTTGAAAAAAATGAACAAGGTTTGAAAAATTCATACAAGAAGAGAAGCTTTTAGTGTGCATTTCATCATACTCTCTTGTTTGAATATCCTTACCCTTTCTTTCATAAGCCAATACCTAGGCCAAGCTACAAGCTAATAAAGACCTACTTGATTTATGTTTGCAAAGTAGCTAAGATAGTGGAGAAGAGTGTGCAAGTGAGCTTATACTTGTGTTAGTGTATGACTTGAACTATTGTGGATTTACATATTTTGGAGCTATAATTTGTACACAACACTTGTTTATGACCACACACACACGTTCACTATTTTGTTGAGTATGAAATGTATAGGGATTGAACTTGTTCCACTGTTAACTTTTCACCGCCTTTCATTACTGTGCATGTTAAAATTGTTGAGGCATTAAAGTGAGGATAAGTTGCTTTGTTATGAACCTATGAGCTAACCAAAAATATTGTAGTTTTTATTTGTTTACTCGAGGTCGAGTAAAGATTAAGTATGGGGGTGTTTGATGTGACTAGAAATAGACACATCTATTGCGCTTAATTGTCTACGATTTGGTATATTTTGATGGATAAATTGATACATATGCTACCTAATCGTATATTTGTGTAAATGTAGGGAAAGGTGAAGAAATCAAGCTAAAATGATGAAAGAAGCAATAAAGTTGAAGAAAAGAGGAAAAAACCAGAATCAAAGACACATGTTGCTCCTTTCTCCTCCAATTTCTATGTATTCCAGCCAAGTTTTGGGAATGTGGTCCATATAAAAGTTGTAGAACTTTGAGTTATCTTCGCGTGGACAGCTGACTCGTCGAATTCGGAGTTCGTATGTGAAAGTTATGGCCAAAATACAAAACTCGCCAGAAAAATGGAGGACAGGCGTAATTACGCCATTCACAGGCGTAATTACGCCAACGCTACGGCATGGACAGGCGTAGCTACGCCATTTTAGGCGTAATTACGCCAATAGAATTTTGGAAAATTAAAAAACTTGATTTCTTTCCTTCCCACATGGATTCTAACCTACTCCATCAGCCTCCCAATACATATATACTCGAAATTCAGACCTTTTAACCATCTAGATAGTTAGGGTAGAGTAGTTTAGGATAGTTTTATAATTTTTCTCTCAATTTTGTTGAAGAACGCTACGAAGATCGAAGCGAAGGCGGGATTGACACCTCGACGAGCGGAGATTGGATTAGTTTTCTTTCCCTTGTTTTTATTTATTGCTTTATCTTAGATTATGTCTAGCTAGTTTTTAATTCTTGGTTGAGGAAGACAAATCCTTGGATTTTATTTATCTTGGGGAGATTCTTATGCTTTAATTATCAATTTTCTTGAGTATCAAGAGTTTTTCTGATTTTGTTGATATGATTGATGTTTGTTTATTGGATTGACAACCTAGTAACTTGCATGAAATCTAACGCTAAATTAGATATCAAATACGGAATCGTTTGATCCCTCTAATTTACGAAGCAACTAAGATTGATGAATTTCCGCTTGTGAGTTTGTTAAATTCTTAGGAAGAACACTTGACTAGATTAAACATAGACGCTTGGATTATGTTGTTTAGCTTCATCGATCTCACTAGTTCATATGCTATCATCGATTTAAATCTTAATCGCTTGTATTTTGATTGATTGTTTGATAAGGGTTAAACTAGAACGCTTGGGCTACTTAACTAAACGTAAGGTGAGATAGGACTTTGATTATTGGATTAAACGTCCAACGATGAATATTCATATGAAAAATTGAGTCTTTTGTGAATCGATGAAATAGATGATAATTCTAAGGAAGAGTCGACCGATACCAAGAATCGCTTTCATTAGTTTAATCTTTAATTTTAATTTAAGTAGTATAATTCAATCACTCACAACCCCATCTTTTGTTATTCTTTTGTTTTGATTTTCATTAACACAAAGATTCACACCTCCTCGTGGGATCGATCCCTACTCACGCTACTACATTATTGTTATCAATCTTGAGGATTGAGTGGGGTTAATTTGGGCGTACACGATAAGCGCACACCAAATTTTGGCGCCGTTGCCGGGGAGGCGTTGTATATTTTTGTGTTAATATTTTCTGTTTTTTTTTCTCTATTTCGTTTTATTTCTTTCTTTCCCCCACACCGCTACTCTTGTTTGTTCGTGCTTACAGGTTGATTTCTTAAAAATTGGATCTTTTCATGGAGGACTATAGGCGACTAGACGAATTGGCGTATCTTGTGCACCAACTTGGCGTAGGGAGTGGACAAAGAACATACAACTCAAGTTGGAGTGATCATCCCAATCTCAACTATGACAATCAATGGATGAGCCCACCTCCACCTTACATGCAGTCCTATCTACCGCCATACATACCACAATATTCGCCATGGCCGCAACAACCTCAATATCATACCCCTGGTGAGTCTTTAGAGGATCTTCTTTCGAAACTTAATGATAGTACTTTGCAATTTCAACAGGAATTCAGGGCTAGCACTCAGAATTTGGGTAACCAAATGGAGCAAATAATAAGATCAGCCGATCGGATAGCAGCACAAAAGGAGACCATGATTGCATTCGAATTATGGAGTGATGAGCAAGAGGAGACTATGGAGAAGGTGGTACTGATGCCACCCGAGCTAGAAGTGGAGATACATGTGCCAATAGAAGAAAAGGAGCTTGTATATCCTACAACTCCGCAAGGTAAGTTTCCAACTGAGAGCTATGTTGAATACTTAGATGAATCAAGTGATGTGGAAGAGGAGTCGGCGATAGAGTACTGTGTTGAAATGGATCCTTGGGACTATTTTTTCGAAGACAACACCTTGGACAGTGGCAAAGAGGTAGAAAACTCCAGAAACGATGGTACTGATGCCATCAATACTTGAAGAACAAACAGAGGTCGATGTGGATAACAAGGAATCTTACCATAATGAGATTCCCAAAGGCGAGCATAGGGGACGACAAGTTAAAGGATGCCATGAGGTAGATCTTGATCGACCTCAACTGACTTCTTTGGAGGAAGGCGACATAGTGAAAAGACAAAAACCCTCCAAGAGGTTCAAGGCAAATAGGCATCGTCTTAAGCGAGAAGATTGGCGTCGGGCCACCGACATTAAACAGAGGCGCTGCTTGGGAGGCAACCCAAGGGGAGTTAGTTTCCTTTCTCCCTTTTACTTTTATTTTTTATTGCTTTAGTAGTTAGACTTTTCTCTTTTCTTGTATTTTTGCCTTACATTGGGGACAATGTAAGATTTAAGTATGGGGGAGGGATTAGTGGTGTGTTATTGCTTTTATATTACAAAAATAAAAAAAAAATCGAAAAATTTAAAAATTTTGAGTTCATAGTTAGTAATGAGCACATGCTTAGAATCACTAGCCCATGATGAAACCTAATTGATATCATGCATGCTTTTGAACATAGGTGAATTGTTAACCTTGGAACACTTTGAACTCTAATGCAAAGTTTACTTTAACTTAGTAGTTGAATATTTTGAGCACATTATTGTCATGGCTTGTGAAGTGTGCATAGTTTAGTGAAGATTGTGTGAACTTTGTAATAGTCTTAAGAAGTCTCTAATACATGCTAGAACTTAACTACATGCTCTTTGAGGCATATGTCTAGACTACTTGCAAACATGAAAGTGATATAGGCAATCTTTGATGCGTTTGAGCCTTTCAAGCCTACCATGTAAACAAAATCAATCTCTAGTACCCTTTTTGAGCCTTAATGTAAAAGAATGGGAGTATGCTAAGCATACTCAAGACCCCCATTCAACATTCCTTGACTAGCTTATCATCCTTCCCTAATGAGCCTAAATGTGATTTTAATCCATACCTTTTAAGGGAGTATGATGTATTTCATTCAAATGCACTTGGGAATCATTGAAGTATATTTGTGAGCTTAATTGTCAAAAGAATGGAATGCATGAAAGAAAAAGGAATGCCTTGAGAAAATAGATAAAAATATGACTCCAAGGGGAGCCAAGGCACTAAAGAAGAAAAATGTTGAAATAAACCTTGAAAAAAATGAACAAGGTTTGAAAAATTCATACAAGAAGAGAAGCTTTTAGTGTGCATTTCATCATACTCTCTTGTTTGAATATCCTTACCCTTTCTTTCATAAGCCAATACCTAGGCCAAGCTACAAGCTAATAAAGACCTACTTGATTTATGTTTGCAAAGTAGCTAAGATAGTGGAGAAGAGTGTGCAAGTGAGCTTATACTTGTGTTAGTGTATGACTTGAACTATTGTGGATTTACATATTTTGGAGCTATAATTTGTACACAACACTTGTTTATGACCACACACACACGTTCACTATTTTGTTGAGTATGAAATGTATAGGGATTGAACTTGTTCCACTGTTAACTTTTCACCGCCTTTCATTACTGTGCATGTTAAAATTGTTGAGGCATTAAAGTGAGGATAAGTTGCTTTGTTATGAACCTATGAGCTAACCAAAAATATTGTAGTTTTTATTTGTTTACTCGAGGTCGAGTAAAGATTAAGTATGGGGGTGTTTGATGTGACTAGAAATAGACACATCTATTGCGCTTAATTGTCTACGATTTGGTATATTTTGATGGATAAATTGATACATATGCTACCTAATCGTATATTTGTGTAAATGTAGGGAAAGGTGAAGAAATCAAGCTAAAATGATGAAAGAAGCAATAAAGTTGAAGAAAAGAGGAAAAAACCAGAATCAAAGACACATGTTGCTCCTTTCTCCTCCAATTTCTATGTATTCCAGCCAAGTTTTGGGAATGTGGTCCATATAAAAGTTGTAGAACTTTGAGTTATCTTCGCGTGGACAGCTGACTCGTCGAATTCGGAGTTCGTATGTGAAAGTTATGGCCAAAATACAAAACTCGCCAGAAAAATGGAGGACAGGCGTAATTACGCCATTCACAGGCGTAATTACGCCAACGCTACGGCATGGACAGGCGTAGCTACGCCATTTTAGGCGTAATTACGCCAATAGAATTTTGGAAAATTAAAAAACTTGATTTCTTTCCTTCCCACATGGATTCTAACCTACTCCATCAGCCTCCCAATACATATATACTCGAAATTCAGACCTTTTAACCATCTAGATAGTTAGGGTAGAGTAGTTTAGGATAGTTTTATAATTTTTCTCTCAATTTTGTTGAAGAACGCTACGAAGATCGAAGTGAAGGCGGGATTGACACCTCGACGAGCGGAGATTGGATTAGTTTTCTTTCCCTTGTTTTTATTTATTGCTTTATCTTAGATTATGTCTAGCTAGTTTTTAATTCTTGGTTGAGGAAGACAAATCCTTGGATTTTATTTATCTTGGGGAGATTCTTATGCTTTAATTATCAATTTTCTTGAGTATCAAGAGTTTTTCTGATTTTGTTGATATGATTGATGTTTGTTTATTGGATTGACAACCTAGTAACTTGCATGAAATCTAACGCTAAATTAGATATCAAATACGGAATCGTTTGATCCCTCTAATTTACGAAGCAACTAAGATTGATGAATTTCCGCTTGTGAGTTTGTTAAATTCTTAGGAAGAACACTTGACTAGATTAAACATAGACGCTTGGATTATGTTGTTTAGCTTCATCGATCTCACTAGTTCATATGCTATCATCGATTTAAATCTTAATCGCTTGTATTTTGATTGATTGTTTGATAAGGGTTAAACTAGAACGATTGGGCTACTTAACTAAACGTAAGGTGAGATAGGACTTTGATTATTGGATTAAACGTCCAACGATGAATATTCATATGAAAAATTGAGTCTTTTGTGAATCGATGAAATAGATGATAATTCTAAGGAAGAGTCGACCGATACCAAGAATCGCTTTCATTAGTTTAATCTTTAATTTTAATTTAAGTAGTATAATTCAATCACTCACAACCCCATCTTTTGTTATTCTTTTGTTTTGATTTTCATTAACACAAAGATTCACACCTCCTCGTGGGATCGATCCCTACTCACGCTACTACATTATTGTTATCAATCTTGAGGATTGAGTGGGGTTAATTTGGGCGTACACGATAAGCGCACACCAGCAACGGCGCCAAAAACTTGATCGCTATTATTTTAAACAGTATATTCCAGTGTAGCGATTCTCTACCGCAAGTGTACGGTGTCAAGTTTTAGTATAATGATATGATAAGTATGAGTGTCGAACCCAGGAGGACTAGGAAATAATTACCAAACTCCACTAGTTTAACTATATTTAGTCCACGATAACTGATTGTGATTAATTAACTAAATTGATTAATTAACTCAATATCAACCCAAACAAACAAGAACGAATAAGAATAGAATCAAAAGAAACAATTATCAAGACTTTCGGTTCACCTATGTAATCCCCCACAATTCACCTATTAGTTAATAAGCGAATTCAAACAATCTAAGGTGACGAGTTTTCCAAATTTATCTAATATACTCTCTCGAGTTATATTAAACCTAATATCAAATTGCAGTAAGTCACTCTCATGTACTTATTTAACAACACAATATTGTATTAAGATCCGTGAAAACTTCTAGCTTTAGATTACTAGATATCTATAGCTATCACACATGTATTTGGCTTCATGTCTCGATATCAGTCTGAAATCCACGGCATAAATCACTATATCGAATCACAATTTTATCTCTCGATCTCAATTGTTATTTAATATCATTCAAGGATGGTCAAACCCTTAAAAGCATGAAGAACAATGATCTATGCACTTAGATAATAAGAATCAATAAAAAACATTCAATTAAAATCATGGGTTCATATAAAGGATCCCATAAGTCTTGATAACAAACCTAGCCAACAATCTCCATCAAATAATAATGCATTAACATGTTTTGCAACATTCTAAACATTAAAATCTAATGAAAATATAGAATTAGAGTTAGAAATACGGAAATAACGAGAGGCGTTGACTCCTTGCGTTGCTCCATCGTCCCGTCTCTTCCAATGCGTCTCTTCTTCAATGGTTATCGTGTATGGATGGTTGGAGAGGATGATGAGTCATGGAGGCTGAGTATTGTAGGTCAATTATGAGCCAAAAAGTCCCGAAAACGTCCATGATAATCCATATTTATGGTAGGAGGAGTTTCACCAAGTTTGGACACCAAATAACCAAGATGGAAACAAAATCCCGAATTTTCGAGTCGAGGCGATCGATTGCCTCAAATGAGGCGATGTGTCACCTCTTGCTACTGCCTGGAGGCGATCGATTGCCTCATTTGAGGCGATCGGTCGCCTCCTCTGTTTTCAGCAAATTACGATTTTGCCCCTCCTTTTCCAGGTTTGCTCAGTTTGGTCCTTTTTCATCATTTTAAGCCTATTTCCTCAACTTTTATGCATATAGCCCCGGATTCCTGAAATATACAAATATAAACCAAGAAAAGTAATATTTTCCAAGAATCACTACAAAAACGCCACTAATCTTATATCAAAATAAGTGTAAAAATCACACTTATCAACTAGTACCAAAATTGTATATGTTTCATACCAACTTCACGTGTAATAAGTACCGAAAATAGTATAGGTTTCATACCAATTTTATGTATAACTATAGATTTCATACCGATTTTATGTGTAACATGTACCAAAAATAGGTTTCGTACCGACTGTAATAATTTCTCAAAATTAAAAGTTATTTTAGTAGAGGGGTATTATAGAGTCACCAATCGAGCAACGCCATTAACATCAATATCAATATTGCTTTGTGTCTTTATTCTCAACTTCTTGTAGGGTAAACTCTTGCTCATCATGAGGTCCATTTTTTCTCCTTACTTCTCGAGGAAGAACATTTGTAAGAATTTCGTACATCTATAATCATGGAGCTGCATATCAGTGTGCGGGGCCACGTTACCTTAATCTTCAATTAAGCATACAATTAAGTAAATGACATTATTTACTTAACAGGATTAAGATAAAAGACTACTGATCAAGATTTTCACTATGTCTATCTACTACATTATTCTCATACATAACATAATATACATCATTTACATGTCAAAATCGTCTAGTCTGTTCGTCTAGTATGTTTGAATCTCGACCAGTTTATGTCCTATCAGCGGAAGGTAGACTCATAATCACGGAGTTCCTTGTCTATGAGTCCCTACAAAACAACCACACAACATGAGTATATAGATGATATTCACAATTCAATATCAATAGAATGCATAAATACTGTATAAACAACTTCCTGTATTTCATGCATTGAAATACTTCTCCTTGGTTGTTTCTGTACATACACCAAAGCACGATATATACCAATATCTCATGACATGTCCGATGAATCTCATTCATCACCCTGTTATAACGGAGCATATATGATATTGCCTTTCCGCTCAATATGTCAGTGGAACTTCATCACATCTTCATATTAGCAGCATATATCATATTTCCAGCTCATGCGTCATAACAACATTATCTAATGCCTCAAAAGCGTCATGTCTCACAACATCAATCACATGCCTCAACAGCATCACGTCTCACAGCATCAATCACATGCCTCAACAACATCATCACAATGATAGCTATCCAATCATCATATACATATCATATATATATCATCAATACTCGTACGTCTACACGTACCTGGTATTCGTCTCAGAACATAGAACAGCATGAGTTATTTCTTAACCTCCTCTTTGACATGTGCTCTGAGATGGTGCTACATGAATATCGACAATTCAATGTTATAATAGGCCTCATCATAAAATTCCAAGAAATTTTAACATTTTTTTTTCAAATAATACATCTCGCGATTGATCGGTCGCCACACGTGATCGATCGTCGCACACCATAACATATAAACAAAATGTATGTCCTTCAGCGATCGATCTCTTATCTTTACGCGATCGATCGGCCGAGATCAAGCTATCGATCACTTTATATCATAAATATTTGTCAAACTTTCTGCCTCAATGCGATCGATCTCTTCTCTTATCGATCGCCACCATGAGATCGATCAATCACAATGTTGGGTCCTCATTACTTAATCCATTATGTATTCAACCTTATACACATGTGAGTAGGAGTTAAGTAATCATACACACTGATTTAAGAGTTTTACTATGTCAGTTCTTACAATAGTTACTAAATTCTAATAAAACCTTGCATAATATACAACACATGGACATCACATGTACATATACACAACCTAACAAAGTTCAACTCCTAATCAGTGGTTCAGCTCACAGCAGAATGCAACTCATAATCCCGGTTTCCCACGTCTATGAGTCCCCTACAGAAACATTCACACAACATGAGTATTGATAATCAACTATCTCAGTTCTATATCAATAAGAAAGACAGAATACGATAATCATCATCGTAAAATCTCAATAGTGATTGTTCTGTAAGCATCACCAAATGCAAATATGTCATGACATGTCTCAACATCAACCTATTATAACGAGACCGATGATATGCCTATCAGCTCAATATGTCAGTGGCTCAGCCTTCACGTCCCATATTGGCAGCACATATCATATAACCGTCCTCACACGTTATAACAACCAAAGCATATACTCAATTGAAGTATACCTCTCATGCCAAAGCATATGCTCCACAATAGCATACCTATCGTGGCATTACTCTCAACAACATGCATGTATATCATCATGAATACATACATATATGATATCATCAATCATATAATCCACTTTCAATATCATCATCACAATAACATCAATATTCGTACGTCAACACGTACCTATCGTGTGACACAAAAGATCTAAATCAGGCCTCAATGTTTACCCTCCTCGTTGTCCCGTCCCCTGTGATGATGCTACAACAATACCAACAATATATCAAGTTAAAAGAGGTTGCACTAACAAATTCCACAACAACATAACATGTTCAACATTTTAAGTCTACCAATCGATCGGTCACTCTAGCGATCGATCGGTCCAATCATGTAACCCTAGCGATCGATCGATCGATAAAAGCTAGCGATCGATCGGTATTAAATCTGAATTTTAGACAAAAGCTACGGCATTCTAGTGATCGATCGGTCGCATTCAGCGATCTTTGCTACATGAACCGCCTTACACATTCCCCTGTTTCAGCGATCGATCGGTACATCTACCGATCGATCGGTCGATATCAAAAATTCCATACTTTGGCGATTTTCAAGTTTATCCCCATGGTTCTACCTCCATGCTTTCTATCACACTTCTAAACTTGCATCAAAGTTACACTAAAGCATGCTATGCACATTTCTTTCATAAAAACACAAATTCATACTCTTTAATTCCATTTAAAGTAATTCAAACTTGCTTCTCAATAACTTGACAACCTATCCTACACATATCTATGTGTATACAAGCTCATAACTCATTAAATTCATACCAATTCCCTTTGATGTTGTTACTCCACAACTTTGAAATGAATTTCCAAGCTCACCCTCAACCACAAGTCCAAAGAGGAGCAATATGAGCGAGGAGAGTTTGTAGAGATTTACTAGGTGCAAAATGGTGAAGTATGTGTTTAACAATCTGATTTTGATTATATGTACTAACCACCAAATGAATGCCAAATGCATGTAAAATCTCACTAAAATTCAAATGCATCCTCTCATCAAATCCTATAACATACTAATTGCATGTAATTATATGTTTAGCTATGTACCTTCACCAACAATATATATACACCACCAACATATCAAGCTATGTTATTACTTCTCAATTCAACATAAAACATGCTTATCATACTTAGCATCTATGTATCACACTCGGTTCAACACGAACCCCAGTCCACATCATGTTGTAATTATCACATATTTACGCAATAATCATAGTAAGCATATATGATTCACGTCGAGGCATTACACACAAGCAAGTGATCGATCGCTAAACGCACCACCTCACTTGTTCTTAGCTTCACGCGATCGATTGGCACACGACTCGTGATCGATCGCGATGCTCTGAAAAGTTCAGAACATGACGATTTTCAAACATATCTTCATGGTTTAATCTCTACACCTCAAATCATACTCTCAAAACTTCAGAAAGTAACACTACATCATGATATGGACATCTTTTCATCATAACTCAAGTTTATGTTCTTTAACTCAAGTTATACCAATTCAAAGAACATAACTTCATGTTCAACACACACATATAGGTTTATCCTTCAATATAACAAGGTTACATAAAATCCTTACCAAATCACTTGACATCAATCTAGGATCAAATGTCTACGGATTTCCAAACTAAATCAATACAAAGATTAAAATTAAATGCAAGAGTTTTTGCAAGATCTTTGTAGGCTCTAGTGTGTGTGTTTAGGTGGAGTATGAGATTTTAAAACTGATTTCTTGTATATATATTTAGTAATAACTCATGCCATGTCAAGTTTACCCCATGTGTTCTGTCATGCATCAAATCCATGCATTCCATGTAAATGTGTTGTTAAACCACGTTCATATCAGTTTATAATAAATCATTGAACAAAACAATTCCTTATAGTTGTTCCCAACTATACATCTTATTACATTTAGATCATGTATATCTTCCATGTCTAAAATGAATATCATTCCCTTGTCATGTATAAAATGACTCATATATTCTCTCATACTCGGTTCAACCCGAACCCGAGTCCACGTCATATTGTAATAAACACATCATTACAAAATGCAGTTAACATACATAGATTAGTTCTAGACATTACACAATGTCTTGTTTACCATCTCTTATTCCAAAAATTATATGCGTGTCACTTATTCTGATTTTTCATGGTGTATCTTTCGAATGTGAAGTCCCCAGATTCTTTGTTGAAGCACGTAATGATGTTTTTTTACTATCATGTCACGTTCTTGCAATGTTCTAGACAACTATATTGGAAAAATGGAGTTCAGTTGGGGTCAGAATGGTGTCCTCCTTAGCACTTTGATGTGTACTTGACGGAGTTCCAGTGCCTTTAACTCTGTGAATGTTTGTAGGTTTGGGCCTATATGATGTTTGTTTATTTCATTTCTTTGTGATTTCTCCAGAGTTTGGTGATAGATGAAGTGTAACTGAGAGCAAAAGTTTTAGATAGTTAAAAAATAAAAAAAATATTAAGATTTTAATCAGTCGGGCATATAATATACATGCATCGCCTGAGTCTAGCGGTGAACATATATTAAGTGCACCATAGACTCAGGATGTACACGAGGTTTGAGTACACCTACTGCGGCTAACCAAAAACCTAGATACATGCACCGATGGTTTCAACTTGTTTATGCGGTGTAAGCACAACGTTCGACTCTAATGGTGCACGCTAGACACATGAATGCTGTTCTTACACCGAACACAAAATTAGTTTCATATATGGAAAATCCTAATTTTAATGATTAGCAAACTTTTTAAAAATTAAAACTAAGATTTTAGTCAGTCGGTGCATATAATATACATAAACCACATGAGTCTAGCGGTGCACATATATTACGTGCACCGATAGACTTAGGATGTGCACGAGGGTTGAGTGCATCCACTGTGTCTAACCAAAAATCTAGATACATGCACCGATGGTTTCAACTTGTTTATGCGGTGTAAGTGCAACGTTCGACTCTAATGGTGCACGTTAGACAAATGAATGATGCTCTTACACCGAACACAAAATTAGTTTCACATATGGAAAATCCTAATTTTAATGATTAGCAAACTTTTTAAAAATTAAAACTAAGATTTTAGTCAGTCGGTGCATATAATATACATGCACCACATGAGTCTAGCGGTGCACATATATTACGTGCACTGAAAGACTCAGGATGTGCACGAGGGTTGAGTGCAGCCACTGTGTCTAACCAAAAATCTAGATATATGCACCGCTGGTTTCAATTTGTTCACGTGGTGTAAGTGCAGCATTCGACTCTAGTGGTGCACACTAGACATACGAATGCTCTTCTTACACCGAAGTGACCGAACACTTGAATATTTTTCATATATAAAAACCCTAATTTAATGATTACTAGGTTTTGGAGCACGTTTTTTTCTCTCCCTTCTTGCTTGTTGAAGGTTTGGTTTGAGGAATATTCTTTGATTTGAGAGCCATCTTACTAGTTTTTTCGACGAAGAAAAAGACGACTTAGATGAATGGTGGAGAAATTACAAAAACTTTGAACTTTTTCGATGAAATGGTGGAGAAATTATAGAAAACTTCACATTTTTCAGCGATAAATATTGGGAAATGAAGAAGACACACAAAATGAAGAAACGAAGAAGACGTCGAAGAGATGCTATAATGAAGAAATGTGGGGAAAATTTGGTAAATTTGACCTAAAATGAACTTAATTGAAAGTAAAAAAATATTTAGGTGAATTGGGTTGAAAAACTTTTTTCGTCTAATACCAGACCAAATTTGTCTCTTTTTTAATTCTTTTTGATGGACCGGGCAGCCGGGCTTGACAACCCGGTCCCTTCTCTATATAAATATAGGTGAAAATAGCGAGAACAAGCAATTACCCTAATTACTCTCTCATATGGTGTCTCATCTGACTGTTCCTCTCCCCTCACCCTTCCTCTGCGTTGCTCCGTATTCTCGTCGTGCTAATATCTATTTTCTGTCAAGATTTTATTTCGATCGGTAAATTCTGTGAAGAAGTTCAATCAGGGATCGGTTTATCCTAAAAGGTTGGGCCTTCATTCGGGAAACCGCAATTAATGAGAAGCGAAGTGATTATTGCTCTTCTTTATTTATGTTTCTTGAAGTTTTGATTTTGAATATGGGTCTCTCTCTTTTATTTGTTTTTATTGTATATTTGAGTTCTTGGTGAGGATTTGCCCACACAATTTTACTTTTTGATATATAATTATTAACTCAGGTCTTCTTCTGAGTTCTGATTTATTGCACTGACTAGTTTGACAGTTCTTCCTTTTTTGTTATAGGGAGTTGTCGAAATCTGAAGTATCCAGTGGGCTTACAAGAATCGGAACATGATGGAGGACTGGGGTAATTTAACTTTCTTTCCCGTCGACTCTCATCTGAATGTTCAAAGTTATTTATCTTCTTCATTATTCCCTTAACTTTCATCTGCGCCTTTTCCTCTGTAAATGCAATTTTTTTAGGGTGTTTTATTTAAAATTGGATGTGGATATCTGTTCAAATTTTGTGTTTTATAAGGACTTTACATAATCAGATCTCATCGAAAAAATGCTTTCATCTAAATAGACTAGAGAAAAAACTTTCTATATACAATTGTTTTCCTTATCTTGTAACTGTACAAAATAAGTGCATTGAACGACTCTGGTAAATTTAATAATTTTCTTGTTTACCCTGTTGCACGGTCCAACATTAGGTAGTAAGAGATGACCTGAAGTCCCTTTGAACTTCTCATGTCATTCTTTGGGGTGCACAAGGACAAGTGCTTAGTTGATTGGCCAAAGAAATTTATATGAGAACTCCGTCCTTTTCTTCCCACTTACAGATTTCTGCAGCGTAAATGATAAGATTCGTGCTCATTAATTTTGTTGAAAGGTCTATGACAATTAATTATTGACAACTTTTGGGCCTTCAGAAGATGAAAATGTTCCAGTTATTCTAAAAAAGGAGCAGCCAAAGAATAATTGGGATGATGAAGATTTGGAAGATGATGACGTGAGGGACTCTTGGGAAGATGCTGATAAGCCTGCTGTGGTATATACACCTTTATTATGCTACGCATGGCTAAAAAATAATTAAATGTTGAAGAAAAGTGACCATACTATCTTTCACTCAATTTACAATCTTCTATCTGATAATTTGTGGTCATGATTTTATAGTGAAGATTGCATTGTGGAATTCCACTTCTGCCATCATCATTAAATTGTAAATTTGTGTTTTCTGTACTTCTGTGTGATTTTTTAATGTAAAAGATGTTAAATATGGTTGGTTAAAAATAGTTATATCATAATAATTGCTTTAATAAAAAGTTATTATTCTGTATGACAACGATCAAGGTTTGGTTGGATTTCCTCCTTTTAAGCAAGAACTTTATGGGGAATGTTAGCACCTTTCACTGCAAACTAGTGCATTTCAATGCTGCATGTTAGATGTACGGTTTAATTTTTTGTGTAATTTTTATTTGACTTATAGTTATCAAGTAGAGATGGGTATATCTACAAGTTTCTTTCCGATGTCAATATTTGATCCTTGTCCCCATTGTATTTGCTTGATTACAAACTTTATTTCTACTGGATATCACAGTTTTGGGGTCATTCTTTTTATAATAAGTTGCATCTATTCATACTTTGTTGTGAATTATTTGCGAGGATACATGCGAGTGTAAAGTTTTTATGATATTCAATGATGTTGGACTAATTTTAGTGCATGTTTGATGTATTGGTTCTATAAATTGGATTCCCTTCCATCCAATGATTTTGTCAGGCACCGAAAGCCGAGCCTTCTCCTAAAAAGGTCCCTAAGAAGGCTGCCGCAAAGTTGGATGAAGAGAAAGGGAAGATTGTTGGAACTGCAGGGGCATCTTTAGATCCTATAGAAGAAAAACTTCGCCAACAGAGGTACAATTTTTCATATTTCAGGATTGCAAGATACTATGTTTTATAAAGTCTTGATTTGTAAGTTTATTAGTTTTCTAACATTACATGACATTGGGGTACAACAGATTAAGCTGAACCGTTATCTTACTATTATTAGTTCATTTCATGTTTCTCAAATTCAATTGCCTGTCAGGCTGTTGGTCAAAGTCATTTCTTTTCATGTCTACACAGTTGGAGTTTGGGGTGTTGACATGCCCGAACTTCAATTGATTTGTCCACTTCGTATCAATTCACCCTGAAGATTATTTTGTCACAGTTCCGCATCATTAATTTAATGCTTGTTTCCTTTACTATCGGTGTATTGTTATAGTTGGCAGCAGCGTTTTTAAAGTATATGTGATTCACAATGGGAATGGCTTTTACAGACTTGTTGAAGAAGCTGATTACAAATCCACCGCAGAATTGTTTGCCAAGAAGGGTGATGAGAAGACACTCGATAATTTTATCCCCAAAACCGAAAGTGACTTCTCAGAATATGCAGAACTTCTCTCTCATAAGCTTCGGGCATATGAGGTTTGGGATGCTTGTTTCATCCATTTTCATTTATTTGCTACTTCAGAATTATAACCGTGTATTACTCATACATCAGAAAAGTTATCATTATATTGGATTGCTGAAAGCTGTGATGAGATTGTCATTGACATCGTTGAAAGGCGCAGATGCCAAGGAAGTTGCCTCTTCCGTTACTGCAATTGCAAATGAAAAAATTAAAGCGGAAAAAGAAGCTAATGCCGGCAAAAAGAAGACAAGTATATCTTGTATAACTCTGATAACTATTGTGATCGATCATCTGAGCGTCTCGTTTAACCAACTTTTCTCTTGTTTATAGCTGGGAAGAAGAAACAGCTGCACATTGGCAAAACAGATGATGATGTGGTTGTCGATACTTATGATGCTTATGATGACGACGATTTTATGTGAGCAGGTTATCATTCCCATATAGGAATCCGGGTAAAAACATCTCCATTACTAAAGGAGTCTACAAACACAAAGATGATTCCGCTGCTTGTTGCGTCTCTCCCTAATCCAGGAAATGCTTCGAGTGTGTAAACTATTTATTTTATTGATGAACGAATGAGGATATTTAGATCCTCAAATATGTTTAGAACTTCTCTGAATGGAGATTCATATTCGTTTTTCATTTTTTATTGCTTACCAAATACCATGGATCTTGGAATTTTGTAATACCAAAGAATGTGATTATGTCTCGGCCAGATTCCTGTTTTTTTCTTGCAAGCAGGAAAATGTTGAACTACCGCCTCCGTGCGTGAACATCATGTGAGGATCGTGTGCTATTATTGTGTCAATACTTCAGAATTGTAGGATCTCAAAATTTTGTAACACTTGTTTGGGAGCACTGAAACCAACGACAATTGCCTGTTTATGGGTGAGTTTGGATGTTCTAGGTGTACATTTACTATAAAAGTAAAAACAGTTTTTTTTTGTGTTTTAACTTTTCAGGTGTAGCGAAAATAGTTCTCTTATTTTTTTTAGGAGAAAGGAGGAGTGTTTCAAGTGTTGTTATTATTTTATCATTTTTTATAAATATAAAATTAATTTTACTTGAATATTAATATAAGATTATTAAATTTTAAATCAAGTAGTCAAGTTTTTTCTTTTAAAATAAAAATAAATAGCTTTTGATATTTTGGGTTTTTATATTAAAATTGAAAGAATGAATTTTTATTATAAAATAAAAAGTGGTAGCTTAAGGATTTAATTGTTCTACTGGACTTCTTTTGCTATTTTTTCTTGTAACATGTATCAATCTTCTCGAAGAATTTATTTTGGTTTCGTTTTATATTTTTATACCTTAGCATGTATTTAAAAATAATAATGTTTTTAATTATGTATTTAAAAATTTAAAATTATAGCATATAAAATTATGTAAAAATAGCTTCAAATTATTGTTTATAAATGTAATTATAAATTATAAAGGGAAAATTACAATAACCATCATATAGTTTGATCCAAATTTCATTTTACAATTATTGTTTGAAAATTACAGTTTACATCATCAACCTTAATAAATTGTAACACTTTGCATCTTCTTGACTTGGTTTTTTTATCGAAGATTCGTCACCGCATTCAATCATCACCTTACATCTTCAAACATAGAGTCTCGGTTAGCTATTACAAATTTTAAAAAAAATTAAAAATATTTTGAGTATCAAAATTATCTAATTGTTTGATTTCGGAAAGAAGGAGATCTTGACACTCCAAAAGTTTTTTTGATTTTTTTAAAATTTGCAATAATCAGCTTAAGGTCTAAATTCGAGGATATATGTCGATAATAGAATGTGGAGATAAATATTCGATAAAAATATCAAATCGAGTCAAGATGATTTAAAGTGTTACAATTTATGAAATTTGAGGATGTAAACTTTAATTTTCAAACAATGATTGCAAATTGAATTTTGAACTAAACTATAAAATGATTTTTGTAATTTTCCTGACTATAAAATATAACAAAAAAATATGGTCACATATTTAAGGATGGAATATTTTGGTACTAAAGAACTAAAATTGTAATTTATTTTATGGTCCATTCTCAGCACAAGAAGTCCATACATATTCTTCAAAATGCCTCCCGAATGCGCAGAGTTTAAATCCAAAAAACCCCGCCTCTATAACTAGCGACTCTCTATCCCAAAGACTTCCAAGTTTTACTCCACAATTTGTACATGGAGACCGACGAATCGCATAATGCGGTTCCGTTTCAGCTTCAATTCGACAAACCCATAGCTTCTCAGGTCATCTTGCTCTCATGAACTTGAAACGACGTCCTTTGTTGTGTTTTTGCCATAATTTATGTTTTGGGTGATTAAGCAGATTAAGATAGCTGAATGGAATCCAGAAAAGGATTTGCTAGCGTTGGTCACGGAGGACTCGAAGCTTCTTCTCCATCGCTTCAATTGGCAGAGGCTTTGGATCACCTTCACCGGTCTGTCTTCTGCAATAGCTTTTTTTTGTTTTGTTTATTTTTTTTTCCCGTTTTAGAATTGGAGATATCGTTCTATTAGCTTAAAGTTACTGATTGGTGAAATCGATTTTATTCCTGTATGCTAATTGTGGCTTTTGGAACGTTTTATCTAGGGAAATGCATAACATCCATATGTTGGCGTCCAGATGGGAAAGCAATTGCGGTGGGACTCGAAGATGGAGCTGTTTCACTTCACGATGTGGAAGTGAGATTTTTGCTTTATACATTTTCGTGTGATTTTTTCTCTAGTAATTTTAATTTCAATTGGTCACCGATGAAGCAACATCAATATTATTGCATCATTACTTTTGAAATCGAAATCATCTTTTCTTTTATGGGTGTGTTTTATGGAAATTAGAACGGTAAACTTCTGAGAAGTATGAAGTTCCACAGTGTTTCTGTCGTCTGCCTCAGCTGGGAGGAAGATAGGAAAAAGGTTGAGGTATGACTACTACAATTTTGTACCAAATTTTTTTCTAACAAGCGCTTAAATCATTTACCTTAGTTTTTTACTCCTATGATTATTTATAAAGGTGCATCAACTTGCATTTTCAGTCAAGTTATACAACATCTCTGAGTTACAGTCCCATGGCGTATTGCCTTTTCAATGGAGTAAATGGAAGAAACTGGCAAAAAAGTGTCACTGATTTGTTAGCAAATTCATGCGCATCCTTTGGTTGAGATTATGTTTAAATTAATAAGCTGCTGGTCTAATTAAATCATAAGAAACTTCTAGTTGCATCTGACTTAATTAAATTGGTTATTGGCAGTTATCTATTTCCCCATGCAATTTCAATATCAATCTCTAAATCTGATTAAAAATCAATTTGATGCTGGTCTAAATTTATTAAATGTCATGCTTTGATATGGCTTATGGGGAACCTTATCACTTATAGTTCGAATCGCTCTTTACAAGGAGTGTGCTCCCTAATCTCTAATATTGTTTCACCACTGGAACACAGATTACACAGTTTGTCAATTCACTTTGCTTTACATTGGAGTGAATCGAACCTTTCACACCCATAATTGAAAGTTCAGTTCATTCACATAAATCAATGATATTTATCTGTTACGTTAGTACAAACTATGAAAAAATGAATGGTAATTTTCTTTTATCTGAAAAACCTCTTGATGGTGCTCAGCCATTCTGCACTGTTTTTTAGACTTATCCTTTGCTCCTTTTAACTTTCTTGTTTTCTCTCTTCTATTGAAATTTAGGAGGGAATTTTGACATATGAGGACAGGACTACTCGGTTTTTTTCCTCATGCTCCAAGATCTCCTCGTACGCCTGGACTTGTACCTGGAGATAGTGGTTTCATGGATGAAAGTGAGGATTCATTCCGTGAACTGTTTGATTCTTCACATCAACAATTTAACATCTTATGCAGTGGGGATAAAGGTGGCAATATCTGCTTTAGTATTTTTGGCATTTTCCCTGTAGGAAGAGTTGTAAGTTGATTTCATTAACTTTTTACTTAAATCTTTCAATAACTCTAGCATGTCTATATTGTTTCCTGTGCAACTTTCTTATTGGACTCATATGCCAGAACATACACAATCTTGCTTTTCACAGTTCTTTGGTGGGAAATTACAGGCTTATGAACGCTTCTATTTGTAAGGTAATCTCATTTTATATTTTAATGTTGTTATTTTGATTTATCTTAAGCATAACTATCCAGTTATAATTTGATATGTTTTTTTGATGTATACTAGTCCTCAATAGCACCTATTGCATTCTGGAAATTTGTTGTTTGCTTTAGGAGATATATTTTACATGTGTTAGTCTTTATGTAATTAGGGATATTTTAGATATAAACCTGCAGTTAAAGATGGCGTTTGGTTCGGCTTTCGATCCATCTCAACTCAAAAGTTTTGAGAAAAATGTTTGAAAATAATTTTGAGATGTTGTTTGTACATAAATTCTGAAAATTGATGTGATATCGAGTAAGAGATGTAGAAAATAATTGTGTAATTATCTGTTGAATATTGGATTTGAAATACGAAATGATATGTACAATAAAAATTTTGAAAAAATAAAAGGTGAGTGGATATTAGGATTTTTAATCCAAACAATGGTTGAGCGTTAGAGATGAACTCCAGAACCCAAGCAAACAGGGCCACAATAATTTTGGGCAAAAATAAAGTAGGGGAATTTTGGGTATTTCTTACTTTAGTTAAGGTCCTGATAGGGACATCATTAAAGTAGGGATATTTTTTTATAATTATTAATTTATCTACGGGCATAATAGAGAAGCCAAAATTTGGTTTGTTACTTTGGGATTCATGCTCTTTTGTCATGGTCACTTTTGTGTTTTCTTTTTATAGTAGAGAAAACAACAACAACAACAACAACAACTACTAGGCCTTTAATCCCAATGAATTGGGGTAGACTACATGAACAATAGAGATAATCAAATTGGGTCGGACACATGCGTCAATTTTCTCCAAACGCTTCTATCGGTTAACATATCTTCTGTAATCCCCTTGCACTCCAAGTCTTTGTGTATAACTTCGCGCCATCTCTTCTTCGGTCGTCCTCTCGCTCTCGTGAACTGGCCGAAATCCATGGGCTCCACTCGACGCACAGGTGCACTGCTGGATCTACGCCGAACATGACCAAACCAACGTATAGTAGAGAATAGTAGAAGTATAAAAATCATCTACTAAAGGTAAACCGATGCATTAATGTCCAGTATAGGAAACTGATAGTTCTGTTCCAACTCCAGGTCCTTCAGAGCTGTTTAAGTATCAAAATTTTTAAAGGCTCAGTAATTGTTGTTGTCAATTCACACTGGTAGCTTCTATTCTTTAAGTCTATGGTGATTTCAGTGTTAAACCAGTACTTTTGGGGAATCTCATGTTGTGATTTTGCTTCTTGTCAGGTGGCATTATCCAATGATCTGCGTCATATTATCATCTTGTGCTCTGGTGTACTTATGGGAACTCAAGTAGAAGCAAGAGATGCTCAAATTTCTCAAAATGAGCTACTTGGTTTTCATTGCTTAGTCCTTGACAGTGCAATTTTTTCCGAAAGGTATTGGTGAATTTTGAAAGCAGCGATAATTGATCACTGCATCTATATCCATTTGCCTAAGTCAAATTTTATTCTGAATCAAACATTTTGACCTCATTGGATGTAGTATGCCTTTTCATTTTGAAGAAGTAGACCGTTAAAGGTTGCTAGCTTAGGTATTTTTCCCTTCAATTTAATTATCATGTGGAAAAAACCTAAGAATAGAATCTCTCCCTTCGTTCTGAACATTGGTATTTCATGTTGTTTTTGGAGTCCAATTTTTATGGACCACAGGCATAAGAACTTGGTTCTCCTGTGTTAGCTGTTTTGAGCAATTAGTTTTTTTTTTTTTGAATTTACAAAGCAAAATTGTAGCCTTTCACAATAATTGTTTTGTAAAAAATCGTTACTCTCCTTATCAATCCTGGTGGTAGCCTTTAGATCCTTATTAGGCCTCCACCATTCCCATCTGGGTTTAAATTTGTCACTAATTTATGGAAGTAGTAATGTAAGCTCTGTATTGCAATAATGATGAAGCCTAGTGAAATCATATGTAAGATGCCTGATTGATGTTCTCTACATATTGAATATTGTCTGCTCATAAATATTTGTGCAAGGTAAGTTCTCTCAATTCCCGAACCTTTTGTGTGTATTTCAAACTGATGGCTATTTCGTTTGTCCGCACTTGGATACACAAGTTTTAGAATTGACAATTTTGATTGTGATTCTCTCTTTATTTTGAGATTCCACATGTAATTTCTTTCCACTTATCGATACAATGATAACTTAGTGTATTGCAAATCCTTTTCATCTGTCAATGTTTTTGGCAGTTTCTTCCTGATCCAGGGGTTTATAGATGTACTATCAAGTCTGATGATGATTATCATTTCAATTTTTATAGGCTATTATAAGTTCCTTCTGATTATAATTTCAATTCAATGTTCTCAATCAATGATAGGAAAAATGAGCTCCACCAGGTGGCTCAGCAAGCTTCTAATGTGGAGCATCTAATTGAAGTAATACGCACATCACTTTCTGTCATGTCTAAGCAGTGGTCTGATGCTATGCACACTTACCATGAAAAATTCAACGGTCTATCATCCTTGATTATTGACAATGGTAAATGTTAAAAGAAATGTGAAATAATTCAGGATTTCTGGTTTTCCTGATTGGTTTCTGTTCAAATCTTTATATTACACAAACGTTTAGGACTTGACTCCACTCCTCAAGAAGAGCTTCTAAGCTTGCTATGTGGTGCAAGGACAAGTCCAGCAGTACATCAGTTTTTAGTTAATTCTCTTGGTGAAGTGGTATACCCTCCTATATCAAGCATTTCACATTATAATGGTGATTATGAATTATGTGTACATTCTGTTGTATTATTTTGCTTAGGGGCTCAAACGGGTTGCTAAGGTAGTTTCTGGTGCTGGGAAAGAGGTTCAGACAGTCGTGCTTGATCATCTACAGGTTTGTGTGGTGTTCTAAGAGTAATAAAGTTCGGGGCAGTTGAGAAAGACCTCGTCTTTGGATCTTCTTTGGCAGAAAGTTGAAAGTTCCACATTACCATAAATTTATTTCTTAAGTAACTAATTTTATTCAAATATGAAGCTCTAAAGCTCTGTTTCTCAGCCTGCTGCAGATATTATTGGGTTTCGAATAGGAGAATTAAGAGGGTTATCAAAATGGCGTGCACGTTATCAAGGTATTGGTTTAGATGAGAAGTTAATTGATAATGCAACGGAGAAGGCTGGAATGTTGCTTGTACAAGTTGAAAGGTTCATTAGAGTTCTATCATCTGTAGTGCAGCAGGTATGTCCTCAGATGTTGTAAGGCAGTTTAAACCGCTTCTTCCGTTTCCTGAGTTGGAGATTGTTTGGTAGTATAATTACGTTATCATCTCCATGTTTTCAATTGTTGCTATGTGCAGTATATGCTTATGCATGAACGAGAACATATGATAAGACACTAACACAGAACACCACTTGAAAGTTACATGCACGCAGAGACACTGCTCGAAAGAATATACCAAATGGAGGATCAAAACCTTTTATGGCTATGATTTTTTGAATGTTGATTTACCATTCATATGGTGGTGTTTTCTTTTGATTCACGATCAAATGTTAAACAAGAAGGCCCTGTTTTTGCTGCAAGTGTGATGTCAACAGTTCGCATATAAACTATGTTACTTGTGAATTTTTCTCAGTTTATTCTGACCTCAGACATCTCTATTTAATGTAATCCTGCAACGTAAGTTGATTTTATTGTAAAAAAAAGGATCTGCATTTCCGAGTTTTTCCCAAAAGAAAAACTTAAATGGAGGTCTTTGTGTGTGCAAGTCATTTTTAAGCCACATCCGTGTTGGTTTTTGAGCAAATCTTTGTTGCATAATCTGATGTAGGTTTGCCATTTTCACAGTTCTTCATATTTTTGCTGCAAAAAAAAAAAATCTGTACTATTTAAATGTTTCTTGTCCTTTACAGTTTTGATAATAGTCTTCGGTTTAGTTTTCAAATTTTTTCAGCTGGCTTCTGAAGTCTGTAAAGATTTTAATGTCTGAACCAAGTGATCAACTTCTGCCCTTCAGTAGGTTTGTTTTTTTTTTTAATTTTTTCTATACACTTTAAATTTTTAGTTTTCCTCAGGCCCAGGTGGTCCATTCCTTGTTTGCAGTGAACTTATTATCATTTTCCTGAAGTTTCTGTATGACCGAGATCCTGTTGGTCAATTGCTGGAGTTTGATCACAATATAGAAGTTGACTTGTAAGTCCTTTGATCAGAGTTTTTGGATTATAATTGTTATTCAATGCCACTACATTCATCCAATTCTGTAACATAGTGATTCTCCACTTACACATCTCAAATGTTCAATATCTTGAAACACTAGAGAATTCTTGCAAAGAAAGCTCCACATTTTTCAGGCCATGCAAAATTTCTCTACAGTTACTATTGTTTGCATTCGAACTGGTGCTTTGTTTTGACTTCTTACATTTTTTTCCTTTTTAATAGGGAAAGACGGCTACGAGTTATAGAATTGGCTCTTTTCGGTGGATTCTCTGATTGTGAATATCTCAACAGAACATTGGCAAGCGGATTTCAACAGATGGAATTTTGGTATTCCTTTTTTCCATTATTACTAGCATTTATTCATATCCTCACGAAGCAGATGAGCTTGAGATAGATTTTCTTAACTTATGGGAAGCAGAAGATGGGCTTAACTATTGCAGGAAGCATATTGATTTGTTTTTAGGATGGACATCTTCTGCCTCTTCACCCGATTTCTTTTATAACAAAGGAAAAGCATAATCTGTGAGGCTAAAACTAATTATGCCATGCTTGTTTTCTGACTTTTCTTGTTTAATGAGTCATGATTGTAGCTTCAAGGAGGCCTTGGAGATGCCACTAGCCACAGTTTCCAAAAGAATACTTTGTAAAAATATGTTTCCGCTTTTCCCTATTGACTCTTCGACAAGTTTGAAGTCCTGTATTCCGGCATCAGTCTCATATTATCAGGTGTCTGTTATTCCTATATGTCGTAAAACATATTTTTGAATTTGATGTCTCTCCATTTTGACCCTGTTTCTGGTTTATTTCCAAAATATCACATAAAAGAGTTGCTGCAATAGCATTAGGATCGTTGATCAAGTCAAAGCATCATTTAAGTTCACACTCAACAATTTGAGTATGTTGTAACATTCAATTATGTTGTCTTTCTAACGGAAAGTCGAAAGAAACTGTGCTTAGTTCTGCACAAGTGCTCAAAACTCAGGAAAGTTGGAAAATTAAGACACATGATATTGCTTACTGATATAACTTGGAGCTACAGATTATCATAGCACATATGCTTCTCAACAATATTTGAATGGACGCATTTACTCATAGAAAATGGTATCAACCCCCCATTGCGTATTGGTACTTATCGAGTATAGAATAAATATGCTTCTCTCAACAATTTGAGTATGTTGTAACATACAATTATGTTGTCTTTCTAACGGGAAGTCGAAAGAAACTGTGCTTAGTTCTGCACAAGTGCTCAAAACTCAGGAAAGTTGGAAAATTAAGACATGATATTGCTTACTGTTATAACTTGTAGCTACAGATTATTATAGCACATATGCTTCACAACAATATTTGAATGGAAAGAACCAGATGTATCTACTACTTTCAACTTGCAATAATCATTTATAAATGATTCATTAATAAAAGATCCTCAAACAGCTGCACATATGTTTCCTGGAGTGCTCCTGATAGCAATGGCAATTCCTTGCATTGTAAAAACACTAGATTCCAAAACATTGTTGACTCAGAAAAGGGGATACTTAATTAAGGCCCCATTTGTTGCATAATGTGCTCGCAATGTTGCAGAGTAATCATGTGTAATAAAACTATTTGATTTAAGCATTCAAATAAAAATTCTTCTTATTCGCCAGGAGACTTCACATGTGGTTATGAATCATCGAACTGTCCATCAAAGCCTTACTGATTATACATCTTTCGTTATACCTGATGGGACGTTTCCAAACATAACAAATTGCATCGGCATATGTAGAGGGATCGTGCATGATTTAGACAATTTGAAAGATGTTCACACTTCATTGGAAGTTGCATTGTTACGAGCTCCTGATGGATATGGCTGTGCTGATATATCACTTTATAAAGTAAGTACAAGAATGTTCTTGTCATTTAATTTGAGTGGACTGCTCAGTTCTCACTTATTCTATATTCAGGATGCACAAATTGTCTTGTTACTAAATGAAGTAACTTCCATTGAGAGCTCAGGAAATGCTCGTATGATGATCATCCAAGCAGCCGACCTTCCATTTGTGCATATTTCAAGATCCTCTTCTCTCAAATCTTGGAATCTTCATGGACTTCAGGTTTTCTTTTCTTGCAACTTTATGGTATGTTTGTGATAGTTATGATGGAAATTTGTGCTGATGCAACGATTGATGAATTCTTAACTACTTTTACGAAGAATCCATCTTCTTCATAATAACGGCGTAGAAAATGTTTTCTTCACAACGGAGGTTTAATAATTAGTTTCTCTGTTGTTGCATTCTTAATTTAACCCCATCCTTTCACCAATTCACCTCTTTATCTTATGATTCCATTAAAAAAGTATTCAATTTGCCTTTTTTTGTCCTTCCTTTCTGAAAAAGTGACTTAGATGCATGTCTTGTATATCTTATGCTAGGATTCTGTCATACACTTGCAATTGGAAAATGAAAAGGTTCGAGAAATTCCTCATTCTGTGGTTGTTCCACTCGCAGTTAGTGGTGAGTGTCTTCTAAAATCTAAAACTGCACTTCATCTTGTCTTTTGGCTTATTTTTAATTTCCAGATACCGATATATTTTGCAAGTTTTTATACACTGAAAAATGTAGCTTAAATAACCAATAGTTTTGACCTGGACAGATAATTCTGCATGCTGCCATACCTTAAAGTTTGACTCCTCCAGATTTTCAATTTAATTGCCTACCAAAATATGCACGTACTAATGGTTTCATAGGGTTTTCGCAGTTTTTTTTTTATGTAACTTTTTTATATATAAATCATTCAATTTGACAAGTTGCATGATCTCCTGCAATTCCTTTTTTCCTTCATAATAAAAATAAATACACTTGCTGAATTCACACTCAAGACAAAGATATTGCTCTGAATAAACAAAATGATGTATTTCATAGTAAATATAACTTTCTAGCACGTATCGTGGAATCTATGTATAGTAGTTGAAGAATGTTCCAAGTACTGATATTTAGTGCAATTTAATGTTGCAGCATCAAGAGGCGTGGCTTGTGTTTTTGCTGCAAAAAAACGTGCATTGGTGTATATTCTAGAGGAAGATGAGGATGAAATTACAGATACAGAGTAACCGTCAAATCCCTTCATGTTTAAGTTCAGCTGGTGAAAGGTGGGATGTGAGCTACCTGTGCCTTCTGTTAGGGTGTTCGTTCTTAGACTTTTGCCTTATTTTGTGTTTTATTTATGGGTGTTAATCCCATTGAGGCCCTCAGCATCACCAATATGTGGAATATAATTTCTACTTCAGTGAGATTTATCCAACCACCTGCGAGCACCAAGCAGGTACTATCTGAACGCCGAGAATAAATGGCACAATCATGAAGAAAGAACAGCGACCATGTGCAGTGCAAGCATATGCTTGTTAGTGATCACACTGTTAGTCCGGTGTATTGAATCTTTTACCGTAAGTGATGTCTCTACTCCTTTGATATATCCTAGTGTCTATCCATGTAACATGTTTAATTGTGACTTGTGCTATTTCTTAGAAAAGTTTAGATTCTCTTTGACATATCTTATCATCTAATCTTATGTGGTGGGGCGTTTTTTATTTTTATTTTTTAAATTACTGAACTAGGTTACAGAATATTTTAGTTACACACTCACACACTGTCTATATATAAATATAAATTCAATTGTTAGATTATGACTTTGCGATACACATTGGGCCAAACCCCATTCTCGAGTGATTCAGTTGACTAACAATATGTTTTTTTCTTTTTTTCTTTTTTTTTTTTTCTTGTCGCCATGGTGATATGGGATGCCAAGTGAGCGAGGTCTATCTTACTGTGATGAACCATTATTTAGTCGAAGTCAAATGTATCTCAAAAGTCAAAATATAAATATATTGTACGGGTTAGAGAGACTCAGGGAAGTTATTTGTAATGAAATATGTTTCTCAACCATACTGTGAAGAGATTATAAACATGATATTACTTGAGAAAATAATTTTCTGATTTTGAAATGAATAACATAAATACATTGACTCTATGACCTATGTATTCATCTTGTGCCTAGCTAGCTATACTAACCCCCTGTCGAATGAGGGATATTTTGTAAGAATTTCTAGCTATTCTATCTGATTTTCTATTGTAGGTTTTTTATTTTTTGAAAAAATATTGGGGTATAAAAAAGTATCGATGACAACAAGATAGATGTCAAACGGGCCGTGCCGGGCTGCAAATCCATGCCGGGCCGGCACGGCCCTCTAACGAGACGGGCCGTGCCAGGCACGTCACGTCTCCTTATTTGGCTGGCACGGCACGGCCCAAATCAATTTTTCTTTTTTTTTTTCTTTTGTTTAATTTTAATTATATAAATATAATAATATTATAAAAATATAGATTGTTAGAATATACTTGTAAAATAAAAATTTATTGACTACAAATTGAAAAACTACAAATTACATTGAACAAAAGTAAATAATAAATTGCAAAAGAGTTTAAAAAATATGCTAGTTTTCTTCATTTTCATCCGAAGAAACATCATGTCCTCCCAAACCTTGTAAGCGGCTATCAGCATCCAACCAATCCTTTAAAATACACATCTCCACAGTGTTTGGTTTTATTCTACTTCTTTTTTCATCAATGACTCTTCCACCTGCACTAAAACAAGACTCCGATGGAACTGTGGATATCAGAGGAGTTAGTAGATCACGTGCCATTATGGAAAGTACTGGCCAAAGTCTAACATTGTCTTTCCACCATGCCAAAACATCAAAAGTTTCTAATTCTTGTTCACTAAAATTTATGACTTGGTTTAGATATAACTGAAGCTCGGTAAATGAAGATGTATTAGAACTAGAACTAGAAGAAGTGGAAGTAGTGTCTTGTCTTTTTCTTAACATTGTCCACACAGAACCCTTACTATTACTAGCACCACTACTACCACTTTCTCTTACTGGAGTTGCTCTATAATTATGTAACGAATCATATAAAGAAAACAAAGCAAACAAACATTTATTAATGCGCTCTTTCTCTTGATTAATATTAATATTTTCATAAGCCATGTTGGTGTAATAAGATTCTATTATAATTTCTACACTATATAATTTTAATCTAGGATCCAGAATTGATGCCAAGCAATTCAACATAGGAATAGTTTTCCAGTATTTTTTAAATTTATACTCCATTGGTTCGACATACCTGTAAAAAACGGATCAGATCTATGTAATGCAAAACATTCACTAATTTCATAAATTTTATTCAAAAATATTGAAGAAGTTGGATAATAACAGCCCGAAAATAAATTGGTAGCATCATAAAACGGTTATAAAAATTACAAATATTAGAAGCAATTTCCCAATCAGTTTCTTCAATATGAAAATGTTCGGCCATCCTTTTATTAAAAAAATAAAGTGATCACATTTCTATAAGGTAAACATGCTTGCAACATTAAATATGTAGAATTCCACCTATTATGAACATCATAAGGACAATCTTTATAATTCATACCATGAGAAATACATAAACTTTTGAAGTCTTGTTTTCTAGCAACTGAACCATTAAGAAATTTAAGAGTAGTCTTTATTTTTTCTAAATGAAGCTCAAGTGGTTTCAATCCATCTTGCACACACAAATTTAATTTAAAATATGACATGCACAACGAATATGAAAAAGATCACCATTTAAAATTGGTTTCAAATAAGTTTTTATATAGTAATTGCAGCAGTATTATTAGTTGCATTATCAAATGAAATAGAGAAGATTTTATTACTAATATTATATTCATTAGTAACTTGCATAATGGCATTGAAAATAACTCCACCCGTATGAGACCAATCAATTTTTGTGAAACCTAAATTTTTTTATGTAACACCCAGTTATCGTCAATCCAATGTCCTGTAACACAGAGATATGATGCATTGCCAAGATAAGTTGTCCAAATATCACTTGTTAGTCCTACTTTCGATGAAAGATTACCTAAATACGTAATTAAATTTGCTTTATATTCATTAAAAATTGTGAATGCATCCGATTTAATAGTATTCCTTGAAAACGTTTATGTTGAGGTTGCAAACCTAAATGAATATAATTAGTGAATTTGGCATCCGCCCCCATTGAAAAAGGTTTCTCCGTCCATACGATGTATTTAGCTAGTTCTCTCCTATCACTTTCAACATTATAAGTGAAAATACCTAAACTTGAACTACTACTAGCAGTACCGAATTGTGAAAGAGTAGTTTGGTTACCATCAGTTGGTTCTTTTTCATGTTTAGCCATATGTCTTAGTAAATGACCTGTACCACCAGAAGAAGCATATGCATAATCTTTTTTACATTTTTTACAAACTGCTCTTGATCCCTTTCTCTCAACATTTTCTACATCGAATAGTTGTCATACATTGCTAGTTCTTTTTTTGAAGTTCTTCTACTTGATGATTGGATATTTGGTGTGCTTTCTTCATTTTCTTGGAATTGATCGATTTCATCATCATAATTCACATTATGAGTGAACCGGCCATTATGTATATAGACTACAATTATGAATTATCTAATGCAACAAATATAAAAGTTACCAAATATTTGCTAGGAGGAGTGTTGGCTTTGTTGCTTGTGCTTGTCTTGACAAACGTAAGACGAATTTCTTTCTTCTTGTGAACAAATTGAGAGTATAGCTTCTCAAGTATATAGAGCTTACAGATTAAGAGGATAAAATATTTCCTCAACACACACATATATATAACAACCAAATTTTTTTTTTTTTTAAAAAAAATCGTTAAACGGCTATTTTTCTGACCGTTGGACATTGGCGATCGATCGCTACCCCCTGTATTAGCTACTACCTCTAGGCGATCGATCGCCATTTATGTGGCGATCGATCGCCTGGTTTAAAAAAAATAAAAAATAAAATAACAAACAGTGTCGTTCTGTGTCGTGCCAGCCCACGGGCTGGCATGGCTTGGCCCGGCACGGCACGGCACTGTAGTAAAACGTGCCGTGCCGTGCCGCTCCGCGTCGTGCCGTGCCTCGTGCCGTCCGCTCCGTTTGACATGTCTACAAGATAGTTTCAAATAGTTTCTTAATTTATCTTTGACAGTTTTAAAAAATCTAATCATCACACGAGAATTTTTTAAAAATGTAATGTTTTAAGTTTTTAATTTTTAATATTGACGACGATATAATTTTTTTTGTCGAACTATAAAATATAACTCGTCATCGTTTATAAAGCCAAGCGTTATAGAAGTATTATCTAAAAAAATAATAGAAAAATGTTTAAAACAAGTATTTAATTCGAAGAGATATTTAGAAAACAAATCTTAGGAACTTGTATAAACCAAAAAGTATGTCAAATTATAAATTTTTTATACAACTTACACTATTCATAAAAATATGTCAAAATTGAGTTTAAATGTGCCCAAAATTTATTTTGAAAAGAGATATCCGTTTGAAAAGCTTTGAGCTTGGCATGAAAGACAGCGACCGGCGTCATAAAGGAGAAAAACGACGACGCCAGATAGCAAAAAGCAGTTGGGTCCCACTCTCTTTATACCAAAAAAAAGCCCTGTGGAATTAGATTAGATAATAATATTTACACAGAAATATATATCACACTCGAGCACAGTCATCACCCTCTTCGTTTCTCTCTAAAGTCCCGTCCCCGGCCCCCTTCGCTGAAAAAAGTTTCCTGTCTTTTCATGTTATCATTGCACTTTCTGGGTTTAGTTGAATCTAGGGTTTTGCATTTTAATCTTATTAACGCCTGAGCATGAATATTTAAGGATGGCTTTGTCTCAAAGCGCAAAAAAATCCCTTCTTTTGGCTATTTTGAGGAGAGAATCCTTGAATCTCATTGTTTCTGGTTAGGGCTTGCGTTCGAGATGTCTTATTCGTTGACGAAGAAGGTTTGCTTCAACTCAAACTGCAAAGAGGAGTCTGAGAAGTGGAGAAATGGTTGGCGTTGCCGCACCGGCGAGTACGCTCACCTATGCGATCGTTGCGCGTATGATAATCAGCTTTCCTTTTCTGTCTTTTGTTTGCTTGGCTTCTCAATTTCCTAGCACCAGTTTAAATTTGCTTTTTCATCTTAATTTAGTTGAGCATTTCTTTTGGTGGTGAGGGAAATATGGTGTTTGACTAGTTAACGATACTCTCTCTCTCTCTCTCTCTCTCTCTTGCGTGCTTTCTTTTCTGTATTTGGAGGTTTTGGATAGGAGCTTGTAATGTAGCGAGCATTTTCTGGATTTTTTTTTGTTTAAGGTAGCCAACTGTTTTCAAGGTGTTTCGGATCTGGACTGTGATGATTGGTACTGGGAAGGCATTGTATTTAATTGACTTATTTGTTAAGTTTACATGTCTGTCGTGTGATTTAGAGTCGAAACTTCAACTTTGGAAATCTGCATTGGATATACGACCATGTAGATTTGCGAATTTCAGTAATTGAGCGTGGCATCAAAATTTCCAAAATTATTTTACTCTAATTCTTTTATCTGCATATAGCCTATCCCAATCCATCCATTGAGATTAAAAGCATAGTGATTGCTCTTGTTGTCGTCGTCGTTAGAATAATCTGTTCTATTGCTTACAACTTCGGTAATGTGGTTCAGTTTTGGCATCCTGAATAAACTAATTTAACACGTGAGTTACGGGTTTTTCTAAATTTTGAAGACTCTCTCTCTCTCTCTCTGTGTGTGTGTGTGCGCGTGATATGCCAATTTTTGTTGATTTGATTTTTCCAAATATTGGAAATCGGCTAGGAATTCGAACTTGAGTTAGGTATCACGTCATACTTCCATCTCTCATTGTACTTGTGGAAGCTGCTTCTTTTTAAGTTCTTCATTTAGTTTCTTTGAAAGTTGATTTAATTTAATGCGAATTTAGTTCTGCTTATGAGGAGGGAAAATATTGTGAGGCTTTCCACTCAAGCACTTCTGGTTGGAGATGCTGTGAATCTTGTGGCAAGGTAAGTTAGCTTTAAGCGTTGCCAATATTTACTTAGAAATTCGTAATTTTCTGGCGTGCTTAAATTTGAAATTCGAATCTCCCTTTGTCATTTAAGTTTCTGAGAATGTGTAATTATTGAATGTCAAATTCTCATTGCAGAAAATACATTGTGGCTGTATAGTGTCGTTCCATATGTTTGTACTCTTGGATGCTGGAGGGATAGAATGCGTAACATGTGCAAAGAAAAGTTTCATTTTGGTAAGAGTGATATAGTTCTTTCTTTAGTTGGTTTTGTTTCTCAAGATTGGATTACGTGATCCTCCAAGTTCAAGCCACCTTCCTAATATTTTCTGGCATCTGTTGATTGGAAGTGGTATGAATGAAGCTTTTTGCAGTTCGTACTGTATTTATTAAAGTGCAAAACTTGGTGACTTCAAATGCAAACTAATTACTTGGTCATATTTACCTGTTAGCTTGTACTATTACATATTCATGGTTGATGAATGTTGAATGAACACCTTCGATAAATTGAAAATCCAGAACGAACTTTAGTTATAACGACCTTTCTCAAAAGTCGAAGTTTTATATAGCCACAGGAGGAATAACTTGTGATTCACCAAACTAGGTTGTTCGCCTTCATATCTTTTGGTTATCACGTTCGGGAACATAACTTTTCCTTCTCCATTTTCCAGACTCCAAATCCGGCATGGCCACCACCTTCACAAGTCATTCCTTCCCAACTTGAAAGAAGGAAGGACTTCTCCGTGAAAACGTTGAGTTCTATAGTTGGCTCGGGCCCAGTACCATGGCGAATTGCTCCCAGTTTGTTCAAGGACTCTATCCAATCTGATGCACAGCTAAGAATGCCCTTTGAAATTGGTGGATCAGATGGTATTGATTTATTTGGCACTTCTGAGACATTACCTGCTGCTGCTTCACCAGAGAAAAACCGAGGATTTTCCGGTGAAAGATGTTTTAATGGAAATTTGAGAGTTGGCCCATTTGACACGTTTCAGAACGGATGTCCTGGTAATTATATCGGACTATAGAGAACTTCTGATTACCTGTCACTTTCTGACTTTGCATGATTTTTTCCCGCCTCTCAGTTATGTTTTTTGTCTTGCTGCAGCACTTATTCCAAAAGAGCAATCATTTATCTCCATAAATAATACTCAGCCAACGATATTTCCGAAAAATGATTCTTCAAATTTCAGTTTGGCCACTGCATCTTCATCCAAAACTGAATTAGATGATCCTAACCAGATTTCTGTAACCTTTTCAACTCCTCCGACTCTTTCAATTCCGGTGGGCAAGCAGGTCGGCAGTCACTATCGAATGGATTCATGTGGCGAGACTCGGGTTCGTAAAGGGAAGGTCCAAGGAGATGGCCGAGGCCGAACTCAGTTGCTTCCTCGGTATCGGCCCATCATAACTGAGGAGGAGCTTCTACAAGTTTCAAGCCAGTATCCTATGGCTGTAAAAGGATTGCGTGACATTTTTGTTCCCAAGAATATCATCACTAAATTCATGAAGTCAAGTTTCTTTATATTATGCTGCTAATTTATTGTCACACTATGTGATGCTTAAAAATCCCTTGGAATGTTCACCGACAATCGTTCTTGGCATAGCACCGATCTTTCCCTGGATTTTACCTTAATTTATCATTAGGTCAAAGGCAGTTATTACTCCATTGTTTGAGAAAACTTTAAGTGCTAGTGATGCTGGACGTATCGGCCGCTTAGTGCTGCCAAAAAAGTGCGCTGAGGTGAGCCCCTTATGTATTATGTAGGAATCGTTCTAATCGCTCTTGTTTCTTTTTACTCTTTTGCTGCTTGTAGTTGTATGCATGTGTAAATGTTTGTAGTTACTCTATGGTTTGGTTTCTGGGTTGAGGTATGGCATGTGCTAGGGTGTCACAAAATTCAGGGGATTCCTCTGAAGAGAGCTTTGAAGCCAGTTGTTGAAGTATAGGGCTTAGATATAGAAATTAGACATATGACGCCGATATCAGGAGTGTGTTTTCTTTTATATTGTTAAATTCGTTTTGTGAGGTTTCTATTGACTGACTGTCTGGAATGTTATCATCCCAGTAACATCATTTCATAATCAAGGAATGCGCTTGTCACGTGAGGGAGGAAATCTATCTTTCAATGTGGCTATAGACTTTTGGTCTGTAAATTTTTTCCTGCAATTGTTGTCCTGTAAAAGGAACCAAGGACAAAAGACTAAGTATTTTTCGTTTTTTATGATTGTATGGAAGCATGTTCGTTTTTAGCTTGATCTGATGTGAGGTCATTATGTTGCATCTCTCTTCACCTATTATAACTTTCATTTCGAGTTGTGAACAATCTTTCCTACTTTTCAAATTTAGAGAACTGAGAAAGGTACTTCATTTATGGTGAGACAGGCCTATTTTCCACCAATTGCTCAGCCAGAAGGGTTACCTTTGAAAGTACTGGATGTGAAGGGAAAGGAATGGGTATTTCAGTTTCGATTTTGGCCAAATAATAATAGCAGAATGTATGTCCTGGAAGGAATCACTCCTTGTATACAATCTTTGAGACTGCAGGCTGGTGATGTTGGTAATTAATTAGCACTATTTCATCTTGCTTATGATCTCTCCCTTTATTTATTTTAATTTATATCATCCAGAACTGTGCATGGCGTTTCTTCTGCAGTAACCGGGATTGATACACTATTCTATCTCTTGTTCCCCGGCGACCTGCTTTTTCTAGAAATGAATTGGCACCAAAAACAGTCATGACATTTCATTGTTTCTTGGCACATCCATACATTCTGATTGAGCATATTATTTTGATCTAGTTTATTGCTCCGTTGCTCAATTGCAAAATCATTCATGATATGCCTTGGCAGTAACGTTTAGTAGGCTGGAGCCTGAAAGAAAGCTGGTCATGGGGGGCAGAAAGTCTTCAAGCGTTCCATCACCAGATCAGGTTTATCCTTTCAATCGAACAGTATCTTTTCCTATATTTTCTTATAGATATGAACAAATACTATGGAAGCCCGGCTTACCTCGCTCATATTGCATGCGGAAAACATTAATTTGTCGAGTCATTTATAATAATATGCTATCGGCATTCTAAATGAGCCCAACAACAATAACAACTACTAAGCCTTTAATTTGAATGGATTGAGATAGGCTAAAAATAAGCCAACCTAACTTGTTAATTTTCAGATGAAGTTTTTTCTTTGAAGTACTAATTTAACAATCTCATCCTTTCGAGCCTAAGAAAAAAGGTTTATCAAGATATATTTAATTAAAAAAAAACACTCAACCAATTGCGATTCAGACCATTTAACAAAAAAAAAAAAAATCACAAAATAATTAATGTTTTAAATCATGAGATAAAAATGTGCTAGTAAAACAAAACTATTTGATTAAATAAATAACTAAAAATATACCATTTCTAAATCATAATGAAAAAAAATGAATAATCATATCCAAGCCCCACGAAATCAAACTCCTAATTCGTCATGCTCCTCCTCTACTATGTCCTCCACATTCTACGTATTCTATGTAATCATCTCCGTCAATTTGATCATTGCCTTAAAATTTCAAGTTTTACAATAGTGGGGGTTTTGAGTACGCACCGTTGAGTACCACCAATAGATCAATCTCAATGGTAACAACATAAGCTATCATAATAACAAATAATCAATGTATATGCATATATAATACTTGAATTCAGAAGGAAACATAACGACAAATACGGATTACAATACCATCTTGCTGGTCAATTACCTTAGGGAAATGGTAGATGGCTCACATGCACCGTCGTACACGCACCACATTGACCAGTAGGAACTAAGAGGTGCCTTACATAGATGTATATGTTACGTTGATTTGGAAACAAGAGGTGAATCACATGCACTGTCATACTTGTTGCACGTTGAGGGTAACGTACCAGAACATATACAAAGATAGAAAATTCTAACAAACGACGATCAATACGAAGAAGTAAATGCAACATTAAAGGAAGTGTATTATTATGGAGCCTTTGCAAAATAGCGTTGGAATTTAATAAGCACTTTCCTTAAGTCCTTAGCAAGTTTGGAGATATAACTTAAGTGTACCTCCCTAAATATCAAATTTATTACTAAAGTTAATTCAATTAGACAATATCCTAATATATCCTAAAATTAATACTTATAACTTATATATATTCCAATTATTTAGTATACAATTAAAATTCACTATTTTTAAATCGCGAGCTTCCCTTTTACAACAACTTTTTAAAAAACAATTCCTACACATATATTATTGTATTAAGAGCAGTATAATCGGCATTAATGTAGATCCGGTCCAACTGGATGCTATGGCGGGGGTGCTGAATTGTAAAGTAGGGATCGTTCCTTTTAAGTATCTGGGTATCCCGATGGGATTAAATTCGAGGAAATGTGCGTCTTGGGAACCGATCTTGGAGAAAATTCGGAAACGACTGGCGGCTTGGGATGATAAAAGCCTGTCCTTTGGGGGCCGGATGGTTCTACTGAATGCCGTGCTGTCTTCGATACCGGTCTATTTCTTCACCCTGTTCCGCGCCCCAAAAGCTATCATTTCCAAATTTCGATCAATTCAATCAGCTTTCTTGTGGGGGGTGGGGAAACTTGTCGGAAAGTGGCCTGGGTCAAATGGGAGGTGGTTTGCAAGTCTAAGCAAATGGGGGGTTTGGGGGTTCACAACCTGGATTTTTTAATAAAGCTTTATTAGGAAAATGGGGGTGGGATATTATTAAGGGGGGGAATTCTTAGTGGTTGCAGGTTTTGTCATCTAAATATGGTAATCTTTAACTGCCGAGAGATTGTGTCAGGGAGAGGGGGTGAGGGTATGCAGTCGGTGTGGTGGAGAGATCTTATAAAACATACTTTCTTGGATCATTCGGGGTGGGTTTTGGGGGGGCTGTTTCGAAGAGTAGGGAATGGGCTTGGGACGAAATTCTGGACGGATATCTGGGTGGGGGGGGGTAACTTTGGAAGAAAAGTTTCCAAGATTAGCATCGATTGCGCGGGATAGAGACATCTTAGTAGGGATATGGGGGTGGGGGGTGGATGGAATATGGATTTGGAGCTGGGATTGGAGACGGGATTTATTCGACTGGGAGATGGATGTTTTTGTTTTGTTACTCAATTTTATTGACAGGCCAGCTTTGGACTAAGATAAGGAAGACACCTGGGAGTGGCGCCTTGAAGATAACAATTGTTACTCTGTTCGATCGGCATATGGAACCTTTGTAGAGGATGAAGTTTTTGATGACGACTCTCTGATGATTTATGATGACATCTGGAAGACTTTGGTTCCGAAAACGGTTGGAGCCTTCGCTTGGCGGGTACTTAAAGACAGAATTTCGACCAAGGATAACTTACGGAAACCTAATGTACTCCGAGGCCCGATCCCAGATCTGTGCATTCTATGTCAACAAGTGGAGGAGACTACAACTCATCTTTTGTTTAGGTGCTCGGATTCCTACGTGTTATGGATGAAATGTTACAAGTGGTTGGGAGTCACTCTCGTACTTCCTGGCAATCCGGCTTCTCACTTGATGCAGCACAAAGGGCTTTGGGAGCAAAAAAGAGGAAGAAATGGTTGGTTAACTATATGGTTCGCTATAATATGGACCATATGGTTAGGCAGAAATAAAATAATTTTCAGAGGAGCAACGAGCCAGAGGACGACCTTTTCAATCTAGTTCAATTTAGATCTTGGTTTTGGATTAGACATAGCAGCAGTCCTAGCTTTTCTTATGTACTTTCGGACTGGGTGAATGAACCTAGAGTTTGTTTATTAGCATCTTGATTTTTATCTTCGCGTTTTAGAAGTCTTTTTGTAAACTTTCGTAGTACCTCTGATACTCTTTTATATATTATGTCTTTTTCCGACCAAAAAAAAAATTTTGATATTTAAATTTTTTAACTCAAAATCATACCAGTGAAAGTATTTAGCTTTTGAAATTCAATTTCTTTGAAAACTTGAAATTTGTTTCAAGTGACCAATCACACTTAATTTGTAGCATGGAATATAAGTGTGTATACATATGTGTGTATGAATTAGTTTAAAGTCTCGTGATTGTAATGTAACTATAATCTATATTAATTTCAAGAACATTCTAAGTTTTGAAAAATAAATAAACAATTCCATTCCAGAACATATATTTGAATAAAGGTAAGCTGTTCTTGAAAACTGATTTAAAATTTGATTTCAAACAACCGATGAAGCTCTAATTTCTACCGAAAGAGGATATAATAATTTCATAAAATTTGTTTTCATTTTTGTAACATATTATTGATTTATATTTTGTTGTGTATGGGTATATTAATTTAAATATGTTACTGTTTTTTTAATCTTAAATTAATTGATATCATTTTATATTAAATATTTGAAATTGATTTATTCTCGGCGCCTAACGTCTGTAAGGCTAACGCCTCTCACGGCGCCTAGCGCTTTAAGCTAGGCGAGGGTCCATCGCTTTTTGGCGCCTAGCGCCTAGTTATGAGGTCCATTTTGTTTTCTTAAATAGGTCCATATCAAAATGTATGTCATGCAAAATTGTAATATTGTCAAGAATAAAATAAATGTAATACATATATATATATATATATATATTTATTTATTTATTTGGGATGTTACATATTATGGCATTACAAAAATTTGAAACTACTCCTGGGTATACTTGTGTATAAGTATGCTTCCTGCTTTTCATCTTGATTTGTGTGTGTGTCAATTTTGAGCACTTGGATGGAGAAAGATCCATATCTGCAATCTCATGTGTGAATGTATGCCTCGATGTATTTTCGCATGCATTCATAATAACTACACTGATAAATATATATATTAACTATTTTTTATTGGACATTCATCGGTTATTGAGTTCAATTTACTGTTCTATTCACAGGGAGATGGAGCTGTTATAATTGGAAATAATGCTTTGATCCCAGAGAACTGTCAAGCTAAACATAAATGTATGGAAGGGATTTCAATAAACGGTCACATGAAGGGTAAATCACCAAGTAGCCTCCAGTCCATCAGCCATGCTTCCAAGGCAGATACGGGAAGCACCAGTTCTGAAATACTTGAGGCTAAGGCTCTTATTAGCAGTAAGGGGAAGGGGAGCATATTGGTCCCAAAAACTAAGCGCCTTAGAATTGATGATAACATAGAGCTCAAGCTCAGAGTGGATGAAGCTCAACGATTGATGCGCCCCGCCTTCTAAAATTGTTCCCTCAGTTATTTTTGTAGAAGGATGTGAATTTGAAGAATTCGAGGTACCAGGATTCTTTTTTTGTAAAAGTTTCATTGCTGCTTGGTTCACAGCTACCAGGTTGTTTGGTCTTGCGTAATGCTTGGTTTACTTGTTTGTACATGTTGCACCTTGAGACTTGAGATTATGATGAGCTGCATTCCTTAATGAGATGGTATAGTAGGATATGAAGAGGGTTATGCAATACGCCACATCATAGTTTTTGGGAATTTTGACGTGTACACAAACCTGATGGGCCGTGTCCAACTTTCACTGTGGTGTTTTGGGCCGTGAGAATATTATATAACTTGAAGTTTGTTCTAAGGCTACCATAGGTTTCACATTATTATCAGCCATTGCTACCATTTTGTTCTTGCATTTTTTCAGCAAAACTGATCTCCATTTGCGAATTTTTATGGGGCCTGCGGTATCTCTCCCATAGTCCAGATCTTAAGTTTACTTAAGTTTGTGCCTTTTTTAGTGGAGACAAGTTTGGATGTTTGATGATCAACTGTGGTCCTCATGCTTGGCCTGATTAACAAGACTGATAATCATGCATACGATTTTTTTGTTCGTTTCATTTATTTTCTTGTCCAGCGTACTCATAGGATTCTTTCTTTAGGAAACTGCCCCAGTTATTGGAAGGCCAACTATTCCGGCAATAGATCCTTTTGGGTAAGTTCATTTCTATTGGTGCAAATCTCTCTCTCTCTCTCTCTCTCTCTCTCTCTCTCTCTCTCTCTCTCTCTCTCTCTCTCTCTCTCTCTCTCTCTCTCTCTCTCTCTCTCCCTCCCTGTGTGTTTTTTACGCCCGCACATGCACGTGTGTCTTCATATCCAGAGGAATGTTAACATTGAACCCTTTGATCTCTCAGCAAAAAGATACTGTGGGTGCAATGTGAGGATTGTTTCAAGTGGCGTAAAGTTCCCGAAGGTGCTCTTCTTCCTTCTGGATGGATCTGTTCAGAGAATGTATGGGACCTTGACAGGTATGGTGGACTTCCATGTCAATTCTGAACAATTGTTTCAATTCTGAACCGTGAATTTCTGTTGGTAACTTGGTATACTGCACTGCTGAGTCAATGTTTGCTTTGCTGAAACGATTCATCTGTTCCTTTTCGTTAAATACTGGTTAAGCTCTTTCTAGTTTTTCTAATTGTTTACCTTGTTTCAATTATTTTATACGGGCTCCTCTGCACCAGTATCACAGTTTCTAGAGCCGCCAGTGCGGTAATTTTTTTTCGGCCATCTCTCAGTTACTTACAAATACATAAAATTAGTTCTATGAAGAAGTTTGCTAGGGGCTTTTTGGTAATGCTACAACAATTACATCTACTTCAGTTCAAGGAAGAAGTTTGTCTTGTAGCTTTTCAACTAATGTTTTCTTGTCTTAGCACTCCATCTTTTGAGCAATTTATGGGTTCCTTAATTTCTTCCCATCTGATATCCATCAGATCTCGATGTTCGGATGCTGAGGATTTAGCTGTAGGAAAGCTGGAAGATATTTTGCCTCCCATCAACAAAGGTGTAACTTTTTTTTCTTTAAACTTGCCGTAGTAGTATATTTTCTTTCTTTTTTCTTACATTTACCTTTTTTTTCCTCTTAATGTCGTCTAGTTTCTTCAGAGAGAAGGGAGATCACCACGAAAGATGCAGATATGTTTGTCACTCAGGAAGGACTCGATGGTCCTGCTAATTTAGCCATTCAAGGAGAAGACGAGGGCATTCCAGCTTCATCAGACACCAGGTCAAGGCACCACCCGCAGTTTCCCAGTGAGAAATGCTTAAAACACAAACAGTCATGCGATTGTGTCATCTGCAGTTCATTGAAACATCGTTTTCGAACTTTGATGGAGAGGTGTGTGAAGCATCAATTGGAAGAAGTTGGTGATTCTGCATCCCAGAAGTCGCAGCAGCAACAATTACCTGCACAAGTGCACAACATTGACGGACCTACAGTCACTGACACCGGAAATATTACCTTGACTCAGGGAGATGTGAGAAAGAACGTCTGTCTTGACTATCATAATGGGCGAAAGTCTTCATGCTCACCTTTGAAAGGTCAAATAGACCTTAATATTCAGCCGGAGCGAGAGGAAGACTCTTCGCCTGTTTCAGAGTCTAGAGCAATGAAGCAGTTGCACCCACACTCCACAGATAAATTTTCCATGCAGCAGATGCCATCAGGAGGCTCAAGCATTGGAAATTTAGTCAGGATGCAGCAAGATTGTATTGGCGGTTTAAATCTGGTTAGTTGTTTAGCCGTGGATGGAGGTAATCAAGAAAACTGACCAGCTTTGGCTTGGAGCTTCGTCCGAGCTATGTATATAAAAAGGTAGAATGGATACTTGGCTTTTTTGCATGACCATTAGTGTTAGTTTCGCAGATAGCGGCACACATAATTGGTGGTTAACTTAATTTTTTAGATATTAGTACAAAAAGATTGATGCCGAATTGGATTGATTGACTAAGTTCCCAATTAATTGATAGGATAATGCATTGGTTTGTGAGTTAAAATCTAATAGAATTAAATCTTCATTGATTATCTTTTCAAATCATATGCTAACATTTGTCAGTATGCTAAATCCAGTGATGTTTTGGATGGTAGTAAATTTATTATATAGCACCATGTATATAAAATATTTTGTATTGATGTATCAAAGTCTTGATCCCTAATAAAATACCAATGTCTGTTTTTTGAATCCCTATCTTATACATGTTGATATAGATTTCTTACGTCGATAGGTTCAGTCACATAAATTTATTTGAAGTTCAGTCATCCACGTATTCTTGGCCTTTGAGAACAAATCCACCAGTAAAATGCAGTCAAAATGGAGTCTTGATTCTGACGTGGACAAAAGCTTGGTTATGATTGTAGAAGATATTGTGGAATCAACCAACAAACCCAATCTTCAAGAGGCAAACAAAGATAAAGGATAGGAAGTTATCAGATCCATTTATTTGAATTAGATTAGATTTCTGATTAGATCTTTTTGTTATCAAATCTTCTCTTTGCAAGTTGACAATCAGAACACACAGAGTATTGCTGTATTCGATCAACCGGAATCTTATTAGAAGACGAAGCACGAAGAACAATTGGAGAGGCAGCATGTCCAAGACGACGATGCCACTGATTAAACGAGACGCGGATGCTAGAGAATGCTTGAGGAGGTGTATGGTGGAAACGATATAGCCCATTATTGAGTTGGCCATGATGAAGGACATTGCCCGAGTAATCCTTCACAAGAAAATAGGTGTTATGAAACTCAAAATAGACATTGTTATCCAAACAAAATTGCTGAACAGAAATTAGATTTTTCTGAATATCAGGAACTAAGAGAACGTGGTTTAAGATGAAGGAATGAGAAGAGCTACGAAGGGAGGAATTGCCAGTTTTAGAAATAAGCAAACCTTGACCATTGCCAACTTGTAATTGATCTGAGCCATGATAGTCATTATCCTGCAGATTTAGATTCGCCATATCATGTGTGATATGATGAGTTGCGCCAGTGTCCGCATGCCATTCATTGTCCCATGGCCCTTTGGTGGCAGCAACAAAAGCTTGTTTATTTGGAGTAGGAGCAACAACATTGTAGGCGAGATCAAATCGATGGTAGCACTTACGAGCAGAATGGTCTGGTTTCTCACATACTTGGCATATAACTGGTGAAGATGAGGAAGAAGATATGTCATGTCGAATGGAGGATGAAGAGCCTCCGCTTCTGTAATTATTATGGCGACCCCGACCACGATACCCACCACGTCCTCTGTTGTTTGATGTAGGTGGCTGTCTCTGGACAAAGTTGGCTTCAACAAGAGGTGTAGGGATGGCGAGATGATGGCGGGCAAGACGAGATTTAGTAATAACCAGTAGAGAATATACTTCTTCAATGGTAACAGAATCCGTGCGGGCATAAATAGAGGAGACAAAGCTATCATAGTCATGTCCGAGGCCAGCAAGGACATAAGAGATTTTATCATCACAGTTGAGAGGATGGCCAGCCATAGCGAGTGCATCAGCTAGAGTTGTGATAGACAGGAAATAATCATGGGCAGAGTGGCTTCCCTTTTTCGCGTTTGCAAGTTGTGTACGAATCTGGATAGTACGTGCACGAGATTGAGACGAGAAGTTGGTCTCAAGAGCACGCCAGACTGCATGAGAGGTTGTATGGGAGATGATCTGAGTGAGAATACCCTCCGTCATGGAAGACATTAGGGTACTAAGGATAATGCTATCCTGTCGTAGACACTGAGAATAGGCAGGGTTGAGAAGCTTGAAACACAAAAGTTGAGTTTTATGATTAAATTTTATGTTTTCTCTAGTAAATATTTATAATAAGCATTGCAAAACTATCTTTAAACTACTAAATTTTATTAATTTGCTCTTATTTCCTTCAAAATGTCCAACTTCTTTAACATGAACACATGAATTTTGATATAAAATTAAATAATGACACTTTATTGTTCAATTAAAGAAGTAAAATGTATAATCAATATCATATTTGTTTTTTAAAAAATTAAAAATGTATTGCGGGGCGGGTACGGGGCGGGTTCGGCCAATCCCAGGACCCGCCCCGCTTCCAAACCCGGTTGAAGCGGGTCCAGACCCGTCTCGACGGGGCGGGTTCATTGCGGGTCCGGGTTTAGACCCGTCCCATTGCCATCCCTAATAATTAGTAGGAGATAATTTGATGGAGATGATACAGGGTAGAGAAGTGATTGTGGGGACAGATGGAAGAGGGTTATCGAGGCTTGTGGAGGAGGAAGAAGGAGAGGAAGTCATGGTTTAGAGTTTAGACGTTAGTATTTTACTGGGTGTCTGATACCATGTAGAATGATACAAGGAAAATAAATTCTGATTTGTATTTCGATGAATTCATGCTACACGTACATAACTTTCTTTTATAGAGTTTGTTTACAAAAGATTTGATAACAAAAAGATCTAAATCAGAAATCTAATCTAATTTAAATAAATGGATCTGATAACTTCCTATCATTTATCTTTGTTTGACTCTTGAAGATTGGGTTTGTTGGTTGATTCCACAATATCTTCTACAATGATGCTTTCAGCAGATTATCGGTGGCAAAGCCTTTTTCTCCCTCGTTCTTAATTCAACAATTAATTCAAAATCCATTTTCCGTTTCCCATGCAAAATGCAGAATCTCACGATAAGAATTTAATTGTTTATGGTAATTGCGCATTACCACATTTTGTTTTCAAATCCTCCTCTCACATGAAGAGGATGACTGTGGATGCACCGGAGAAAACTGGAGTCTCACTGGCGTTGATATACATCGACAGGAAATCTTCCTTCACTGCCCCATAATCACCCCATTTCCGAGATCTAGAAGTTCACCAAAAATGAATAATTCGTTCAATGGTTCCTTCAAGATTTACGAGGAACAGATCAACCACCAGGAAACCTGAACAACATGAGTCGGGCATGGGAATGACCCATATACAACTCTAGAAGTTCACAAATGATGTCGATAACGTGAAGGAGGACATCAAGAACGTGGAGAAGATCGACAACAGCCTCAAAGAATCCCATGAAAACATCAAAACATTGCGTACTGTCAAGATCATGAAAGACCTGCGAAGCCAATGAACATGGATCTCGATTACCTTCTCAAGCTAGCCAAACAAATCAACAAGAAGTTCGACGCCCTTGTTCGGGCCATCACTGTGAGTAGGGATGGCAATGGGACGGGTCCAAACTCGAACCCGCATTGAACCCGCCCCGCTTCAACCGGGTTTGGAAGCGGGGCGGGGCGGGGCGGGTCCTGTGATTGGCCGAACCCGCCCCACTATACATTTTTAATTTTTTTTAAAAAAAATTTGATATTGATTATATATTTTACTTTTTTGATTGAATAATAAATTGTCATTGTTTAATTTTATATCAAAATTCATGTGTTCATGTTAAAGAAGTTGGACATTTTGAAGGAAATAAGAGCAAATTAATAAGTATTAGTAGCTTAAAGATAATTTTACAATGCTTATTATAAATATTTCCTAGAGAAAACATGAAATTTAATCACAAAACTCAACTTAAGTTAGGGATGGCAATGGGGCGGGTCCAAACTCGTACCCGTATTGAACCCGACCCGCCGGGGCGGGTCCAAACCCGCTTCAACCGGGTTTGGAAGCGGGGGGGGGCGGGTCCTGGGATTGGCCGAACCCGCCCCGCACCCGCCCCGTTATGCATTTTTAATTTTTTTTTAAAAAAAAAATTAATATTGAATATACATTTCACTTCTTTGATTGTACAATAATGTGTTATTGTTTAATTTCATATCAAAATTCATGTGTTTATGGTAAAGAAGTTGAACATTTTGAATGGAATAAAAACTAAATAATAAATATTTGATAGTTAAAGATAGTTTTACGATGCTTATTATAAATATTTACTAGAGGAAAACATTAAATTCAATCTCAAAACTCGATTTTTGTGTTTCAAAATTAATTTCTACCAATTTTTTTTTTTTATAAAAAAAAAAAAATTGTTTGCGGGGCGGGGCGGGTAAACCCGCGAACCCGGCGGGTCTAAGCGGGGCGGGGCGGGTATGGGTTTTATGTATAGCGGGGCGGGTCCTGGGATTGGCCAAACCCGTCCCAAACCCGCCCCGTTGCCATCCCTAACTTAAGTGTTTCAAAATTGATTTCTAGCTAATTTTTTCTTTAAAAAAAAAAACTGGAACTGGGGCGGGGCGGGTAAACCCGCCGGGTTCGCGAGTCTAATCGGGGCGGGGCGGGTCCGGGTTTTATATGTAGCGATGTGGGTCTTAGGATTGACCAAACCCGTCACATACCCGCCTCGTTGTCATTCCTAACTGTGAGGAGCATGAGTGAGCCCCATGAATTAATGAGCTGCCAACATTCAATTCACGATGCCAACGATAACATTCAATTCACGGTGACAACCACATTCAATTCACCACATTATTAAAAACATTACATTATTGCTCACAAATATTTTGTAAGCAAAGACGTGAGGAAACTTAATTTTTATTTCTTTATAAATCTTGTATACATACCAAACAATATATCATAAACGAAGAATAAAGAAAATACTATTGATTCTAGCAAAGTTTAGAACGACGATTTCTTTCATTTAATAAAGAATCCTCATAATGGGTAAGTGAGATTTTGTTAAATTATTCTTTCGTTGTGAAATATATTTACGCTTGAAAAATTCAATCGAATATGTTAATTATTTTAAAATTATTATGTCATGAAAATACGAAATACCATGAGATAAGTGCTATGCGGAGCAACGTGCTACGTATGTATGAGCCACCTCTTGAACCTGCGTGGCAAAGTTCTACACGTACGAGATCCATCTCTTGAATCAGTAGGAGCCACCTCAATAATCCTTGTATTTGATTGTATATGGTATGTGTTCTGATATGTTGTATTGTGTTTGACTAAGAGGAACGAAATTCTGTATAGTTATGTGTATTTGTTCTTATCAATTTATATTCTGATACCTATTAAGAAATTTGCATATATAAATATGTGTTTTTGGCATATTCGATTGGCCCCGCTTGCTTAGTATTTTCCCAAATACTCACCCTTATATCCTCTCCCCGGCTAAGAACGATGAAGAAATAGAAAACGAAGAATAATATAACTTTTAGAGTTGATCAAAGATTTCAAGATTTTACGTAATTAAACTTTCGCTAAACTCTATTAAGATTTAAGTTATGCTTTGATTTTCAGTTCTAAAGACATTTATGTTTATGAAATAAGAGACTGGTTATATTTTAGTTTTTGTACTCCGAGGTTTGTTGTCTTCGAATTTTATATTTCGCCCCGGTCTGGGGTAGTGACAAACACTGCTCTGTAGAAGCTGCCAGGAAGCGTGACGATATATGTAGGGCATCGATGGTCACCGGGCTGGGTGATGAGAATGCGAAACTTCCAGGCGCTGAGATCTCAAATGGAATTATGTCCCGCGAAGACGAATTGTGAACAGGCATGGAATCAATAAGCACATACTTAGCTTCATCCACAACTTTTTTAGTTCAAGAACGACACTCGAGCCGTTCACCGTCACAGCTTCCAATTCAACAACCCTGTCTCACTCTCAACAACAGTGGAGATCTCCGTTTGAGCTGAGAATGGCCCATAATACGGCGGCGGCGGAGTTTTGACAGTAATTATGTGCTCAGATCTAACCGACGGAGATATAGGTTGGGCCCGATTGAAACGTGCAGAGGCGACGATTGTGATGATGATCGCATTGGTGATAACATGTAAATACGGAGGCTTCAACCAAGACAGAATGGAGCACCATATAACAGGGATTCATTGAATATTATTCCCATAGCCATTGAAACAATTCCAGCTGAAATTGTCAAAACTTTCAATGGATAAAATCGACATGATGATCGTCGATCCCATCTCAATAGATGATGCTGCAACTCACTTGAACATCTTCTATTTTATATCTTTATTTATTACTGTATTATACTTTTTAACTAGAGCTCCACGTAGACCCGACCACGGTTCAGAATCGTCGATCAGACGGTTCAGAATCGCCGGTTAGACGGTTCGAAAACCCCCGACCCTTAACCGTAACTTTCGTAGACGGTTACGGTTACGGTTCGACCCTTATTTTTTCAAAAAAAATGAAAATGAAAATTTATTTTAAATTTTTTTAAAATGAATAAAATAAATATTCTAAAAAATATTAAGTTTTCTAACCGTTAAATATGTGTACAAAAAAGTTAGGGGAAAGCTTTTTGGTTAGTGATTATGAAAGTGTGAAATGACAAGAAAAGTTGGATCAAGGTTAAATATATGAACAAAAGTTACTGAAATATGAACATTAAATTTCTCATTTCATCATTTAATAATCTAGCCTGCCAAACTTGGATAGTTTATCCATTAACATTCCAAATCAAGAAATAAATTCCTACGTTGCACAAACTAAATAATAAACAAAATTTCAGTTTTGTGAAGTGCCATTCAATTGTGCATCCAGATCCAGTAACAAAGAAGATCTTGGCTGCTCTTGCTCTTACCCGCCTCTAAACGTTCTGCGTATGATAAACCAATTTATTCCCTAGTTTTATAAAAACAAGATAAAGTCATAAAACCTTACATAAACTTAATATATAAGCAGAAACATTAAATGTGATTGGACAATACACACTTTTCCCTGTATATTTTATCATGCAACGGTAAATTAATTTATAAGCATTGGGAAGAAAACCATCAGATATTGGGAAGAAAAAAATTACAAACATTGGGAAGAACAATCATAAAAGCTTTTAAGAAACTAAAAATAAATATATTAAAAATGAAAAACCGGCGGGCCAACCCGCCGGTTACACGGTTTCCAGTCACTCAAACCGTGACCGGCCCGTCTATTAATGGGCCGGGTCAGGGTCGAACCGTGTAACCGTATACCCGATTAACCGGCCCGTTGACCACGGGCCGGTTCCGGGTCATATGTGACCCTTGGTCGGGTCTAGCTCCACGTTATGGTATGCTTTAAGTATATTTATCATTGGATGAGAATATGACTATGATTTAATTTCCCTAAGGGCTGTAACATTAAACTCACAAAAGTAGATAATGCATGATTATTATCTAATGGTTTGATGTGCTTTAAGAGCGACAATATTAAGCTCAGAAAAGTGGATGATGCATGATTGGATTGCATTCATCATGGATGCACAACTAAGATCGAAATATTTGGCCCATTATACTTTATTCTGCTTTCTTTCCTTTTAATTACCAAAAGAACAATGCTTATAATAAGTGAAGTTTTTTTTTTTTTAAATGTTGATTGTCATTAGATTTGACTAGTGCAGCACGTAAAACCCAAAGTCAAGTAAATCTGTAATTTTATAGTTTTTCAAATATAAGATTATAATGTAATTTATAATGGATTTGACATAACTCTTAAAGCGTTTTATATGTATGAGGATTAATAGATGCTAACACAAATAGACTAGTATACGTGACACATACTATGTATATGTATAAAAATTTATGCATTTTTTAGACAGTGTTTGCTACTATTTATCTTTGTAAATTTATGAGTTGGCAGGTTGAAGCTCAAAAAGCATTTGGGGTGGATTATCTAGTTTCTCGAGTCCCATTTGAAATCTGGCCAGTCGAGAAAAATCATTGCAATTAAATCGGGAGAAGACTACAACGTCCTGGAATTATATACGTCAACTTGTTAATTTGGAATAAGTTGGCATTTTTAATCTTTGTCGTGAAACTTGACGAAGCGATAAATTTGTTGTCACGTATCTATAGAGATTTGGAGTCGCAAACCACTCCCAAACCCTGTACATCACTCATGCACCGAGGTTGACCCTGATTCTTGTAACGGCCAACCGTAGGTAGTATTTCTTTATTCGTAAAATGGTTTTAAAACAACCCTTCGTATGAAAACAAGAATCAATCTTGTAGGAAACGTCAAAACAGACGTCCAATTTCTTCGATTGTCAGTCCAAGAGTAAGAAGGCAACATTTTCGTCTCTATGGATCACTTCAACCGGGCCAAAACAAAATTACGGGCATCACGAAGGGATAAATATAAGGTTTGGATTTTGTGATTCATCACCTTCGTTCTAGTCTTGAGATTGAATTTTGAAAATGGTGCTCATACTTTTCTTGGTGATTTTTCTGTTCGAAGGTAATTTATGGGATATAGTGGATTCGACTACTGTAACATACGATAATAAGGCGTTGGTCATTGATGGAAAGAGGAGAATCATGCAATCGGGTTCTGTCCACTATCCACGGACGACGCCAGAAGTGAGTGAAGCTTTGTCTTTTTTGTTGTTTTTGTTAAATATTTTTGTAACGATAATGATCTCGGTATGAAATATGAAATGGTTCTCTGTTTTTGGTGAGTTGTAGGTGTGGCCAGAAATCATTCAGAAGGCAAAAGAAGGAGGCTTGGACGTGATAGAGACCTATGTCTTTTGGAATTATCACGAACCCGTGAAAGGAGAGGTATGAAATTTGTGGTGCACCTCTAACAAGGATGCTCAAGTGGTTGGGAATATGAAGTTTTTCAAGTTCTTGATTCGCTTGTCTTCAATTTATCGTTCATAAGAGTTGTTCAAAATAAGTTTACTGAAAATCACGATCTTTTACCCTGAAAAGTCTGTGTCAGCCTGGAGTTATGCATTCAACTTGTTACAATTTTCGATTCCGAAACTTTATTGGGATACGAGTTTTGACAATTCTCGTTTGCCATTATCTAGACTTTTTTCTGACACTGACTCCTTTAAAATCGGGTAGTACTATTTTGGAGGCAGATTCGACCTGGTACGGTTTGTGAAGGATGTGCAGGCGGCTGGCCTCTTTGTGCATTTACGAATTGGTCCTTATGCCTGCGCTGAATGGAACTATGGGTGAGTCTCCTCAAGTACTCCTATTCCTCAGTTATGTTGTCTTAATGCAGTAACTCTCCTTATGGCATCTTCAAAAAGTTATTTATAGCTATACATTAATGAATAACGTAGAAAATTTATAATATAAAAAGTCTTATTGTATGTCGTAATTAAAAATGATCAGTTTCATCTGCATACATGTGCTTTTCTCCACCCTAATTTTTCATGTGTCTCATAAACAGTGGGTTCCCTGTTTGGTTGCATTTTATTCGTGGAATACAGTTCCGGACCACAAATGAACTTTTCAAGGTGCATTTGTTGTCTTTTCCTGTTTTACTCAGTCTAGATTCTTAAGATTCGATATAAGTTTGAAATTTACAGTAAAGAATGTTTTAATGCCAATGCAGAAAGAAATGGAGCGCTTTCTTCAGATAATAGTCAACATGATGAAGGATGAGAATCTGTTCGCATCGCAAGGAGGTCCAATTATTCTCGCACAGGTTGCTTCTTTTTATGGACCTAGCATCCTTTATACGGATAGTTGCATGTGATTTTAAAACCATTTTATGTTTTGGAATTTTAATAAAATCGTTTTTATGAGGTAATGCCAGTTCCATAATCATGGATGGCTGAAAACTCGATCTCAATTCTAAATTCTGATAGCAATGTTTGTATAGTAATTGCAAAAGTTCTTAATCTTTTCCCGAGCATAGTTTGAAAATTTTCTTATGATTCAAATGTCAAATATTGCTTATCTTCCTGTTTGACCTTGTTGTGGAATAATTCACATCATACTTCTATACTTTTATTGGGAATGTTATGCAGCAATTTGATAGATTCCTTCATTGATTTAATTGGGATCCCTGAGTTTAATATTGCTTTTAAAATATCTCGTTGATAGAATCTTTTCAAGGCAAAGAATTGAGCATACTCAGAGTACTACATGTGTTTATGAATTTCTTTAATAGTTAGTTTTTCCTTATTGTTTATTTATTCTTCGACATGTTTCCTAAGAGGGTGTCTTCTTATAGGTGGAAAATGAATATGGTAATGTTGAATGGGCTTATGGAGTAGGTGGAGAGTTATATATTAAATGGGCTGCAGAACTAGCTATTGGTCTTAATACGACTGTTCCTTGGGTGATGTGTTCACAGGAAGATGCTCCTGATCCAATTGTAAGAGATCACAGTGCTTCTTTCTTTTACTGTCTCACATAATGAACATTTCATTATTTGTTAAGGTTCTGTAGCCGAGCTTTTGGGCTATGTTTAATTGAAGGAAGCATGCAATGATGCAGATAAACACTTGCAATGGGTTTTATTGTGATCGATTTGTCCCAAATTCACCTTACAAACCAAAAATGTGGACTGAGAACTACGTTGGATGGTAACAAGCTGCAAAATTCTGTGTCAAGTTATTGTTGTAGAGAAATTACGGTATACCTATTCTATTTATCTCGCTTTATGGTGTCGTGGACTAATATAGAAGTTTAAAGGTTCCTCGCATTCGGATATGCTGTTCCTTTCCGACCCGTGGAAGACTTGGCTTTTGCTGTTGCACGCTTTTTTGAAACAGGCGGGACTTTCCAAAATTATTACATGGTAAATTGATTAGGATGCAGCAAATAGGTGCTGCTTATGACCTGATAAACAAAATACATTTGGCTAAATGTCTTATTCCAATGCTTCTTCTAGTATTTTGGTGGCACCAACTTTGGTAGAACAGCAGGTGGTCCTTTGGTTGCGACTAGCTACGACTATGATGCCCCAATAAATGAGTATGGTAAATTTTCTGATCTGGCTGACGCATTTGTGATGGTTCTGTTGGGTATACATAGATTTATGAACTTTATTTCAAAAGCAAAATGTCTAGTTTTCTTTTAAATTCCAACTAGTTCTATACCCCTTGAATGCTGGCTCTGTTATGGCCATTGGAAACTAGCAGTTGAAAACTAGATGTTGGGATGGCTGTATATATATGTGTCTCTTATATCTTATGTTTCACTACATAGAATTTCTCGATTTTCGTTCAATATTTATACTAGAAGAGCTACTATGTTATTCTTTCTCTAAAATTTCTCTGTTGTTACCTGTCTCATATTTCTCTTCTACTCATAATGTGAAACTACATGGAGGAATTTGTTGGAGCCTTATTTGGAGCTATGTAACTCGTGAATAGGATGCGATTATTGTGTTATGGGAGTATTTGAACTTTAATTACGTTGCATCGAGGTATTACCTTTTGAGGCAGCGAATATACATTTTAATCGAGTGCTTCCTCATGTCTGGATCATAGTTCCTTCTCCTCCTCTTCTCGAATTTCACCAGTTCTATCCAGATAAATTTTCAAACAGGTCTCTGCTGTTATTTGATCGGAGGATTGAATATCCTCCATGTGAACCTTAAAACGAGCCTAAGTTGAAACCCTCCTTGTGTTCTCTCTGTAATGTACTTAAGCAGACATCAGTGTCTTTATTTCATGTTTGGGACCTCTTAACCACATTGAATGCTTTATAGATAAGGAGTAAAATAAAGCCAAACATAATCGAGATGTGGTACTTATTCGATATGTGTGGCTTTTATATTTTCATATTTGTATGTAGTCTGATTCCAAACAAATATTTTCAATTATTGGGATCATCAGATCAGAACATTACCTATATTCTCAATGGTCTTGGCCACATTTGCGATGATTTCAAGTTTGTATGTCTTACTTAATAATAGGAGATGATGCATGAGTTACGATCTCCACTCTGCATGCAGCGAGGAGAAAGGAACACAAACGGACACTAACATTTGACATGGAAGCTTTTGTATCAGAGATTTTGTGTCCTGCATCAAGTTTTTTAACACATTTCCTGGATGAAAATGAATTGGCGTGATAACCATTTAATGAACACTACGTAGTTAAATCACTTTCATCTTGTAAGAGTAGTTTTATGCAGGTTTTATCAATCAGCCAAAGTGGGGCCACCTGCGGGACCTTCACATTTCAATTAGAAAGTGTGAGGAACATTTGGTCTATGCTAACTCAACTCAAATGTCTCTTGGTGTGAATCTTGAGGTATGTTCAGCAGTTCTATACTTGTTTTCCTTTCATTTGCTTCTGTGGTAGATTGGACTCCAAGTGGTGGGGTATAGGAAATCTAATTTCTATCGAATCCGTTCAAATTTCTTATATCGATTCTTCTATTTTTTCATTGTTTACCCGAAGCTTAAGCTCAATTCGCTTCGGAGAGAAATTTAAATATATTGGAGAAGAGAATTTTTTTTATTATATTATTGTTGGAAATCGAGATTGTGGGGGATTATTATGGATAAAGATTGTAGGAATAATTTAAGGGGGTAGATTGTGTAAATTGTATATGATTGTCATAGTATATTTGTATAGATTTATTGCGTGATTATAGAACATTAGATAGGAAGTTTCTTTTTTTTATGCTTTGTGCTCACCTACATATAGGTGCTCGATGTATTGAATTAGTATGAGAATATATGAGAAACAATTTTGTTCTCAATTTTACCTATTTCAACAAGGTATCAGAGCCATAATTAAGTTTTTCTGAAATATTAACCCTAGAGGCCGCCGCCATGTCCTCCTCCGAGGTGGCATCCGAACCATCCACAAAAAATTCATAAGTCATTAACCCAAATTCTCATCCTGTTCAAATCACCAATATTAAGTTAAAATGTGATAATTTCTTGCGATGGTCTCAATCCATTCGCATGCACATCGGGGGCCGTGGAAAAATCGGTTATTTGACTGGTGAAACAAAGGAACCAGCGAAGGATGATTCATCATACATGACCTGGGACTAGAGGTGTCAAACAGGCCGGCACGGTTTAGAAACGGGGCGTGCCGTGCCGGTCCGTTTCCTCTAAAGGGATGGCCTGACACGGCCCCTACGGGTCGTGCCATGGGACGTGTTATTATTTTTTATTATTTTGGCTTTACCGATCGATCGGTAAAGGCCAAACATTGAAATATAATGAAAATATTGCTTCAAATGCTATCAATAGATCGGCATGTATGTTGCCGATCGGTCGATAGCATTAAAAAAATAAAAATAAAACTTTCATGCCCATGGGCTGTGCCGACACGGCCCACGGGCCTAAACCCTTGGCTTGGCACGGCCCGTCATTGTAGCGACATGTGTCGTGCCTCGTGCCGCTCGGCCCGTTTGACACTTCTACCTCGACGCTGAAAATTCTATGGTAATGACCTGGTTGGTCAACTCCATGGAAGAAAAGATTAGTTCAAACTACTTATGCTATTCAAGAGCTAAAGAACTATGGGAGAATGTTAGCCAAATGTATCAGATTTGGGAAATCAGTCCCAAATTTATGAATTGACGATAAAACTCGGTGAAGTCCGTCAAGGAGAGGATAATATCACCAAGTACTTCAAGATTTGAACTTGAATGAATGGAAGTCGACGAAGGACTGAACTCACAACAAAAAAATGGTGGAAGACCAATGAATTTACAAATTTCTGGCAGGTTTAAATATCGAGTTTGATGAAGTTAGGGGGAGAATCATTGGACGTCAGCCATTGCCACCCATTGGTGAAGTGTTTTCTGAGGTTCTAATGGAAGAGAGCCTCATGAACGTAATGCTCGGAAAAAAGATTACTGCGCCAGTAGAGAATTCTGTCATGATTGTGTCTGACATGTTGCCAACAAGGTCTTTAATCAACGAAGACAACAGAAAAGCCTAGAATAAAATGTGAATTCTGCAACAAGCCAAACCATACCCAAGAAAATTGTTGGAGGATTCATGGGAAGCCTGCAAACTGGAAAAACAACAAGTCTAACCAAAGGACATCCTATGCTAATGAAACCGAGACCAATCCCTTCTCTAAGGAGTAGATTGATCATCTTCTGCGATTGCCAAAGTCCAATTCCTTATTCGGTACTCCTAATAGTGCACTTGCGCAAATATTCCTAGTGCTTTAACTTGTTGTTGAAATTCTGCCCCATGGATCATTGATTCTGGAGCATCTGATCACATGACATTCCTTCCAATTTTTTTCAATAAATCTTCATTCCTTCCTCAGACTTAAAAAGTTAGGATCGCCGATGGTAGTTTTACTCCCATTATTGGAAAAGGCCAAGTCAAACTCTCACATAGTATAACACTTCAATTTGTCCTTAATGTTCCAAAACCAACTTGTTCAATTTGTCCTTAATGTTCCAAAACTAACTTGTAATTGATTCTCAGTTAGTAAAATTTCTAAGGATTCTAATTGTCGTGTTATTTTCTTTACCTCTCACTGTGAATTTCAGGACCGGAACTCAGGGAAGACGATTGGCAGTGCTAGAATGGTCAACGGTCTTTACTACTTTGATGACAATGTCTCCGAAAAAATGAATGTCCATGGCTACTTTGGCACTGTTAGTTCAACCTTTGCTCGTGATGAAATAATGATTTGGCACCTTAGCTTAAGACATCCTAGTTTTCAATATTTGAAGTAGTTATTTCCTGAATTGTTCAAAACATTGGATTGCTCTTCTTTTCATTGTGATAGTTGTTTTTTTTATTTAAGAGTCATAGAACGACTTATTTAACAAAAACATATCATGCATCAAAATCGTTTTATTTAATTCATAGTGATGTGCGGGGTCCTTCGAGGATCACCTCTCTAACAGGCAAAAAATGGTTTGTTACGTTTATTGACAACCATACATGACTTTTTGGGTGTATCTTATGAATGGTAAATCTGAAGTTAAAAATATTTTTCAGTTTTTTCACAAAATGGTTGATACTCAATTTGGAACCAAAAGCTGTTTGTTTTGTTCAGACCATGGGAAAGAATATTTTAATGAATTTCTAGGAAAGTACTTTCAAGAACATGGCATTGATCATCTATCCACATGTCGTGACATACCTCAACAAAACGGTATTACCGAAAGAAAAAACAAACAATTACTTGATGTGGCTCGAGCGATGATGTTTTCCATGCATGTCCCCAAATACTTATGGGGAGAAGCTATTTTGACAGCATCATACCTTACAAATCGAATGCCAACTCGTGTTCTAAAATGTGCCACTCCCCTTAGTTATTTCAAAAACACCTTTCCCGATGTCGAATCACTGATGCATCGCTTATGTCCATATACCCAACAATTTTTGCATCAAATTGGACCCTAGGAAAGGCGTATGATTATCGGATATGCCTCGAATAAAAAAGGATACAGTCCCCTTGGTTATTTCAAAAACAACTTTCCCGATTGTCGAATCACTTCAGATTTACCATTAAAATTTTTCGGATGCATCACTTATGTCCATATACCCAACAATTTTCGGCATCAAACTGGACCCTAAGGCTGAAAGGTGTATGTTTATCAAATATGCCTCCAATAAAAAGGGATACAAGTGTTACAATCCTCAAACAATTTTTTTTTTTTGTAAGTATGTATGTTCCATTTGTGGAAAAATAACTCTATTTTTTCAAAAAATTGTCTTCAGAAGGAGTTTGAGAGTGAAGCAAATTTTGGGAAACAAGTTCGAACCCTTTGCCAAATATCATTTTGTAATGCTCTATATACTATCATACTTACTTGATTTAGACATATTTTATGTATGTATAGCGTGATATTAACAAGAGAAAGAAATGAAAGGAAAGGCATGAAACAAGTAACAAAGTGAATTTGGTTAAGCTTAAAGGACTTAAATGACTTAAATGCAATCAGGTTATTGAAAAGGAGTAAGTGGCAAGTGGTGGTAGGGTCTATTGAAGAACTGAGTAAAATGAAGGGTTTGAATTGCAAATATGTTTATATAAATCCCCAAGTCTGAGAAGTAGATAACGATAAAAATCAGGAAACCCTTATTCTCTCCAATTCTGAAATTCTGCAGCAAGTTTGTCTTTAAAATCTGAATTCAAGGTTTAAGAAAGTGTTGGGGTAAGTTATTTATATCTAATTCTTGCTTTCTTGTTGTTGTATGTAGGAAGTTGTGTATGATATGTATTGATAAAGTCTTGTGGCTATAAACTCTTGAAAGTTATGTATGTGTTGTGTTGAAATAAGGAATTATGCAAACAAGAAGCTAGATGAGGACAGTTGAATGGTGGAAAGTGGAGTGGAATGAAGTATGTATGATGTATTTGATAGTAGAGGGGGAAGAATGTGAAGAAGGTGCAAAAATGGTGGAAAGGGTCGAAATTCGCGTATACAGGGTTTACCGATCGATCGGTATTTTACGCCGATCGATCGGGAGAAAGAAATGTGAGTTGCTGCTATGGTCGATCGATCGAGCGTGTTGGACGATCGATCGACGAACGTTCAGCGATCGATCGGTGATTAATACCGATCGATCGGTGCGTGTAAAAAAATGGGATTTTTATTTCTTGGTATATATTTTCACAACTTAGGTATGGTTAACTATTTGATGCTGTCTTTTATGATCAACATTGATATGATTCGAATATTATTATATCCGTGTAGAGCCGTCACACAATACTGGAAATCGAACAGGGTGAAGGATCTTGTTGGTGATCACTCTACCTATTTTATATCAGGTACGTGGGACGTACGAACATATGTGCTACTATTCATACCTTATTGTAAAATTGTATGAAGTGGAATGGGTGAACTCAACGCATTGAGGCGTGTTTGCGAGGCATGCCGTAATATAATATTTGGAGTTCTTATATGGAGTTGAAATGCAATATACATTGGCTACTCTTATGATGGGATCATAGTGAGCGTAATAACAATGGTATATGTGCTACCCATATAATAAGAATTCTTATATGCAGCCTGCAGATTTGGAGATGATATTCATTGGAATGAGTGGATATGACATGTCATGACATTTACACAATATATCATTTGTAGAAATTATATTATGTTTGAGTATGCTACAGGAACAACTAATGGAACCCGAGATACAAATGAGATACAGGGAGTTTTTATCACTACTGTATTGGTGATTTAATTGTACTATCTGTTGATTTCATAATGTATAGTACAATGGTGTTCATGTATCTTTTGTGGGTTGTTCTGTATGGACATTTTGAGCGAGGGAAGCCAGAATGGTGGGTCCTTTTTGCTGCATCAATGATCCTAGAGTAGTTGATTAGGGAAGAGAGAAGACATGTATATTTTGAATGTATTTAAACTATGGCATGTAATCCATGAATACATAGTTGTGTTTCATAATGAACTTAACTCTAGAAGTGCAAATAAATTATTACGGTTCATTCGATATTTCATATTATATTATGTAATAACGCTTAAGGCAGTGAGGGACTTACACATTCTCTCACCCCTGAACAACATATCGACAATGAAAAGACAATTAATCTAAACCTGTCAATCATCGATCAATCACAAGCAGAGGAGGACATAGTAGTAAGAACAAATGTTTCTGAACCTGAACATTTGGTTTATACCAAAAGAAAATATTAGAGTAAATATAGTCCAGCTATTCTATCACAAGTCCAGTCAGAATCCCCGGAAGATGTTCCAAGAAATTCAGGTACTCTCGGTCCTAATCCTTGTGTAGTTCCTTCATCTAATACACCCATTGATTTTCTTCCCATAGCAATTAGGAAGGGTGTATTTCTTGCCATAGCAATTAGGAATGGTGTATGAAAATGCACTCAACATTCCATTGCAGATTATCTATCTTATGATAGACTTTCCAACAATTATAGAACCTTTATTGCAAATGTGTCGAACCTTTTTGTAACAAGAACCATTAGGGAAGCATTGGATAACCTGAATTGGAAGTTAGCAGTTATGGAAGAGATGAATGCACTATAAAAGAATGAGACTTGGGATTTGGTGACATTGCCTGAAGGAAAGAAAGCCGTAGGTTGCAAACGGTATTCACTATCAAATGCAAGGCTGATGGGAGTGTAGAAAGGAACAAAGCGAGACTTGTAGCAAAAGGGTTCACACAAACCCTTGGAATCAACTATGAAGAAACGTTTGCACAGTGGCTAACATAAACTCAATTTCGGGTTCTGTTATCCCTCGATATCAATCACAATTGGTCTCCACATCAATTAGATGTAAATAATGCATTCTTGAATGGAAATCTTGAGGAAGAAGTTTACATAAACCTACCTCCAGGTTTTGAGAAGAAATTGGGTGAAAATAAAATATGCAAGCTGCGAAAATCCATGTCTGGACCGAAACAATCTCCGAGAGCATGGTTTGAACTCTTCGGAAAAGTTGTTAAAAAACTTGGTTACAATCAAAGCCTAGCAGACCACACTATGTTCTATAAACACTCAAGTAACGGGAAACTTTCAATCTTGATTTCCTTGACATTGTTTTGACAGGAGATGATATCGATGAATTGCATCATTTGAAGAGGGGATTGGCCAAAGAATTCGAGATTAAGGACCTAGGAACTCTTAAATATTTCCTGGGTATGGTGTTTGCACAATCGAAGGATGGTATATTTGTCACCCAATGCAAATATACACCTGCTTTACTAGCTGAGACTGGCTTGCTTGGATGTAGGACGACTGAAACTCCAATCGAACCTAACCAGAAACTCAACATGCTAAGCCTGAAGTTAAAGTGAATAAGGCACAGTATCAGAGGCTGGTTGTAAGGCTACTTTATTTGTCTCATACGTGCCTAGATATAGCCTTTGCAGTTGGTAGATTAAGCCAATTTATGCATTCCCCGGGACAAGAACACTTCGAGGCAAGATACAAAATCCTAAGATACTTAAAAGGTACACCAGGGAAATGGTTACTATTTAAAAAACAAAGACATCTAGGATTGAAGTCTACACTGATGCAGGCTGAGCTGGGTGCTCAACTGATCGGGCATCTACCTACGGATACTGTACATTTGTGGGAAGAAACTTGGTTATTTGTAGAAGTAAAAAAAGAGAGTGTAGTAGCAAGAAACAACGCTGAAGCAGAATTTAGATCGATTGCTCATGGAATTTGCGAAGTCTTATGGATCGAAAGATTGCTAGAAGACCTAAGAGTTCAAAGCAAGTTAACAATAAGTGTGTACTGCGACAACAAGGCAACAATTGCAATTGCTCACAACCCTGTTCTCCACGACAGAACTAAACACGTGGAAGTTGATATGCATTTCATTAAAGAGAAGATCGAAAAAGGGGTGATCATCATAAACTATATACCTACAACTGAACAAATTGCAGATGTTATTACCATAGGATTGATAAAAGGTCAATTCAACTACTTAATCAACAAGCTAAGTATGGAAGACATTTTCCAAACTAGCTACCATAGGATTGATAAAAGGTCAATTCAACTACTTAATCAACAAGCTAAGTATGGAAGACATTTTCCAAACTAGCTTGAGGGGAAGTGTTGGGAATCGAGATTGTGTTGGATAATTATGAATAAAATTGTAGGAATAATTCAAGGGAGTAGATTGTGTAAATTATATATGATTGTGGTGGTAGGAAGTTTCCTTTTTTATGCTTTGTACTCACCTACATATAGGTGCTGGATGTATTTAGTATGAGAATATATGAGAAATAATTTTGTTCTCAGTTTACCTCTTCCAACACTTTTATATAAATCTGTGTACCATATATCATTTGCCTTGACCTCCCTATGATTTTTATATATTTTGAATTTGTAGTGTTCCACAAGTTGAATGCTAACTATTATAAATACTAAATTTTGTGCTTGTATTTTTATTTTCAGGTAGCAATAGAGTTAAATTCTGTTTAATCTCAGATTTGGGTTTAAGTTGATTCTTGATTTATAATATCCTAATCATTTTTCTTCATGGGGATGCGATCTATACAAAGCACATATCTTAATTGTCTCTTGGACTGCCGAATTATAGCATGTGGAAACTAGAAAGTCTTCATGACCCAGGAAATTTGATTGTTTTATTTGCCATCAGGCACATATATACTACAAGTTCTCCAATGACTGTGCGGCCTTTCTTGCCAATTATGGTAGCTCCGCAAATGCAACTGTTGTTTTCCATGGGAGTTCTTATTTTCTACCAGCATGGTCTGTGAGCATTCTTCCAGATTGTAAGAACGTCATATTCAATACAGCTAAGGTATCTCATTACCCTCTCATGCATACATTTACGTTTTCTAATATAAACAGTTAGAGGTCTAAAATCAAAGGTATCTCATTGCCCCGTCCGTCATAATTTTGCACATGGATGAAGACTAAATTCTTATTTCAGTTCCTTTTTGTTTGAAAATCTTGATTTTATATAGTAGATCTAGTCATTCATCTAAACCAGGGTGCAGTATATTTAAAAACGCCTAGAAACTAGGAGAAGCTAACTAATAAAAGGATTTCTTGAAGAAACAAATTTGTCTCGATTCAGTTGAGTTCTCATACCCAAGAAACCAATATTGTAGCATTTATTGTCATCAAACATGAAGTCGTATAGATGGATGCACTTATTTGTATTCTTCCGGATTGGCCAGTGGCCCTTGTTCAACTACCGTCGACCAGCCTAACTGTTGCACCACTGCCAATTCTTTCCATTTTTAATGCCAGAAAAACATGCTTGCCAAAACCTGTAACTTACAGTTGAATTTTTATGTTGCCATTTATATCCCAATTACGAGTTTTCTGGTAGCTTTACTATGAGGTCGCACAATCAGTTAAAGGTGTGATGTTGTGGTTTGAAGATCATCTATTAGTGTTCTTGGTGTCTATGTCACTTCCTAGAATTATACTTTCCTTTTGGTTCGTTAACCTTTTGTCACTTCCTAGAATTATACTTGACTTTAGTATCTTATGAAGATTATTCTTGCATTTGGCATGTACAAAGGTTGTTTCTCAAACAACTCTTGATGGCAATGATTTTACTTGGAACATCACCATGCGTGAATATTCGTTATCATCTTCATCTTGGAGTTGGTACAAAGAAAAGGTGGGCATTTGGGGTAATAATTCATTTGAGGCATCAAGTCTACTGGAGCAAATAAATACAACAAAAGATATCAGTGATTTTCTCTGGTATACAACAAGGTAACTTGCTACATTATTCCTTATGATTTTGAATCTCATAGTTTATACGATTATAAGTAGGACTGTTCATCAGTACTAAGTTTTCCTAGCTACTGAACAATTGTGCTTAATCGATATTCAAGAGACACCAACCACTACATCCCATCACCATGAAATCTTTTTCTTAAATGGTCTGTGGGGTAAAAACCTGTACAATTATGAAGAAGAAACGGGGGTTGAAATTTAGTTTCCCACCTGTAAAAAGATACATAATTATTTTTTCTCTATACTATGGTATGGCAGCGTAAACATGGATGCAAATATTGTGCAAAATCAGACAAAAGAAGTAGATGTGCTTATTGGGAGCTTGGGACACGCAGCTCTTCTCTTTGTAAACAAAAGGCCAGTAGGTAAATTCAGTGTAGATCGGTTGAACTTTTCATCTTTGTTGCATTGAAAGATATAGCGTTTTATCTAGAGAAGATATTCTTATTTCTTTTATTTTCTCTAGTAACTTTTGGACCGGTTATTTTCCAATTCATTTTGTTCAGATGCAAGGGTCTATTCAAACATTGAATTGGCAAGTATGACCAAATTTACACATCACACAATTGCAAGCTATTCGTTTCTTGTATATGATTTTATTGTAACTTTTTGCATCGAAAAAGGGTGGTTCTATTTTGGAACTTTGTCACAAAGCTGAACTGAATTGCAGCCACTGTGTTGCCCCAGGACCAGTGACCAGATTGATCGTTGAATGCACTACAAAATGATTGCATACCAGTCCAATCGTTGATGTTAAAAGATCTATATCTTGTTCGTTCATAATTTTTTTTTAATGTCGTTATTTATTGTACTATGTTTATTCTGTGGACCAAATATCCTGATAGTTAAATCAGCAAGTAATCAGTTAATATATTTTTTTATCCTGATGGTCGAGGGGATAGTTGTTTTATCCCGTTACTGTGTATTTTGTGTTGAAATAGTAGTAACCCAATTGGATAACAATACAATCTGGATTCTTCCAGGCTTTGGCTACGGTAATCATGATGATGCCAGCTTTCTGCTGAGTGCTAAAGTTAACCTGAGCAGTGGAAGCAACACAGTGGATGTACTGAGTATGATGATTGGTTTACAGGTAGGAGGTTTTTCTTTGGAAATCTTTGCTTTATCCATGCCATTTGAAAATTCCTCAACATAAGCGAATTGTGTTTTATATCAAGCTATAATAATCTGTCTTTCATCACGTATTCTCTGTAATCATCGTTGGGGACCTTGGTGCTTTGCGACATGGTTCTTGCATATGTTTCTGCCAAGCATAGTGCATGGGATTTATGACAAATTTGATATTTGATAAGCACCATTAAACATAATGGCCTTGTAGATTGAGCTACGGGGTCAAGATTGGTGACCCAAATTTGCACGTTCGTGTGTAAAGTTCTTGTACTGTTAGCAAACCATCTGTCTCAAACTCATCTCTTTTGCTTGAAGATGTTTATTTGGCATAATAATTATCGTTGTTGATCATAACCAAATTCAGAATTTTACTCTCTTTTAAATATCGTTGTTCAGAATTATGGACCATGGTTTGATGTCCAAGGGGCGGGACTGTATTTAGTCATTGTCACTGATTCAGAAAATTGTAAGGAGGATCTTTCTTCAACGCAGTGGACTTATCAGGTAATGGAATCAAAATTACAAGCTTTGGAAATGTGTATTACACAATGATGCTAATAAATATTTATCTCAAAGTTTCACTTCTCTCTAGATCAAGCCCACCTAATCCATGTGGCTTTCAGCTTCATTGCATTTATTTTTCGTGGAGAAGTTTTAATGTTCGGCGGCACGGATGTATTCCAGGTTGGACTTGAGGGCGAATTCCTTGGACTTGAAAATATAACTATGGCCAATAGTTCAATTTGGACTCATAACGAGAGCAATACTCCAATCGATCACGGCTTGATATGGTACAAGGTAACTGGATCAACTCATATTTTTATTGCTATCTTACCTATTTTCTTTTGTGCTAATTCCAAATAAATTTGATATTATATCTTAGACAAATAACTGTAGTCATTTTCTCCTTCATACTCAAAGACTGAAGAGTCTAAAGTTGTAGAGACCAACATTTTTTCGCATCCTAATTCCCTGTTATGGTCAGATTGTACTTAGGGGAGGATGTTTAATTAGATATATGTTAAAATAACCCACAAGGATGATTTTGCCTTATAGGGTATGCCTGAAATTTTGTTTTGTTTTCTAGTTTTTTTTTAATTGAAAACAAAGGAAGATGAAAAAATTTATCATACTTGATTTGATATTTAGTGTCTGATTCTCAGACTACATTCTTCGCTCCAGAAGGAAAGGGTCCTGTCTCATTGAATCTTGCTGGCATGGGCAAAGGTCAAGCATGGGTGAACGGCCTGAGTATAGGGCGATATTGGTCTTCTTATCTTTCGCCATCAACTGGATGTTCAGAGAGTTGCGACTACAGAGGAACTTATGATGCCTCCAAATGTCTCAAGAAGTGTGGTCAACCTGCCCAAACATTGTATGTAGAAGCATAAATCTTCTATTTCAATTTCATACACATCACAGTTGGAGCTTTAATTTTGAAATGAGGCTCCCTTAGAAATCAACTGTACTGTGTACATGCCTTTTGAATACAGGTATCACGTGCCACGCTCTTGGTTACAACCTGGTGAAAATTTACTTGTCATTCATGAAGAACTCGGTGGTGACCCTTCTACAATTTCGTTTTCGACTCAAAAGGGTCAAGTTGTATGTCGTGTGTCAGAGGATGATCTTCCACCGGCAGATACATGGGAACAACGTTTGGGCTTTATATCCAAAATCCCCCAACTTCGACTGGCCTGTGAACCGGGATGGCACATTGTCTCGATTCTTTTCGCTAGCTTTGGAAATCCTGAAGGAAAGTGTGGAGCCTTCATTCACGGGAGCTGTCATACCGATGTGTCATCAATTGTTCACCAGGTAATTGCATGCTATAAACTTGCGTGAATGTAATGTTGGGACCATGATTTTCTTGAAATTTGCAGGACTTGCCCATATTAGACTTAGATAGCTCCTCGTATGTTATTAAGATAACCCAGTCCCTGATATTATGTAAGCAGTCTTCTGTACAATAGGAAAACGGGCAAAAAACTTGGTAGCATTGAAGTTGGAATTCTAACTTATAGCGTGATGAGTCATTCAAAACGCTTCGCGTTGCAACTCAAATGACCTGTGTTTTTATATGCTTTGTTGCATTTGAATGATGAGTATGGATTCAAAATATAATTGCTGACATTCAGGTCATTCCACAGGACTGTATTGGCAAGCAGGGATGTTCAATCTGTGTTTCCACAGCTAAGCTGGGAGGGACGTGTCCAAATATGGTGAAAAACTTGGCAGTTGAAGCTCTATGCATGGGCTGAGAGTCTGAGACGGCTGATTCATCAAATGTTTGCTTAACAGCTGCAATTAAATGGTGTATTATGTTCCTTTTAAAGAGGCTCTGTTGTATTTTCAAAACTCATAAAAGAACTTTTAACAGTTTAAAATTCTTGTTCAACAGAAGTGATATTCAGACGTACTATTTAACAGGACTAGTACACACCACAGTATCTGAACAGCCAAATTTAACTTCATTATTTCGAGTATGACTGATTTAGGAAAAGTAACCGAGAACACAAGGATGAGGACCACGACTTTACTGAACAAGGAGAAGAATCTTTCCTATATGCTTGCTGCTTTCAAGTAACTGGTGCGCTTCGACAGCTTCTTCTAATGGAAAGGACTTGTAAACAACTGGTTTTATCTTGCCTGCTGCAATCGCTGGCCAGACATTTCTCTCCACCTCTCTCATAATATTAGCTTTGTCTTCTGGGTTCCTGCTACGCAAGCCAGCAGCTGCAAACAAAATAAACCAACGTTAAATTAGTAAGTAAACATCTGTGCTTCACTGCAGTTTATTATGGAAACATCAAGGCTGTCAAGATTCATCCTTTTCTATAAGAAATACGTGGGACTTCCATGCATATGCTCCTAGTTAGAACGTATAAGGGTGGATATAAGAAATAATTAAATCTGATGAAGGCTTAAGCATGTTACCCTGCACCGTAAGGCGTTTCACTAGCAACCTCGAAAGGTTAATTTCCGTTACCGTACCACCCATAAAACCTATTATGAATAGCCTTCCATCATAATTTAGACTTTCCAGGTTCCTCTGCAGATACGAACCTCCAATATTATCGAGTATAACATCAACACCTGCTATTGAACGCTTGCAAGTTAGAATTTACAAGTTGTACAGAAAGAAAGGAAATATGCGTGATATTAATGAACAGGAGAGAGAGATCTATTTGACCTTTTTCGCCAGTTTCTTCCTTCACTCGGGCAACAAAATCCTCTGTCTTGTAGTTGATGCAAACATCAGCTCCTAGGTCCTTGCAAGCAGCAATTTTTTCACCGCTTCCTGAAGCAACATCAACAAAACTGAGGTGGTACGATAGACGTCATTGTTATACAGAATCGATGGATCTGAATTTGGTAGAGCACCTGCCGTGATGAAAACTTTGATCCCAAGGTGTTTAGCGAGTTGAATTGCAAAAGTACCAATCCCACTGGAGCCTCCATGTATCTGAAATTATTTGCAAATTTACAGCTTACAGAAACGATTTTGCTAAGCTGGATGAGTGAGTCTAAGGCCATCTTCGAAACATAGCATAGCATTGATAAATGCCTATATTGAGGTATTTATAATTATCAGACAATGGTAATGCAATTATAATTATCAGACAGTGGTAATGCAATTATAGCAGTTAAACAATGGAGACAGGAACTTCACATGTTTGTGAAAAAATATCAGCTTCTAGAAGGATTTCCATCATCACGTGCCACAAAACTACAGTGGGGAAACAAAAATACATAAACGAGTGAGAAGAATTTGTGCATATTGTGCCAGCATATGTTGAGAAGTTTTAAGTAACAAAATTTTAAAAAAGGGTAAGCTTGCAATCAGATTCAGATAACAGCTTTGTTGAAGATATGTGTAAGCAGAGAAAACACCAATGGCCCTCTTGCATACAAGGTTGAATGTCACCTATCATATCCTAAAGCTATTCTGTGACTGACTGCTGTACATTTTCAACTACATTACCAATCCAAAAGTGGTATCTTCTGTGAAATTCGTAAGTCCTACAAAATTTGAGTTGCTTATCTCATTGATAAAAAAATTGTCAGCCATATATCAAATATAAAACAGGCAATCAAATTTACCAGGATAGTTTCTCCTTTGGTTGGGCGGCTCAACATAAAGACCGTAGACCAAACGGTGCAAGCTACCTCAGGAAAACCAGCCGCATCCTGCAGAGAAACACCAGGCGGGACAGGAAGAACTTGCCCAGCCGGAACAGCAACTTTCTCTGCATACCCTCCTCCACCAACAAGAGCACATACCTGTTCAATCACACCTCGAAACTTCACTATTATCGCATCAAGAAACAACCCAATACCATCTAATACCCGTTTTGACACTTGCTTACTTTTTTTTTTCTTTTTACGACCGGTATCCGGCCCTAAGACCCGACTAAGAGTTGCACGCTAAATTCTACAAAAAGGTTCAATCTATGAGCAAAAAGTTGTCGCAACCGAACCCCGTTTCAACGTTTATCGTTTGGCATCTCACAAACGGGAAACGACTAAGAGTAACAGGAATTTCATCTCAACAAATTCATTCTTCATTATCCCATCATATATTTCGGTAATAAATGAAATAGATACGAAATATTTTCAATAAATTCAAGGTAACCTGGTCCCCAATTTTCCAGCGACGAACGTTGCTTCCGACTGCTTCAATGGTTCCAGAGCATTCAAGACCCGGATATGGGCTGTCACCCGTAGGCGGAGGGTGCTTGCCCTGCCGCTGAAGGGTGTCCGCTCTGTTGACTGCGGTGGCGGTGATTCTTATCATAACTTCATCGTCTTTGATTTTTGGGTCTTCAACTTCTTGTAGCCGTAGCACTTCTGGACCACCGGGATTAGTGATCACTATCGCCTTCATCTTCTTTGTTTCTTCTCTGAGGTTTCAGTGACCCTTTTAGAATTTTATTAATTATTAATTTAAAATACCACGTCACCTCGTGAAAATCCCAATTTCCGATAAATCTAGCTCTGCTCGATATTCTATGATTAGTTCAACATATCATCTCTAAAGCGGCGGAGTATCACATCGGCCACATCGGCCACACTGCATCGGCCCGTATCACCTCGGTCCATTTATCCTCATATTAAATCACCTAGCCATACCATTTCGTGATGTTCACCTCGGTCCATTCTCCTTCGATCAAATCATCTCACCTCGATCCATTTTTGCTTGGCCATACCTGCTCGGCCCACATGGTCTAACAGTTACGGAAGATTCGGGCATAATCGATGGTCAACACGGGTTGTTGAACGTGGTGAGTAATGAGCATGTATATCTAGGGCACGTTATGAGCTAATCATACCAAGGTCATATGCATATCGTGCTCCGAATTTGGCGGGTCATAGTGCCAAGGACACCACTATAAATAAAAGCATCAGGCAACATAAGCAGGAACTCAATTGCTTCCAAATACTCTCTAAATATACATATCAGGTTCTTTATATTGTTCTTTATCATATTGCAAATAACTCTTATTCTCTTGCATGTTTGATTATTGTATCCTTTGTTTTTCCGAACACCGACTTAACCATCGGAGTGGCCACGCTGGGGTTATCATCGGCACCCGCCTAACCTTTTTGGCTTTCTGGCTTAGAGTGTGTTTGCAATTGATTATTCGAAGCACTTCTATGTTGTTTTCGCTTAAAGTTGAAAAAAAGTTACTTTTAAGTAAAATAATTGAGTGCTTGTTATTAAAATAAAATAAAAAACATCTTAATAAGCTTTAATTAATTACAAAAGAGACACGAAACAACTTAAAAACAGTCAAAAATATATAATGACCTGCTTCTCAGCCTTTGTTTATTTCTGTTTATTTTTAGAGAAATAATAGCAGAAGCAAGAAAATAAAACATTCAAAACTGTTTTTTTGCTTGAAAAACTGAAAATTAGTTTGCAAAAATATTTACAAACACTTACTTAACATGCTCGACATATCTATTTCTACCTGAGATTGCTATTTTAATAACAAACAGAACTAAATTAAGGTGATACTATATTGTGTTAATTTTTTTTTAACGATAAGCAAAATGTATTTATTTTTACAAATCAATTAAAATATTTAAAAGAATTCAAACAAATATCCAAATAATATCATAAAACATTTCTTTAACTTGAATTAACTTCTTAATAATTTTTTTTGAAAATGGCAGCGTGGTGTGAGTGAATTCAGAGAACAGAACTCGCACAGTTAACTTGTTAGTTACTCAGAAGTCACAGGTTTAGGGTTCTTTCCCAAGTTTATCTCTCGAGGAGCTGCGGTACGGTTGACTTTTTTCTACGTTCTTTATAATTATTTTTATTAACATTTCTTTATAATTAGTTATTGAGGACTTGCTTGTAGAATCTGAGATATACGTTATTACGTGTTTTATGATACGCAGAGTGATGGGCAGCGGGTTCGAGCTGCGATGGAGAGGGAGGGTTATTAGTTTCTTGATATTAGTTCTACGAGTATATGGTTGGGGAAAAGAGGGCCATTATGCTATTTGCAAGATCGCTGAGGTATTTTATTATATTGCGTGTTTTATTACTTAATTTTTGCCAGAACGTTGTGTAATTTTGACGTGTTGAAGTTTGGATTTTGGTCAATGTCCGATGGATGTTACAAAGATGTCTATCGACAGCAGCAAGCCGGTGTTAAGTCCTAGGAAGAAGCTGTTTCTTATACTTGAGTCTGATACTTATCTTTAACTTAATCTTCATTGTTTGGAATTTGGAATTGGATTTAGTGAGCCGGCTGGTTCCATATCTGTCCTTTTATGCTTAAATCTGTTTAAGAAATTTAAAACGTTTATTCTCCTATGTTTGAAGTGTTGCTGATCCAGATGAGTTATTGAGTTTCTTTTTGTTTGGTTCTTTTAAATTTGTGAGTATGCTCGATGTAAAGGGGAAGAGACGGAAGAAATATAAATTGATTATATTGCATATCAATGTGTTGAAGCCTTTTCTTTGAAGATTGCAGGGGCTCTCCGAAAATGCCCTCTAGTGACATTTAAGAAAATTTTGGGGTCTTTTCTCAAAGTTTTAGATATATTATATGGTAAAAAACTTCTTAAATAAAATCTAATGGGGAGACAATTGGATTTTGTAGAACTTTTTTACAGAAGATGCTTTGGCTGCTGTCAAATCCTTGCTTCCAGAGCATGCTGAAGGTGATCTGGCTTCTGTTTGTTCCTGGGCAGATGAGGTCCGGCATCACCCCCATTATCGCTGGAGTAGTCATTTGCATTACGTGAATACACCCGACTTCGCCTGCAACTATGAATATGCTAGTTAAGCGAATTTCTTATGCTTGAATTTTTATTCCTTGCACTTATTTATGCATTTTGTCTTCGATTTTCTTATTAATCATTACAAAAAAGATCATATAATTCGATGAGGTTGAAATGTCTGTGTGCGATACTTAATTCTGCTTCACTGCTTGTCATACTTTTGCAATGATCATTTCTTAGTTGATCACAGGAGACTGCCATAAAGATCGGTGTGTCACCGGAGCAATTTACAACTACACAAGGCAGCTTATGTCAGGGCATAATGATTCAGATTTAACAGCAATGAAGTGTAAGCATCAACTGTTAACTAATCGGCCACATACTTGAACTTGGTGTCTGACTGCTTCAATGACAGACAACTTGACAGAGGCACTTATGTTCCTATCACATTTCGTTGGCGATGTCCATCAGGTCAGCATTTTATTGAAGTATTCCCACTTGCCAGTAATACCGTCCCATGTATCGATTTTTTTCCTCTTTCTACTGAAAAAGACTATCTACAAAAGAGTTAATGTGATTTGCTGTGTCTAAAATTTTGTATTGGATGGCAGCCATTGCATGTTGGTTTTAAAGGAGATGAAGGTGGGAACACAATTGTTGTTCGTTGGTACCGGAGGAAAACAAATTTACACCATGTGAGTCACTTTAAATTATGGCGTCAAATATAAGATTATCTTCAATTAATGTCATATTTGTTCTCAAATTTTTTTTCTGAAGGATTCAGAACTTATAGATTAATTAAGGCATTCAGCCAAAGATTATATAATTTTGTTCGTGTAGCCTACCCCAATTCATTGGGATTAAATGCTTATTTGTTGTTGTTGTTATTGTTGTGGTCTAAGGCAATGCAAACGGTGGCTGTCTGGCACCGTTATGGTATCGAATGAGCAAATAAAGTCTCCCAAATGGCTCATCTATCCTTTTTTGTAACTTTTTTAAATGGCACATTGAATTATTATTATTATTATTATTATTAAAGCTATTTCAAGTGATGATATATTGATTAGATGAGGAATAAGAGATGAAGATGTGAAGGTCGACTGAATTTTGTATTTCAGATTGTTTTACATCTAAATTCATAAAACGTATTGATTTTTTTGATATACATGTACGTTAATTTATTTAGTTTATGTTATTCAGGTGTGGGACGATATGATAATTGAATCTGCCATAAAGAAACTTTACAACTCGGAGCTCACTGCAATGATTCAATCAATTCGGATCAATATCACGGTATCGTGGCAGATAGTTTATAGTGCTCAACATTGCTGCAAGAAATATACCTTGTTTTTTTTTTTATGTTGTTCCCTTAATCTAATCAGTCTTGAACTTCACCATGACTGTTTCATTTTTTTCCGTCTAACTGGAAGATAGGATGGGTATTTTGACGATGAATCATCTTGGCAAAATTGCAATGAGACAGTTTGTCCAGATACGTTAAGTATTATTCAATCTCTTAACTACTTCATCTTCCTCTCCCTCAACCCCTTGTATTTTTGTCTGCCTTTATACCATGTTATTATTCCACCTCAAATGATTACGTCTCTCCTATTGCAGTTATGCTTCTGAAAGCATAAATTTAGCATGCAAATTTGCATACAGAAACGCCACTCCTGGAAGCACCTTAGAAGGTACAGATCCTTATTCTGATAGTTCTGTTTTTAATTGGCTTGTTTGTCGGATACATCTCAACTGACTGGTGGTCTTCGTTCATTATTAATATTAGATCACTACTCCATCTTTTAAAAAGACTCCGGCATCTTTGTACTATATAGAGAAACTTCCACCATATAAGAATCCTGTTCTTCTGTCATTTAAGATGGACTGACTTAGAATGGTGTTGTTATAACCCCCGTATATGTTAATGTTTCCATTTTGAGCAGACGGGTACTTCCTCTCCCGACTGCCAGTTGTCGAGACAAGACTGGCCCAAAGTGGGATTCGTTTGGCAGCTGTTCTCAACCGTATTTTCTCATCTCCTACGCATACATTAGTTGCAAAAGAATGAACGCCACCCGGTGAAACATATAGGTCCACATATATTCAGCATCCTTCAAGCCTAGGACGATTTAGGAGGGATTTGAAGTTTGTAATCAACTACGTACGTAACGGGATTGTTCTATGCATTTTTCTGCGGTGGTATTTACATAAATTCGGTTCTGAAATAAGGATTCTAATTTCTGAATAATGCTAAAGCTTGAATTACATCACCACCGCCTTGTACATGGTTCGTATGTTGAATATCAAGATTTTTTTTATTTTTTTATCGGGTGCCTTGCTAGAGTTGGGATACAAACATACAAACCAAATCTAAAAACTCTCTCTTAGGCCTACAACATTAGGGAATAACTTATACATAAAGCGATAGACAAAAACTTTTATGTTGTGAAAGACATGCTCCGGGTCAGCTATAGATCTAGACCCGATCACGGTTCAGAACCGTCGGTTAGACGGTTCTGAACTGCCGGTTCGCCGGTTCAAAAAAAACATCGACCCTTAACCTTAACCTTCCTTGACGGTTTCGGTTACGGTTCCGATTACGGTTACGGTTACGGTTTGACCCTTACTTTTTAAACAAAATTTAAAATATTATTAAAATTTGAAAGAAAGTGTAAAAAATGTGTTTGAATGTGTTTTCATCCATGGATTAAATATAAAATAACGTGAAATAAATTCAATCCCAGATAATTAAAATGTGTAAGATATATTTGTTTGGTTAATATATAAATTATAACACTATATTTAGATCATTAGTCAATTCTGCTTGTTTTGTAAAAAGAGTCCAATAAGCAAATTTATGGACAACAACATAACATCTAATGTTGAATTACTAAAGATTGCAAATGAATGCCATGAGACTCATTAATTTAATGAAGGGATCATCACTTAAATTTTTAATACGTATTACGAAAGGGCGCTATATCAAACGAACCAATAACAATAGCACCAATAGCATAGCACAAACCGAGGGTAGAAACAACCTAGTATTTTAGCTTTATTTGGCTTAGAACAAACAAGATAGACCAACAGAAGAAATTTTTTTTTTAAATATGTATCATGAAATAATAAAAAGAATGACTCAAAACGACTAACCTTGAACGATCGTGATCTGGAAGTGATAGAGCAACGACTAGAAGTGATAAATGAACAATAGGTAATGAGAATTGGATATATTGGGGATGACAGCTGAGAATTGAGAATTGAGATTGGCCTGGGCAATATAATATACACTATACTAGGGTTAATTCATAGCGGGTATCCGATCGAGTTTCGGGTAGGAAAAAGCCTGCCGAACCCGACCCGATAATAATTAATTCCGGTTCGGGTATTACCCGAACCCGACTTTTATAAAAAAATCCCCGACCCGGTCGGGTCGAATCGGGTATCGGTTACTCGTACCCGAATTTCCACCCCTACTTGTCCTTCTTAAACCACTTGGGCCACTATGGAGTGTATACATGGAATGCCGCATAGGAAGCCATAAAAGAACCCTGCGCCAGATGCATGAGCTAAACGGGCAAGAAAAGAAAAGAATAAGTTCTACAAATCACGCTAGCCCATGGGACCGGGACACCCTATGGCCGAAAGAACGAGTATACCGAGTTGACTCTGCTTGAAGCACCTAAGAACCATGAACCAAGTTCAACCGTAGCAGCTTGTGGACAACCCGAGTTCAATGCTGGTAGGCCACAACAATTTTGACATTTTTATAAAAATGGTCATTGTGTTGAATTTGTGAGCCTCAAATTTATGGGTCTAAATCAAAACACAATAAATAATTTTTCTCACTTTTAACCTCTCAAGTTCAATCAAAATTATAAGTCGGCTAATAAATCAAAAAAAAATAATGAGTGCTTATTCAATGAAATTTATGGGTATATTTTTTTTTACCATATTTCCTAAAAAAGTGTTAGGATCAAATCATCATTATTCGGTTGTTAGCATTGTTGGCCGGTCATTGTGTTATACGATTTTATTCGGTTGCTAGCATTTTTAAAAAGTAATCATCATTATTATTATATAATAATAACAACAACAAATAATATGGTCGTAAGTAAATGTGTATAAGTTAATATTTGTTTGCTACTTGAATCTAGTGATAAAAAAATCAGTGTTACCATCCACCTGTTTCCATATAGCATTTAGATAAAACCATGAAATTAAATTTGCATGTATATATTCCTACACAAATCAGTGTTACCATTCACCCATTTTCAAAGCCAAGCAGGGGGATTGTTTTATGGGATGATGTTATACGCATTTATTTTTCTTTTTTGGTTTAGTTTTTTGGTTGATCGAAACGATGTCTTTGAAATCGGGTGCTAAGGCGGATGTGCCACGGAACCGATGCGAGTTGTAGTCGAAATATTGTTTCGCCCCCCTAATTTATTTTTCTGGTTCCGCCCTGGGCTGCAAACGTTATCTCATTACACATATAATTTAATTTTAATATCTTTTAATAATAGTAAATCGACAAAGAATGGTAATACTACAAACATTCATGCGTTTACACATCCATATTCGTTCGCACATCAGCATTATGTGACCTATGTGGTGTCAAGTCTGAACGGGTAAAAATTCTCCCCCTAGAAGAAAGAAAGACGTGTCCGCACAATCAACGTCAAGATCAGGTCATAGTCTTGCAGATTTACTGGTCCTTGCTGTAAATGTTGTTACTTCGTTTTAGTATATTTTATGTTATGATAAAAAATAATATAAGGATTAGTTTACAATGAAAACCCTTAGCCGCCACTGACAACAGTTCCTGAAACTATACGGTGAACGTTGGCAAGTAATGGTCTCAATCCAATGTACCAAGTTGTCAATCTCAACGTTCAAGATCATCGATCTCACTATTTGGTAGGTTCTACCAAATAATATACATATTTAATTAAAGCCATCGGATGAACAACTAAAGTAAGATAGAATAAAAATGAATTAATAATTTTTTAAAAATAGTATTTTTTGACGATTTCAACTTGATCTCATTATTACTAATTTAATATTCAATAAATTAATAAAATTTTGTATCTCAATATTATTAATTTACAAACGTGATAATTTTTTTCGATCCCAACTTGATCTCAATCTTATTAATCTCAATAAATTAATAAAACTTTGTGATCTTAATATTATTAATTTACAGATGTTTTATGTAATTTTTCAAAATAATCAAATGAATTAAAATACAAAATATATATTAAAATTGCAAATATTTAATGCTTATAAATTTTTCTGTTTTAACAAAAAAATTAATATAATATTATTGTAATTTTCGTTCGAGTAATCTCATATTGGGAATATCGTTATCTTTTAACTATATTTATTTATATATTATGAGCAATGATAGTAACTTGGGAATAGTTCCATCAATCTTTTATGGATTATCCCACGTGATTTTAGCTCCCAAATTACTAAAAAAAAAATCCCATGAAGCACACTTGGGCCTTTTGCTTTTGGCAATATATAGGATCCCATTTCCACGCGTGCTAGATAATTATTAGCAAAGTCGAGGGGCATTTTTTGAAACTCGGAGCCTATATAAAGGATGTACACTTGCCTCCATTATTAGTCCACAACTCAAAGTGAAGAACTTCCAATTTCAGTAAGTCATTTCGGATCACAAGAAGATTTTATTTGAATTTTTGAGATGGAAGGAAGGAAGATAGAGAGGATCAACAGTGGGAATTCGTGGAGGAGAATGGAGCACAGCCGTCAGATACCGAAGAGAGGACAAGTGAAGGTTGCGATTGTATCTTATATATTCACTCTGGCTTCTCGTTCTCATTAACTTTTACTCCATAGAGACCACAAATTTTGGAAGTTTGAACCTTTTTTGTAACGTATTTATTTCTTCTTGTTTTCTTTTGAGTTTCACTTGTTGAAACTTACTTGTACATATGGATGGAAGCTTCTTATTTCTGACCAGTTCCGATGTTTTATCTTGTAACTTTAAAGAGCAGAAATTGATCTTCTGATCTACTAAGTCATTCAGGGAATCTAGCTCCAAGTTTCTTAAAGCATTCTCAGTATATCTTGTGTAATTTAAGCAATTGATGGCAAATTTATATGCCACGTAAAAAAAAATTAACGAGATAATATCATGAATAACTATTCCGGCGAGTGTAGGTTTCTTGAACTTAAGTTAAAGGAGAAAGCAAGAAGAAGCAGGAAAGAGAGTGATAGAACGCATGGTGAGTCAGAGAACCAAAGAGAAGATGACACGGGGGAAACGCACTTGATATTCATTGTATAAATAAATAATAAATAATAATAGATAGTACAAACGGTAATTTGGCATAAAATTGTTAGGAAAAATGTTTAATAAATTACAGTTTCTGAAGAGTGATGCTCCCATTCATGTATTGAGTGCGGTTTTTCATGAATTTGGGCTTCTAATTGGTATCCCTAAATGATATTACTTAGTCTAGTATATATAGAACAACCCTTGGATGGTTTTACATCATATTTTCGAAAATCACTTCATATTCAAGAGCAAAATCTTGTGCATCCCATTCCTTTTTCAAGTTTGAGTGCTTTCAAACATTTGTAATTTTGGAGTGCTCCTATCACAAATCATAGTCGTTGTATTTTGGGAGACAAATTGTCAATTGAACCGTTAGCACCGTAGCGGGGCAATATTGTCTTAAGGATGGATATTCCAAATCTCGCCTCGACATTTATACTACAAAGTCATTTGTATTTTTTTGTTTGCTACCTTCCTAAGATACACATCCCATAAGTTTTTGAACAACAATCTTAAGACAATATCAGCAACAAATGGTTTCTTCGAGTGCAACAACGACCCTCGTTCATCATGGTAAAAGGCCAGGGAAGTTCAATGAAAAGGACTTCAAGTTGTGTCAACAAATATGTTGTTTTACTTGACAACCTTGGTGTTGACAAGGTTCATCAACGAGGATGTTCCTACTATCATGGATGCCAAAAGAGGGCCGCGGTTGATGCTTCGAATCAAAGCTATTTCCCGTGCAAGAATTATATTCGCAATGGACTAGACAACACATTGTACAATGTGTATTGTCCAGTGAAGATGGCCAAGGAATTGTGGCAATCATTGGAGAAAAAAGTATAGATCCAAGGATGCCGACATGAAAAAATTTATTGTTGGGCGATTCCTGGATTTCAAAATGGTTGACACAAAGTCGGTGATAGCGCAAGTGCAAGATTTGCAAGTAATCATGCACGGAATTCATGCGGAGGGATGGTTCTCAGTGATTCATTCCAAGTGGCCGCAATGATTGAGAAGTTGCCTCCATCATGGAAGGATTTCAAGAATTATCTCAAGTACAAAAGAAAAGAGATGAATCTTTAAGGACCTTGTGATTCGCTTGAGAATCGAAGATGACAACATAATTTTTGAAAGGAAGAAAAATTGGCACCAACATGAAACACGAGTGAACTTAGTCGAAAAACCCGCCGGAACAAAGCGCAAGTTTGACGGCATGACCTCCAAGACGAAGAAGTTCAAAGGCAAGTGCTACAAATGTGAAAAACCCAATCACATGGCGAAGGATTGTCGCAATAAAGACGATCGTGGGAAGGCTATGGATCAAGTAAACGTAACCGAAGAAGATCGTCTTTGAAATGATTTGGATGATCTAGTGCTTACCACTTAATTAGATTGTGTATCTTTGTAATTTGTAAACTCCAAGGATGGAGTAATTATAAATAAATGTGATGACGATATTTGTTGAATGCAATAAAATTTATGTTCTTACTTCTTGGATTGAATTTTATGGTTTTTGACGTGATCTATTAGGATCATTTGAACCATGATTCGAAGCGCAAATTGTAATGTTAAACTTACTGCTTGAGTGGGGGCTAAAATTAACAAAATCGTCATTCATTTGTTAAAAGAAACGTAACGTCTCTAGAGTTAATTCACAAAGATGTTTGTGATTGAAAGATTGTGCAAACTAGAGACGTGGGAAAAGTAATATGTTACTTTATCAATATTTACACATGAGATTGTTATGGCTTATTTGTTACGAAGCAAAAAGCAAGGCCATTGATGTGTTTAAACATTTCAAGAATGAGATTGCAATCAAATTTAGGCAAATGAGGTTTGCTATGAGAAATTGTGAGTAGATTATACTTGTGTTGTCTAAGAATTTGACGCTTAAGCTTGAATTTGCAATACAATAAAATCTGAATTCGAGTTTCTAAGCTTTGTACACTTAAAACACAAATGATAAATCGAAGCCACAAATTTCGACTAGGCGTTGTAATATCTCATTTGGTTCATTTTGAATTTCTAAGCTAGTACACTTAAACATGAATTTGCAAGATTTAAAATCTTGAGTTCTAGTTTTCTAAGTTAAGTGCGCTTAAATTACAAATTATGAACCGAGTTTGATAATATTATCCAAGATTCAACTTTTGTAAGAAAGTACGCTTAAATACGAAATCTTCAAGAAATAAAATCTTGAATTTAGATTTGTAAGACGATAACGCTTAGAACTTGAAACACGAAAGTTTGAACACCAGTGCAATTAGTGACTATCTCGAAGTTGTGTGGGGTTGTAATTTTATGAGTCAATCACATCCTAAGTGTCACATTTAGGCAACGACAAAAAATCTTGTGGGGGTGATTGGCTAAAATAGAAATATGAAAGCCAAAGTGTAGTTATAACAAACACCAAATAAATGACATGAAAAGTTGACAAATAATATTGTCAAATAGATTAACGAGTGTGACAAATGTGTACACACCTAAACATATGTATGCTTATGTATTGATGATATGCTCATTTGGGAAGCAATTTAGAAATCATCAAGTAACAAAGAAAAATGTTGACGAGACATTTTTGACATGTGTGCGTCAAGAACAAAACTTGGAAGTAAAGTTTCGAAGACATTTGAAGAATAAAAACTCAAGGATTAATTCGAGTTTCAAACTTTAAGTTTTGCGCTTCAATTTCAAGTTTGCAAGAAATAGAATCTTGAACTTGTAATTTCAAGAATCTAAGCTTAAACAATTTGAATTGTGAATTAAAGTTGAGTATTTCTCTGGTCTCGAATTTTGTAAGAAATAACGCGTTAACAACACTTAAAATTCGATGATAGAAATATCCTAAAATGATAAAATGATGCAAATGAGGTAATATGATTACCAAAACTGAAGATATAATGTTGTGAAAAATTCTCTATGCAAAACATATAAAGCTTCTTCGGCCGAGTGGCTTTATCAGTTGTTAGAGAAAGATCATATGCATACAACTAAATGTGTTGAGATAATGCTATTTGACAAAATGATCTCTAGTGGCATAATCATGAGTGATTATGTGAAATCGCTGATCCGCATATGTAATGGTTAACCGAGAGATCATATGAAAGTTTATCGAGGGGAATGCGATTAAAAACCTCATAATTAAATTCTTGTAGTGGATATCCACCTATGTGACTGAAAATCTCAAGATCTAGGTTCAAATGCGACAATAAAACTACGAGATTGTATAAACACATTGGAGAATTAATCTCCGACATATTCCTCTGATAAGGGATGTAGCATGTGAAAGGGGTACGAGGATAGGCAAAAGGCCTTTAATGATTCCTAAGACATATAAGAATATCTTGGAGTATAGCGGGATACTCTTCTAGAAGATCACCTACGTGAGTGCAAAGTGTGGCCGCTTCAAAGATCAAAATCACTTATGAAACCAAGCGTGGTCCATGGTCGAAACGGACACAACCGTAAAAATAAATACGAAGGTTAGAGTTGTTATGATGTGAGTTCAATTGTCTCGGTTTACATCAACAATTCAAGACTATAAGTTCACTATTAAGTCAAGTAAATCTGATTGAATTCTACTACGGAAGATTCAAAGCCGTAAGCTAGCTCTCCAGATGCCATAATAATTTGTTGAAGGCACTCAATTGTATTATGCATTAATTTAATTCATGTGGGGGATTGTTGAAAAAATGCTTATGAATTATAAATTAATTATCGATGACCAAATGAAATGATCGGAGGCAGCAATCGACAGCCATATATTGGTCCGATCGCGCGTATGAAAAATCAAAGCACCAAATTTTGTCCAAGGGCGAGCGATCGCGACTCCGATCCCACCTGGCAATAGGCGACAGGAAAAGGGCGTGATCGATCGCCCACAGTTTCTGAAGAGTTATGCGTCCATTCATGAATTTGTGCGGTTTTTCATTAATTGGTGTCCCTAGGTGGCATTACTTGGTCTAGTATATATAGAACAACCATTGGTTGGTTTTAGATCAGATTTTTGAAAATCAATTCATGTTCAAGAGTAAAATTTTGTGCATCTTGTTCATCCCATTCCTTTTTCAAGTTTGAGTGCTTTGTGAATTTGTGATTTGGAGTGCTCCTATCACAAATCATAGTCATTGTATCTTGGAAGACAAATTGCCAATTGAACCGTTAGCACCGTAGAGGAGCAATGTTGTCCTAAGATACACATCCCATAATTTTTGAACAACATTTCATTTGTTATTTTTTGCTTTTTACTCCTAAGATACACATCCCATAAGTTTTTGAACAACAAAAATCCCTATTCAATATATTGAATTGGGTTCAGTCCTCATGTCAGTTTCTTATTTTTCATAAATTACTCTTTATGGTGATTAAAGATACAGATACACTTATTCTTCATTTTCTCTCACCTAAACTCTCTCTCTTCTTCTCTCTCGAAAAAGCAAATTAATATATATATTTTTCAAAATTATTCCGAAAGAAATGACATATATCATTGAAACTAGGGTTTTTTAATTAAATATTCGATTTTCGAAAATAATTTAACAATTTAACCGATTTTTTTTTTTTATTATCAAACTAACCTAAGTCGCCATGTTAGATGGCGACTTCAATTGAAGTCGCAATCTGACATGGCGACTTTAACAAAAAAAATTTTTTTTTTATGATATCGCCATCTGAGTTGGCGACATCAATATAATTTATTGATGTCGCCATCTCAGTTGGCGACATCCATTTAATTTATATGGATGTCGCCATCTCAGATGGCGACACCATTAAATTATATTGATGTCGCCAACTCAGTTGGCGACATATATAAAATTTATTGGTGTCGCCATCTCAGATGGCGACACCAATGAAATTTTAACCTAAAATCACAACACGCCGCCGCACCATTCTCATTTCTTCATCTTCGTTCTTCAGCAAATTCTCCGCCGCAAATTCTTTCGTCCGCTCGTTCTCAAATTTTCTTCCTAACATTTCTGCAAAAATCAAGCTATTTCCAAAATATTTAAGGTAAGCTTTTTAATTTTGTTATTTGTGTATCGTAGATAAATTATGATTTTAATATATGTAGTGGGAGTATATTACTTGTTGGAGTATATTTTTGTGATGTGAAAGATTAAAATTTAAGTTGACTTCGGATGGAGGCGGCGGCCGGCGGTGGCGTCGGGCGGCGGCGGCGGTGGCAGGTGGTGGGCGGTGGAGGTGGGCGACGGACGGGTTGTTTTGTAATGTTGAGATTAATGTTGTTAATTTTTGTATTATATTTCAGGATGGATCAAATGAGACAACCAGGCCCGGTTGACACACATCTTTTGTCGTTGCAGTTTACACATCGATCTGAGGATGTATGGGCAGGTGATATGGATAGTATACTTCGTGTGAGAAACCCAGATAGCTATTTTTGGGATATGTGTCCATTAGATATACGTGTTGTTAATTTATTGCACGTTATTGGATTTTATGGTATCTATAGGTGTGGTAAGATTGAACTTGACATGCACCTGATCACGACTTTAGTTGAGAGATGGCGCCGTGAAACACACACGTTTCATTTTAGATCAGGAGAAGCGTCCATCACACTGCAAGACATTGCAGTAATATGGGCGTTGCCAGTAGATGGCATCGTTGTGTCGGGGATTGATATTGATAGGGCTCTACCCGATTGGCAAGAATATTGCCATACATATTTAGGTTTCTTACCAGCCATCACAGACCTTAAGGGCGCACGTTTGAAATTAGTTGCTTTGCATAATCATTTGCTGCTCAATCCATTGGATGAAAATAGTACAGCAGATGATGTTGTTAAGTTCACAAGGGGTTGTGCGTTATTGATGTTAGGGGGGATTATGTGCCCTGATTCCTCAGGCAATTTTGTTAGATTATTATATTTACAAAAGTTGGAGGATATCGACTCTGCCAGTACATATAGTTGGGGCAGTGCTGTATTGGCATACTTATATCGTGAGTTGTGCACGTCATCATAAGGGACATCCTCGATGACCAGCCAGTAACTCAAGTAAGCATGCTGTTAAATTAATTTGTACAAAAATATACTCTTTTCATAGTATGTAAAAGCAATGTTGTTTTGCAGTTTAATTGGCAGCCGTACCCTGATGAGTACACTGAAGGAATCACTGAGTTGGGGACATATAAGGGACCGTTGATTTTCTTCGACATAGTTGAAATGCAACGGTCTGATCGAGTACTGCGACAATTTGGGATGCTACAAGATATCCCAGAAGATCCACCATCGGGGGATGAGGCATTGCATAATGTTGGTAGAAGGGGAAATGTCAACAAAAACTGGAGCACTAGGCATATAGCTCACATACTTTGCTGGGAGAGGGCAAATGATCTACGTGTCGACAGACCACGATTTACTGACGGTGGTTACTACGTTGTTGGCGGATACAGTGAGTGGTATGAACAAGTCACACGTAGATACATTGGGCGTCAAGAATACTTTGTACATACAGGATATCAACATGGTGATGGCCCGGCATGGCAGCATGTGGTACGTTAATTACGTGAAATTTTAATTTTATATTTGTGTTTCGATGTATAAATTTTATATGGACATTTGTACTTTGCAGATTGAGCAGATGGAACAGTTATCTACAAGCTATGACCGACATCTGGCTGATGGAGTGCCTATTACGACAGAGTCGATGAGGCAACACAGGACTATGTTCGACAATGTGGTGCGAGTGGCTCGTGACCGACGAGACATAAACTTCCCGCCATACAATGAAGTCCAGCCTGTTGATACACGACAGTTCCATGCAGGCACTCCATCTACACATATGCAGACAGATATTGCAGGTCCATCTACGTGGACAGATATTGCAGGTCCATCTACGTGGACAGATATTGCAGGTCCATCTGCACATATGCAGACAGATATTGCAGGTCCATCCACGTGGACAGAGCCAGATATGAGTACGGACTATTATATTCCTGTTCCTGTACAATCATATGATTTATCTCCCTTCACGCCATATCCCCCCATGTCCACTCAACCCCAGTTCAGCAGCATGGGTACAGATGTCAGTCTTGGGTTTGCGACATATGCAGCTAGGACTTCACCTTTCGATGTCTCGCCCGTTCTATTCCCTCAGTTGACGCCAATACAGGAGCCTGCCAACACACATGTGGCAAGGGAAAGGGGCGAAGAAGTCGTTCAACAACGAAGAGTTAGAAGACAGACAAATCCTCCTCCTTGTGGTACGGGAGGAAATCTAGCTCCTCGTCGTCGTCGGTGAAGTCATCATTATGTTGTAAATAGTAACCGATTTTTATAGATTAAATTTGAGAAAATGTTTGTTTCTTTGAGCATACATTCGACATACAATAATTTCGTAATTAAACGTACAATAATGTCACAATAACGTAAAATCATTTACACAATAAACATACAATCAATTACACGTTAAAAAATTTATTGATTTCGAGAAGTTGAAGCACTTTGTCGTCTTGCACAGGCTTCTGGCCAGTCCATCTCATTCGGAATGCGCGTTGTTCGATCTCGACCTACTCTTGGAGTTGTGGTATAACTCAAAACATGGGGTGTCCCAATGCTCCTCCCCCCACATTGGTTTGAATTCTCCTTGATATGTGCTCCAATATTCATTCATATTGTAATATGGCTTCACAAAAGTTTTAGCGTTTAAGCCATACTTTCGACACACTTGGATCACATGCGAGCAAGGTATTCCGAACTCTTTCCATTTTCCACAAGAGCATTCCCCGGATTTTAAATACACAACATGCGTATTACCCCCACGTCCTGCTTGTACTCTTGTGATAACAGATGCGGTTAGACGTCTACGATCGAACATCTGGACATCATGATGGATGGAATGATAGTCAGCACGACCATATCTTTCGAACACATAATCTGGCCATTCTTGATTATTTTGAATCATTCGCTCCGTCTTCTTAAGCCGTTCGAAAAAATATAGCACACAACGATCAAAAGTTAATTGCACAATGGCGGTGATTGGAAGTCGACGAGCACCTTTCATAACTCCATTTATGCATTCTGACATATTTGTGGTCATGATACCACAACGCCAGCCTCCGTCATGAGCAAGCGACCATTGACACTTATCAATACGACTCAAGTAATCAAAAGCCCTTGGTTCTATAAGTTTAATCTCTTCCATTGTGCGATCAAATTTTCTGACCTGATTTTCTGATCCCGCTCTCCAACACAAGTCTTTCAAATGAACGGATTTGAAGCGACTATTAAAGTTTGAACAAACATGTCTCAAACAAAATCGATGTACTCCAAGGGGTGATTTGAAGTCAGGAATACAATCGGCTGCAGCAATGAGGCCTGGATGACGGTCAGAAATCAAACATACACCACCCTCAGATCTTCTCACAATATGCTTGCTAATCATCTCCAAAAACCATCTCCATGACACAAAGTTTTCTTCGTCAACAATTGCAAATGCCAAAGGTAAGATTTGATCACATCCATTGCCACGGCAATCAACATCTTATGTTGATATTTCGTATACAGATGTGTTCCATCCACACTTATTACCCGGCGACAATGCTGAAATCCTTGTACACATGGATGGAAGGCCCAGAACACGTAATTCAAAGTCTTTTCTATTGGTCTGGCATTTTCAAGGTGAACCCACTCAACGACTGTGCCGGGATTCCATTTTTGCAAAGCTCCCATATAGTAAGGCAATTTCCTCACGGAGCTCTCACATGTTCCGTACACATCCTCAACAGCACGTCGTAAACTAAACCATCCTTTTGCATATGAGATCTCAAATCCATATTTATCTTTCACTGTTTGAATTACATACTTTATTTCGTAAGCTGGATCACGCCGAACAATTCCCACTAACAAGCTAGCAATCATGTTTTTGTCCAAATTTGCATGATCGACCGACAGCTCACTCAAAAGGCAAGTGTGAGAACCTCCATACTTGTTTATTTTGAATAAACCAACTTTTTTCTTCAACGAGGCCCGCAGGTACCATCTACAAAACATATCTTCTGTACTGTGTTTGCACACCACTTTCCACAATGTTTTTGTACTCTTGACAACGCGGTACTCCCGTTTCGCAACACGTACAGAGTAATCCTTTACAGCTGCCTGCAAATGAGCTTTATTTTTGAAAACCATATCTAGATGGATATCCCCTTTCGAGTAGTCGTAGTAACTCCCCCATCTACCTGTTGGAATGTCTAATGAGTCTCCAAATACTTCGGGATGTGTCATTGAGAAGAATGGAATTGTTGGATAAAGGGCATGAGTATTTGTTGTGGTTGTGTCTGGTACATTATCTGGCACTTCTTCAATATCAGCCTCATCGTCATCAGACTCATCCTCAGATGGAATTCCCTCCGGTTCAGTCTGAAAATCATCTCCAAAATCCACAAAACTGTCTGTTAATGGCTCGGGAACAATATTGTCAGCAACTATAGGAGCATCATCTTGAATCCTAGAGGTAGTTGGTCTTTCTGTATCTACTACAAATGGACCACTACCACTTGTTGGCATTTCTGTAATAAAATCATAATCTCTCCGTTCTGTTTGTATATACATCTCCAAACAACTATAATTTTGTTCAAAATCCAATACCCATGCTAAATTGTAATCACTGTCAACGGGAAAAATTGTTTGTTTTATCCCAGAAAAATCACTAAATATATATTTACAATATATTTTCAGAATGAATTGGTTACGGTCGATGTCAGTAATATCATATACGTCGTTCACTAACTGCAAATAATTAATAGTGCGAGATATTGTCATGCCTTTCACGGACCACGATCATATCTAACAGATTCTGAATCTTGTAATATATTGCCTCCCCAATACAACAAAACTTTAATTGACATACCTTAAAATAAACACAAATTTAATAAATTAGTACAGTATATATAATATTATGAAATTTAATTATTTGTATAACAACATACCTGCAGAGAAAATATTCACGAATTCTGAAGAGAATTTGAATTTTCACGAATTCTGAAGAGAATTTGTTCGAAAGCCGAAGAGAATTTGTTATATTTCAAAAGGAGTAACATTTCAGTTTTATAGACAAAGGTTTTGATTATTGTCGCCATCTAAAATGGCGACATTAAATAAAAAAATATTTTTTTTTTGTCGCCATCTCAGATGGCGACAATATTTAAAAACAAAAAAAATTTCTGTCTTTATATACCGACATCGGCAAAACAATTATTTTTTAATATAATTTCGCCATCTAACATGGCGACATCTTTTAAAAAATTAAAAGATGTCGCCATGTCAGATGGCGACTTCCGAAAATAATATTTTTTTTAAGATTTTTTATGGAAGTCGCCATGTCAGATGGCGACTTCAATTGAAGTCGCCATCTGACATGGCGTCATCGGAAAAATAATACTTTTTTTTAATAATTTTTGTTGAAGTCGCCATGTCAGATGGCGACTTCAAATGAAGTCGCCATCTGACATGGCGACATCGAAAAATAATAGTTTTTTTAATAATTTTTGTAGAAGTCGCCATGTGAGATGGCGACTTTAAATGAAGTCGCCATCTCACATGGCGACTTAGGTTACTTTAATAATAGAAAAAAAAAACGATTATTTTGTTAAATAATTTAATTTTTTCGAATATTTAGTTAAAAAACCCTTGAAACTAAGCTAATAAAATTTATGACACAATCCTCTTTCATTATCAGCATTATATCCTAACACCTTTAAATATTATTTTAATTGACATCTCGATAGTAGATGATTAATAATGAGTTGGATAGCTACTAAATATTTCATATTAAGCTCTATTTTACGATCCAAGAATCTCATCAACACTAGCTTTCAATTTTTTTGGGTATCTACTTAAACAATAGGTAAAATATTTTTATTTCACCGCGGTGAAAATATTTTTATTAATAATTATATCAAATAGTATACATATAACAGACATCAATTGTATATACAAATTTTTAGCACGAAAAAGTTTCAGTTACTGTCAAACCCCACCAAACTAATGGCTTATTACAATCCATTTTAATATTTTAAACATGAAAAAGTCGGAAAAATACGAACAAAGAAAAAACGAACAATATCGAACGCCGAGAACACTGCCCAAAAAATTCTACCTGGACAAAACCCAGACAGTTAGGGAGGCGATGAGGCGCTACAGAGTATATGATTATTAAGTTACTTGTTTGATTTGCGTATTTAACTTCTAGATAAATATATGTGTTGGTTGCAATTTGCTAAAGGAATCCTTTTGGAATAAATTTGCTAGTTGGTTTACAATAGATCTTTTTATGATATTTTGGCTAATGCTATTACAATAGGGTATAATAATTATCCCTAATTTTAGATTACACAAACATTTAGTTTTTTTTGGTATTTAGATATTTTAAGTTTTAACTCGTTAATTTGTTTTTCTAAATTTTTCTTACTTTTAAAATTTATTTAACATAGTATATATATGTATTTAATGGATATTAATTTTATATTTTTAAAAACTGAAATATTCATAGTAAATCCAGTTTTATTTAATTAATTTGGATGTTGTGAAATATGGATATTTCGAAAAATCTAATATTATGTGTTGGTGTTGTTTGGGAATATGGATAGTGGAAAGGAAGGGAAAAAGGGGGAAATGTTAAAGAGGGGTATTTTGGCCAAATTGGGTGGGAAATAAGTGAACTCAAAAGTTAATTTTGAAGAGGGGAGTTGACTCAAACTTTTCCTTGGGTTGAGAATGATTTCCTAAAATGAAATTAAGTTGGGGACAGAATAGTAAGTCTCCCTCGTAGTAACCCACTTTCAGACTATTAGAGTCCAAATGATTAAGGCCCATTTATTGTGTAAATGGTAGTTTTGTGGCCCAAATTATGAATGTCCAAAATGGACCGAAACACCCTCGTGCCATGAACCTGATTCTTCCGACCGTCCTCGCTCACTCTCCTTCCCCATTGTAATAGTTTCGTCTTCCAATTTTGATATTAAAAAAAAAAATCAGATAGAAATTTGCGTTCTCATAGAGGAAACAGGTATATACAGAAATCTGGTGAGAAAAGAAATAAGTGAAATGATTCCACAGCAATGGACGGATCCGTGTAACAGTCGATGCACCAACAAATATGCTGCTCTCATGCAAATCCCATGTAAATTTGTTCTCTTCTCCCTTGTCACATCATGAATTTGATCTGTGCATTCTTACAAAGGATTGTACCCGTTCAAAATTCAAATTTGCCCTTTTATGAATAGCTTATTATGTTTTGTGTGGGGGTCCTCTATTGTTTTCGTGTTCGTATTCATGTGGGGCCATTTTTTTTCTTATTTGGTGATCGTGTTAAACATTCACCAATTTGGATACTTCTGAGGGGAAATTCTGGAACAAGATGGTATATTACCACAGTCAATTACAGAGGATTATATGTGTCAAGTGTTGTTATATTCATTTATTTCCTCAAAAATATATTTTTTTTTGGTGTATCTGAAGCTTTCCTGTTAAAGCTGTTAATCATGCTGAACTTTAGAAAATGTAGTGATTTTGTAGATATATGGCCATATGGGGTTGTAAATGAGAGCAAAAGTATCGACAATTCTAGTTTTATGCATTTGACTATTTGAGTCTCTATGCTATGAGCAGAGATTGCTCTCTGGTTCATTTACTAACTTCTGTGGATTGGATCGTAACATGAAAGACAGTACAGAGCTCAATATTTGACTGTTCATATCGAGGACGTATTCTTTTAGTCCCCATGTAGATTACAAAACCTACTTAACCATGCAGAATATCTCGGCATACATGGGATCAAAACTCACCGGAAGGTTTTTAGCAACATTGTTAGAGGGAACCTAGTTTTTGAAGAGGGGAAGCACGCTCCCTTTGCTTGCGTGTCCCAATTTTGGCAAGATGAAGGTATGATTGAACATGCGTTCCTGGTTTGATTTCTTTCTTCTTTTTTTCACCTTGCCGTTTAAAATTCAATGCAGCTGAAATAAAATCTCTCATTTTGGTTCCTTTAATGGCTAAACCAGGTTTTTATGCTGGATATTGTTAATTAGCTGTTTGGATTAGTAAAGCATGTTGTGCACAATCCCGGTTGTGAAGCCTGAAGTCGCTTGTCTCTCAATGTAAGCCGGTAAAAAATTTGCCTATGCATGCTCCTTTGTTTTGTACCGCTCGAATGACCCGTGAAAATTTGTAGGAGCGATCGTCTCTTGTTTATAATATCTTTAAATTTTGCACAACAAATAATTATTTGAAGATGTCTTATTCATAATAATTATCAAGGATTCCTAGCCTTCAAGAACAACACCATTTTTTTTATTATAGACTGTATACAGACAAATGTATAAGGAACATGCTGAGTCTGTAGGATATAATCAAACTCATCTAGTTTTTATCCAGATTCAGGGGATTTGGAACCAGGATTGTTCTTGGATTGATCATTTCATACTGCATCATTCGTAGTATCACGTACTGTAGCTAGTTTATTTGAAGTGAAGTGAAATATAAATCCAGGACAACCGTTGGGATTACCACAGGTAATAGGTTGGCAATGGAAAGGACCACCTATCCCGGGAATGAATCCTGGCGGATAGAATCCATCATCACCCCCATAACCAGATCCACTACCATACCCATATCCGCTACCGCCACTGCTCGAGCCACCTCCACCACCTCCGCCACCTCCACTAGAGCCGCCACCATGACCATAACCATACCCACTGCCACTACTGGGATTTCCACCATTACCATCACCACTACTCCATCCTCCACCACCTCCACCACCACTCCCAGGCATGTTGGAGCCACCACTACCATGGCCAGAACCATAACCGCCACTTCCATGCATTCCTCTGCTGCTCCAACCACCTCCACCACCATCAGCGACTATATCTCTGCCACTTCCCTGTCCATGATTATCCACTTCGACAAGAATGTGTCTGAATTTGGATGCGTCGGCGCTTTCAGACATGGGGGAAGAAAATCTCAAGCTTTTGACCCTGTGGGCAGAGCACATTGATAAGCTTAAAAGCAGTGCCGTTAATGTAACACGAAGCCATTTTGGTGCTGCCATTTTTTCGAAATGTACCTAAAATGCAACATAAATGGAGACTTATATAATGAAGTTCGCTCTTCTTGAAGATTTGAATTTGGTTAATGGAAGAGAAGTGCAAGAAAAGAAAGGCAAAAAACTGGTCACACATTCTTGACTGGTTATTTTTTCATAAATTGAGGAACATGACGTTGGTGTGAGGAAATTAGAATGTAAAAAATTAGTATTAATCAAAATGGTCTTGGAATCCCTTACCGTGCAATTAGATGAGAAATCACATATATTTTTCTCTTGCTAACATATGTCGAAATATATATATTCAATATGACAGTATATTTTCTTTATGTTCAACTTTCGATATATATTTGATGTAGTTTTTTTTTTTTTACTTTTTAACATACTATTAATATTATCATAAAATACCCTTATTTTAATAATGATATATGGAATTTTAATTAAATTTAGTAAATTTTTAATATAACTAGTTCAGACAGTCACTATATGCAATATTATTAGTAATTATGAATTTATAGGCTGGTCTAGTCACGTAGAACAGGTTGGTTTGATGTTACTGCGCTTAATAGTACATTAAACCATTAGATTCGAATATTCACATCTATGAGTTGCTACGCTCTTAATAATAGTGTCTAGGGGCGAATTGATGTGAGAGTGAGGGGTGACAGATTCGCCTCTATAGTGCCCATAATATAGCAACCAATAAATCCGTAGAACCCTGCTTGATATTAAAACATGGTAAATTAGGCTGCACAACGTCTTGGGGCGTGGGGGTCCACGGATGGCAAAAATATCGAATTTACCTTTACAACACAAGTTTCATCATATTCTTTATATCTATAGAATGTCTCTGTAAAATATGAGCAATCAATTTGAAATTGTAACAGTTTAAATATAAAGAAAAAATATTAAATTTATATGTTTATTTGGTATGCTAAATGGTGAATGCTATTGACACAATATTTTATGTATTGGCAATATCATAACATATGCTAAATATTAAAAATGTTTGTGTAGCATTGAAAATGATATAAAACGACAGAAGATGGGTCTTTGTGCTCCTAAATTCAAAACTTTGAAAAAAATTAAGGCTATAAAACGACAAAAGGCTGGTAATTTTCTCTCCAACAATAACTATATGTAGTTCAAACTTTTCGGGTCAAGACTTTTAAAATTAATAATAATTTGAACGAAAACAGTAGTTCTTATGTATTTTCCAACAGTACAAAAAGTGACCGTGGGCAGCTATCAGGAAGACTAACAGTTTATGTGAAAAACTGATAGAATTCATTTTCATGAAATTATATATATTGCAAATTTACAATCATGACATAATAATTTAAAGAACACTGATAAACTGATGGAGCAATGTCGCTCATGTCTTTTCCATTTAAATTTTTCAATGGCCACGAGCAATTTTATATTTCTCCGACATCTAGGGTCCATTTGGTTTGAGAGACCAAATCTATTTGATTGTTTGGATGAATTTATATAGATGTAATGTTAATTATGATGGATTTGAAATACATTAAAGATATGTGTTATTTCAAATCCATTATTCAAATCTCTCTCCAAATCAAATCATTTCCTCCAAATCAAATCACTCTATCCAAACACAACCCAGTGAGTTTCAAATTTTTAGTTTCAACTCGTATTCAAAATTTGTGATTCTACAGTTCTCAATGATCATGAATATATAGTTAATTTAGATAAATGAGATTCATAGCGCAAAACAATATCTTAACACAATATTAAGAAAGGGCAAATTTGAAAACAAAGCTACTTTTATATATATTATGTACAAGAAAAGAAATGGCATGTAACATATTTCACGTATATGAGCAATTGCCAACTTTATGGCAGTAATTTTATTAAACAAGTATGATACATGAAATTTTAAGGAGTGGCATGCCGTGTAATAGGAAGACATTGGAGCAACTTTGTCTCTAGATTCTTGAAATGTGCGAGTTGCATTTGAAGTTGGTGTTTCTCCCTTCTTAGGTTCTTGTTCTCCTCCATGAGCACCACCATTATTGGAACATCAGTAGTATTGGATTTCATGTTATCTGAATAATTGTTAGGTTTTAGAAATGGTGGGAAGGCACTTGCCTGGCACTTCTTGCGGCCCATCTCCACCAGCAGCTGCCTGCATCCTCTCTGGAATTTTTCATGCCGAAATTCCCAACTTTTCGATGTTGTTTTCTTGAAACCCTGCACATTAGTACAAACTTATTAGGGTTACGTTGTTGATCACGAGCTGTCCATATCCTTTGCAATACTACGTTAACATGTCATAGAGTACATGAAATAGTCTGTAGCATTAATTGATGTATATTTATGTGTGTTGGTGTATGACAGGACCAGGTGCATATAAGAATTTTATGTTATATATTCATTCAAGACTAAAGATATATAGATCGATCACAATACGCCAACAAACTAGTTTCGACCAATTATTCTAATTTTTCATTGAGTTTTAATTTGGTAAAGCTTTTTTTTTTGGGCTGGTATAAGGTTAAAAAATAAACCGGTTTTCTCTACATATTATACACACAAAATTAATGTTATCTATTTGGACAGCGTAATAATAGTTTAAAAAAATATGTTTAATTAATTAAAAAATTTTGCTTCCACAGTTCGTACAATACAGGCTGCTATAGTCTAGACTGGGTAATTAATATTTAAGTCAAAACGCTTAATTTTCAAATATATATTCTAAGGCAGTAGCGTACCATATTGACTCTCAGTACACATTATTTCGGATCCTTTGTCCAAAATCTTATGATCTACCATTTACTGTTAATGCTTCCTGGAAATATAAATTTCCCATTTCGTTGTAAAGGAGGAATGATGGTTAAAATAAAATATCCATAAAAACAATATCTATAAATTATTAACCTCGTTTAACATATCACATGATGTCTACCATGATATCTAACAAATGTTGTATCCGATTCGGAGTTCGTTTGATGTTGCCCCTAACTCTTGAGACATCATCATGTGGCATGTTAATTGGAAAACAACAATCGATGGTATCTCAGGGCACTGTCCATATGAAATAACATCAAATTTTCCTCAATTCAGTGTCTAATACAACTTAATGGTTTGACTACATTCTTGATGCTTCCATATTTAATTTGTCATTTCCTTAAAAATGTAAAAAATAACTACGACGAGATAATTGACTGTATATATGATGAATATCAATTGAAAAGAGAGACGACTCACGTATGTATTGAGTTGACGAATAAAGCTGGAGAAATTGTTGTGCTTGAAATATCTAGGCAACATTACTTCAGAAAACTCAGCCGGAGACCACACAACAAATCCACTCCCCTCCGTATTCCAAGAAACTATCCTGTCTCCGCCACAACCACCACCGCGTCTTTCTTCTTCTTCCGCCTCCAACAGATCATAAGTCTTGGAAAGAAACGGGGCGGGGCACTTGATTTTCCGGGTCATACCCGTCCGGGGAGATGCATGTGGAGCAACCATCTCTTAAGTGAGGGGCTCCCCAAAGACTATCCAAAGCCTATTCTCTTCTACTTATACTTATTCTGAATCTTCTTGGAAACTCGTAGCTGGAAACTTTTTGAATACTCTCTCCATTTTTCTTCTTAAGGGTATTTTAAAATTCTTATATTATTTTTTAGTTGCAAGATCTTTATTTATATGCTTTATATTATTAACCCTAAATCAACTGCATGTCCTTAAAATATAACATAATGTTTATTCAAATCGTAAATATAATTATAAATTTAAATGATTTCAGTACACATGCATAGTTTATCTTGACTTGGCCAAAAGTTGAGAATTTATTCCAACCCTATATATTTTTAATCATTTTCAATTTGAATTTCAATGGGTAGTGACGCTGTCTGAATAAGAATTGAAATTCCAATATTTCTGCAGTTATTTTCTATATGGTGGAAATAATTACCTGGTCCTCGTAGAATTTGGAACATGGCGTTCCTTGGCCCCTTAAATATGATAAATTAGGGTATGACCTCGATCCATACATCAATACATATAAATTCTTGTCAATTATGATTAAATATTTTTTTATGTATTGGTATATGAACCGTGACCCGCATCTTGTAAAAATCTTAAGGTTGACAGCAAACTTGATTTGACTCCAACGATTGGGCCCATCCCTCTTTAAAGATGTGAGGGTTGTAATTACGGTAGTTGCCAATTTAGAACGTAAATTTATTCATTAATATCCTTAGTTCACCACAAACGGATATTGCGCCGCACATTGCAGAACAAATGAATATATAAAATGATACAACCATATTATAAAATTTAAATCAAATCTTAGACTGTTTAAGTTAAGCCAAGAGAAATCACGCCCTGCCAAATATCAAAAGCTTACTAATCATGGACATTACAATCTTGAAAGTAAGGAATACAAAAAAATCATACAAATCAACCCACTCGCCCAACCTACATTCACTCACCCACCGTTGCTTTAACTTTCGAAAAATGAGATCAGTTAAAAAGTGAGCAATCCACAATTATGTGGGCGGATAATGGATTGTTGCATATCCACCTGCCTACCCACCAAATCCGCTCACATCTTTATATATTAAAGATGTGGTTTAGGTTGCTTTTAAACGCATCAATATTTCAGCTTGATCCTTTCTTATATATGATTTAGAGTACAATTTGTATTTATATTTTTAATATAATTTATTTTTGAGATTACAAAAAAGTTGATTCAAGTTATTTCATTATTCATCTTGTAATAACAACATATACTTTTTTTTTTTTTTTGGAACTTCATCGTGAAGTAGAAAGATATGCTTTTATATTTTATGAATTTATAAATTGTTGTTTTCTATAGGTAAATGTTTAAAGTTATAGATCTCCAAATTTAATAAGTGATACTTTAATTAATTATGTTTTTTGCATCATATTGTGAGAGAATGTTCAGTTTTAGTTTTAATATATGATTTGGATATATATAGTTTTAGGATAACAATGATATGATTGATGATATATCGCTCAAGATGGAGCGGTGGGGCTACCTAAGAAAGCTATAATGTTTTTTGAAAAAAAAAACAGATTCACATCTTTATTTCAATAAAAGAAGTATCACTGAGTGACCCAAATTATTGTCAAGATTGACGCAAAACTGGAGAAATGAACAGCAACCGCGCTTATGGAGTTAAATTATGTGAGAGACAATAAACCAAATAAACTGGGATTCACAAAAGCTGGAGAAAAAAAGAATTAAATAATTTCATCTAACCAGAGAATGAAGCGACGGCGAGGGTTTGGAAGCGACAGAGTGAAATCCAGGCGGTGGTTGGCCTTCGTCCTCCTCTTCGTCATCAACTTCATCATTTTTTGCTTGGTATAGCTGCGGAGTAATGATGCATTGAAATCCAGGCGGAGACCCATCATCATCATCTTCTTCTTCGACTCTGTCCTCGACTTCTGGATACTCTTCTTGCATGCTAATTTTGCTATCCATTCTTCCCGTGTGTGTTCGTTTCTTTGAAATATAATGCCAACCGATCGTTATATGGTAAGTCTTGCAAAGTCATGTGTTTTCGTGCAGCCATTAGGCTACGAAACCAGGTCATTTCTATGCTATTCCATGCATGGATAAATTTATGGTACGAGTTTTGTCATCCAACATTTGGGGGTGTGTTTTGATCATTTTGGATCACATAGTTATTTCATTGGGCACTATCCATGAGGTAGCTTAGGAGAATTCCGAAACCAGTGAACGTCTACTACCTCTTTTATACGTATCTTGGGAATTTGACCCTCAAATTGTTAGTCAATGAAGGACCCCACACGGAAGAAAACATATTGAAACAAAACAAACATTGTTTGTTGGTCAACCCACTTTTTCCGGAAGAACAAAAGCTGGCAAAGACTTTTGCTACCGAAGAAAGCTGGCAAATTAATTAATCTGACTTTGCAAAATCTGACGTGTGTTGAATTACACCCAAAAATTGTAAATAGAAAAATACAATACAGTGCAATCAGAGTAAAAATAATAGTGAGAGAAAATTGGTGTATAATTTTCTAAGTGTTTCAGATTGAGTGTTGTCAGTGTTTGTAAACACTTGTATTTTTTCTTCACTAACTGATCTGCAGCAGCCCCGTGGACGTAGGCATATTTTTGCCGAACCACGTAAACCTTTTGTGCTTTTTATTCATTTTTTGCTCCCACATATCTGACAAGAGAAAATATGGCGTTGTTTTCCCAACAAAAATTCACCCCACATGATCTGCACCTTTTATGTGGAAAGCAAGCAAATGGAGATATAATAACACAATGATTTAACGTGGAAAACTCCCAAATCAGGAGAAAAACCAGCAGGACACAAAAGAAAATACACTATATAGAAAATTATTACAACCACATAATTTATCTTCTCACCTCAAACACACACCCAAAGTTTTCCCACTAGCCACACTTTATAACTCACACCCCTCCTCTTACATGAAAAACATCAAAATCTTTTATGATGTGGCAGCTCAGTCACAGCTGCAACCACGGAGCATGCTAAGAATTTTACTAGATTCTAAAACAAGAGAGAAATTTATCCAAAGCCAAAAGTTGCTAGACAAGCTATTGACTGGTGTACCTAAAACATGAGCTTCAAGTCTCCTTTGATAGGTTGGAAATGCCCAACTTTGCCTATCCCAACCGATGTGGGAATAGAAAAGCCCAAACCCAACAATCTCCACCTTGTGGCTTTGTCGTCCCACAACACTTCACATCGATGAAAACCTCTATAGCTTCTGCTAGTCACACTGCAAGACAATCATAATTCAATGTAGAGATTTACCATGCTCCACGAAATAAGCATACCCCACTCAGAATAAGTCATTCCAAGCATTTCAATTCGGCACATGTCGAAAAATAACCTTGCTGAAAATTATGGTGCAACTATGACGTTTTGGATCTTCCGAAAGTTAATCAGCCATCGACATATATTTCCACCACCACCCTGCATCAATGCCAAACCAATGCCCTTGTGCAAAACTGTGGACCCGCTAACATTTTTACATCATTTTCGTGGCAACTTGGGGACAACGTTATGCCATAAGGATCCTTTTTCATAGGACATCAAAAGATAAGACAATGTTAGCTTCGTTATCAGCATCTCCACTTGCTGATACAGAGCAATTTGCCGAACCCGCTCCAGCTCTTGGACAATTTTTCTTGATGTGGCCAGGTTGTCCACATCCCCAACATGATTTCTTCACGAAGTTCTTCTTCTTCAAATTACGAGTCACCATTGCAAACCTTTCATGCGAACTGTTACTCCCGCCAAGTCTCATCTCTTCAGAAAGAAACGTACTAGTAACCTCTGAGAAAATGATTTCGTCATTTCCATGAATCAGTATCGGCTTCATGTGCTCATACGAATGTGGAAGAGACCATATGAGTCTCAAGGCGTGATCCTCATCATCAATTTTAACTCCAATAGATTCCAGTTCTGAAACAATGCCATTGAGAACACTTAAATGATCTAAAATAATAGTACCCTCATTCATTCGCAATGTATGAAACTGCTTTTTTAGATACACCCGATTTGAGACGCCCTTTGTCTGATACAACTCTTCCAATTTTTCCCAGAGTTCCTTCGCCGTAGACATTCCATGCACATTTGCAAGAATATTTTTGGCTAGGCACAGACGGATTGCACTTGCTGCTCTCAAACCCATATCCTCCCAATCTTCATTGCTCATTCTAGCTGTACCTGTTGCACTAGTCGTTCCACAAGTCGAACTAGTATCTCTGCTGCTTTCGGGGAATACTTTATCCTTCAACGCATTGTGTAAACAGAATGAATCAACACATCTCTGACTTGCACTTGCCACAAGCCAAAGTTGATACCGTAGAGCTGAATAGTACACACTAAGTAAGCTCATAGGAAAGAGAGAATCTCGATCTTTCCTAGACAGAACTTCAAGATTCCCAGGAAAATTGGTGGGGTCACACTGGTCCCACTTAAATACATATTTTCCTAGACAGAACCTCCTTAGTCAATACGTATTCACCTACTCAAAGCTCCATCGCAACATCAGGCTCTGATACCACTGGTTGGGAATTTACCCTCCAAATTCATCCCCCAGGATCTGCACCTTTTTTGTGAAAGCAAGCAAAATGAGAAATAATAACAACACCAGGATTTAATAATAACAAAAGGAGAAATAATAACAACACCAGGATTTAACGTGGAAAACTCCAAATCAGGAGAAAAACCATCATGATCAGAGAAGAAAATACTCTAGAAACCTGTTGTTACTGAAGAATGCATTACACGATGAAGTTCCACAACCTGAAACTATACTCGAAGAGAAAATCACTCTAGAGAATGTGAAAAAGAAGATTCAGATGTACTACAAAGAGGACCCATTGTATTATGGAACAAGAATGAGCTCAAAGCTACTTTGAAGGTGAAAGCCGGAAAAGAAAATGAGTTCGTCAAATTCAAACCAATCCCCATGAACATGGAAGATCGGATGTACATGCATATAATACTTAAGGAACATCTTGACCTTAAGTTAATCTCAACAGGTGTTTCTCCATATAGCAGTTCAGGATTTCTTGTTTGGAATCATGGAGAAGTTAAACGAGGAAAGCAAAGATTAATGATCAACTATAAAGTGATCAACGAAATCTTAGAGTTCAATGGATATTTTATCCCAAGCAGAGAACATTTGGTAAATAGCATAAAAAATGCCAAGGTATTTTCTAAGTTCGATTGTAAGTCTGGATTTTACCAGATTAAAGTGTAGGAAGCTAACAAAAGGTTTACAGCATTCTCCACACCACAATGACATTATATCTGGAAAGTCATGCCAATAAGATTAGCAAATGTCCACCCGATATATCAAATAAAGATGGATAATCTTTTTAAGGATTACTTCAGCTTCATGTTCGTGTATATTAACGACATCCTCATTGCGTCAAGACACATGAAAGAACATCTTAAACATTTGGAAACCTTTTCAAATGTTTGTTACTAGGAAGGATTAGTGCTATTTGAAAGGAAGTCATTGATTGCCACAAGACAGAATGAGTTCTTTGGAATTGAGATCGACGATGGAATCATCTTGCAGAATCATATTGTTGAAAAAGCGCAAGGATATCCTGATGACCTCAAGGATTAAAAGCAACTTCAGAGTTTTCTGGGAGTTGTTAATTTTGCTGGAATGTTCATCAACAACCTAGCAAGCCATAGGAAGGTGTTCAGCCCACTACTTAAAAAAGATGTTAAGTTCGAGTGGAATGAAGATCAAAGACAAGCTGTCAAACAACTTAAAGAAATTTACAGGCAACTACCAAAGGTTGCAATACCAAATGACAATGATGAACTGGTATTATACACAGATGCCAGTGATCAGTGGTGGGCTACAGTTCTTATGAAGGCCACATCAGATAGAGAAGTGTCATGCAGATATTGCAGCGGCCTATTTGACCACAACGAAGTTATCACATCAACGATAAGGAGTTCTTTGCAGTTTGAAAGACTTTTAAAAAGGTTGTTATTTTTAATTGCAAAGAAATTTATCTTGAAAATAGATAATACAAGTATTTCTTGACACGAGAGGAGTGACACATTTCAGGGAAAACCTGGAGATCTTGAACGATATTTTGAGACTCTTTGTCTCAATGCTAAGGTCGCATGACGACTACAATAGGCAGATCGGGGCCTAGTTTCCGGTCATATATGAGTTTGACTTAAGGCCCAAGAATGCTTGTTCGAAGTCTTGAAGGGGCCTATCCTCCAGGCCGCATCTCCAAAGGTGCAAAAGTGAGTGTTTAGAGAACGTGACTCATCTAACGCGGAGGCAAATGATTCACAGACCCCTATCACAGTTGCTATAGATTATGCATTCCTTGAGGATGTACACGCTATAGCGAATGTTGAGGGTCAGATATCATCAAAATCTGAACCTTCAAGTCAACCCAGCACCTCTGGGGTAAAAAGGGAGAGTTGAACCTTAGGCCTCAGACAAGCACTTCTAAGGTTCAAATTAACGAGGATTTAGTTTATTCTCCTATGCAGGATTACCAACGCTCTTGGGAGAAACTGATTACCAAACGGGGTATCAACCAAGAAAAAATAATTGTTGATATCTCCGAAACATAGCTGAGGGTTTGGATGAAACCAGGTAGCCATCCAAACGAGGTACATGGATTGTATAATTTCGGAGCTCTGGCTTCAGTTTATACTATTGCACCAACATTATCTGCAATCTCCAAATTATCAAAGTGGATCAGAGAAGCTGTTCATGAACATGGGCCAATAATCCACATTTGGCTCGAGGAAATATCTTGGAGTTGTATGTTTTCAGTGCCGCTCCAGAACCAGCAAAGAAAGGTTTATTGAAGCTTTTCATTTTATCAAGCTCTGACGACCAGATGAGAACGCCTTAAAAAATATTTAAACGACGCTAAAGAAGCACCAGTGTTAGTTGGGGCCATCACCGAAGACGAAGCTTCAACTAGACGAGCATGTGGTCTTTGGGTTTGTCTAACAGAAAATGGGCAAAGTCAAATACTAATTCAAGTTCTTTCAAAATTCAGTCAATGTAACCTTCATGCTGAATTCCATGACAAGAACAACAACATGATTTGTCGAAGATCTCTTCGAAGCAAAAAGGAGAATTCTTTAGGAAAACAAGATTTCCGGCAAGCAAAGAAACTTACCGAAAATTCTGCAACATGGCACATATTGGTCGATGGAAATATCAGATTTGCCAAGCATGCCCGGAGCAGAAAGAACCAGAATTCGGGAAAGGATTCCGATATAATCCCGACAAATCAGAGGTATGAAATGACAAAAGACCTGCTAACAAGAGGGCACGTATTCCTAAAGCTCGAGACCACAAAAACCAATAATATAAAAATTCTCCGACAAAGGAAAAAGACGTGGACCCTTAAACACACTCATACACAATAATTGACCACTCACGAGAAAAGTTATGGTGCACTAAGACAAAAAGCGTTAGCACTCACAAGAAAGTTGGCACAATCAGAGAAAAATGACAGACCATGAGATAAAGGTGCACTCAAGGGCGCACTTAACATTCAACAAGAGTTTAGAATCCGCATTTAAAGTCCGGATTCATGCCTATATAAGGACATGCATTGAGGAAGCTAAGGACATCAGAAATTCTCCATAGTTTTCTCACAAATAAATATTGTAGTCCCCAAGCTGTAATTTGATAATCTTTCATAGCTTGATAATTTTATTTTCTTTCCATGTAATATTTCAGTTTTCAAATTCAATTTGCATATGTGTCGAGTCTAGCCTTATTATATGAGAGGCTAACAAATTAGTCTCCTCCCATGAGAAGTATTAATGTAATAAATGTTATAAGTATTTTCAGAAAAAACGGAAGCTTTTTTGTCCATCTATCTCTCAGATTTCTTTAAAATCTTTTTATATCTGGTTGTACTCTACGCCTTAAGGTATGAAACAAATTAAGGTTGTGCTATGCGGTTTCTGAAGGAGTCAGATAACTTGCATACTAACCTCACAAGAGGGGCTGGGTTGGATGGCGAGGAGTCATTCGTAAAACAGTTCGGAGCAGTAATTTTCCGAATTATGGATTTGTAACCCACCTCACCCGGTGTCGTTATGGTCAAAAACATATATACAGTTTTATCAAAATTTTATTGTAATACAGAAGTGAGATGTGTATATTATAATTTTAAGCAATTTTCTTAAATAAATGGTAAAATGGTATGAAAAAATAAAGAAAGGGAGAAGATGACAAAACTAGGAAGCTATTTTAAATTTATTTTAAGTAGGGAGAAATCCTAAAGTTGAAAGTATGTATGTTGATTTTAGTGTAAGTAGCCCAAAATTTAAAACCATTTACCATGTTTCTTTTAGTTGTGAACAGGGCCGGACGGTCCGGACCCAACTTCATTTAAGGTTTTATTGTTTATTTTTTAATAAATAATGTTAATGTTGGGATGGACCTAAGTTAAATTAGCCCAGATTCCGCCAAAAACATGACATGGTTTTCCATATCCCAACTTTTTAATGCAATTCTATTAGGGCAAACTTTGGACAGGTATCTAAAGGGAAAACATAATTCGACTTACTGAAGAAAAAAATTCGTTTAAGTCTTTTCTAGACAAAATTACGAAAATAATCTTCATCTTCACCTACAACAACGACACGCACACCCATTGTCATCCCTTCCCCTTCCATCTCCCACCCTTTATATGCCACGTTGGAGCAGGTGAAATGGAAGAGGGGTGAGCACGCTATGAAAGTCGGTGTGGAGAAGATGATGTGAGCATGCTGTGATAATTTCTGAAAATGTTGTGGCATGGAAGTAGGGATGCTTATCGGATCAATCATGTCCGATTCGGACAGAACCTGCCGGTTTCGATTCCGGTCCCAACCAAGAACCGGTTTTTTTTTTTCTTTTCGGAATAGGAGAAATTGGAGTGATTGAGAGAGGAGTAAGGAATTATTCTACCTGCATTTAATCACGTGCATTATTCTACCCGAATTTAATCACGATAAATGACTAACTGATATCCCTAGCTCTGGAGGCCCAGTAGGTCTTGAGGGTCCGAACTTTATTTGGGCCCGGTCAGTGGGGGGCCCATTTAATCAACAAGGGAAGTCGTCACTGCCGATCCCGGGCTGTCCTCGTCGAGCTTTCCGCCCGACCCGAGTTTATTGCGGGCACGATCACCTCTGTCTAGCTGCCACTATCGTTTCCGAACCGGGGCGGCGAGGAAGTACATCAAGAGGTCGGGGAGGTCCGCCATGGGACATGCAACCCAAGCTGAGGCACGATGTTGGAATCGAAGAGGGGGGGTGAATGAGATTCCTTGGCTACTTTAGCGTTTTTAAAATGAGTTTGAAAAATAAAAGAGTTTTGCGCTTGCGGAAGCCTTTAGTCAATCGATAAATAAAACGAATAAGTAAATAAATGCGTAAAGGAATAATGCGGTAAATAACAAAAGGATTTGTTATAGAAGTTCGGCGATGAATCGCCTACGTCTCCTCTTCCCGGTTAGATAACCTCCAACCGAGGTTCCACTAGAATAATTGATCTTGGCCTTGAGGGCTCCAAGTAAGCCACAACACAACTCTTCCCGAGTTACAACGCTCTTCCCGAGCACACTACTCTTCCCGAGTACACAAGCTCTTCCCGAGCAACCAACACTCTTCACGAGTCTTCTTGGCCTTAAGGGCTCCAAGGATAGCCACACAATTGCACCACCTTCACTTGATGGCGACTTTACAATTTTCCAACTTGCTTTGGTGTTGGAGGACCTTTACAATGAATTAAACCAACAAACACCTTCACGGTGTACTCACACAAAGAAACACAAGACTCAACACAAGAAGAAAATCACAAGCTCCAATACAACAACAATGTATGGAGATTATGATATAATTTGAACCAACAATTGATCAACACTTTGTATGAGTTGTAGACTTGTTCCTTAGCTTCAAAATGCTCCAAAGCATCCATATTTATAGTGTAGAAGTCCCCCTAGGCTCCTACTAGCCGTTGCACTTCAAAAGGCTGAAATCACTCCTGGATCGCCTCAGCCATCGCCTCAGGCGATCTCCATCGCCGCGCCCCAACGGTCACCATAAATCAACGCATCGCCTCAGGCGATCGCTGGATCGCCTCAGGCGATCCAAGTCAAATCCCAATGCCGTAGCTTCAGCAGCCTGAAATCATGCATCGCCTCAAACGATCTCCACATCGCCTCAGGCGTTCCAGCCCATCGCCTCGGGCGTTCGTGGCATCGCCTCGGGCGAACTCCCTGCGCGCATGCCCGCGCCAAGCCTCGGCGTCGCTTCAGTCGATGTGCGTGGCGAAGTGTCTTGTGGCTGCCATCGCCTCAGGCGTTGATCACCATCGCCTGGGGCGATCTGCCTCGTATGCTCGCCTAGCCATCGCCTCTGTCGATGTGCGTGGCGAAGTCCCTCCTGGCACCCATCGCCTGGGGCGATGATCACCATCGCCTGGGGCGATCCTGGCCAGATTATGCACGCTTGAAATTCTTCATTCCAATCCACTTTTCATCACTTAATCTGCACACTAAGAGATGAATTAGTACAACAAACACAAGTTTTGTTGATCATCAAAACTCAAAGATTGACCGGGGATAATTTAGCACATTAAACGCAACCATGCGTTTAAGGCTCAACAATCTCCCCCTTTTTGATGATCACAAAACTTGATAAACTTGAATAAGTAATATGCATGAAATGTGAGTAAAAATAACTCACCCTTAACAATTGCATAGCACATACAAGTTATCAAGTAAATCAATAAACAAATAGCTCTCCCCCTCAAACCATGCATACATAAGCTCTCCCCCTTAAACTATGCATCTTTTAAGGTTCAAGTTTATCACAAAATTCTCCCCCTTTTTGTGATAATCAAAAAGCATAAAATTCAACTAACATGGCATAATTTTAACAACGTTCACATGTCCATCATTAAGCATGTAATAGGCATAACAAGCCTAAGATTAAATCATAGAGATGAAACATAACCATGTGTTTAAGGCACTCAACAATTAATTCTAAAAGTTGTAATGTGTGCATATGTTCATGCATTCATGCCCAAAATAATAAACATATCAAGTTATTGAAATAAATCATATATTTGCACATTTGCATATAGCATATTCAAATTTAAATGCAAAGCATATCAAGCTACTTTCTATAAAAAGATAAGCATATATCATGCACTTGACAATTTTTGCTAAGGGGTTAATTTTACTCCAATGAATATTGAGCTTCAATATTTATTGATCACAATTGATTTGTGCCAATAAATTTTGAAATTGCTCTTTTAGCATGTAAAAAATAAATTTTACCATCAATGACAAGAGTTCGTTCTTGTCATAGGTCCAACGCCTCGAGCCTCTTCTATAGTTGTGAAAAGTACAAACTCCTTCTTTGAGTTGCTTGGCCCTTCATCCTTCATTCCATGGTTGTCCCTACAAGATAAATTAACAATAGAAGGATCTTTGGTACCCATTTGATTTTTGTGTCCTTGTGGGTTAACTTTCAATAGCACTTTTGGAATCCATTTCCACCTCTTATTAGGTTGGTATTGGATTCTAGCAAACCTACACTTATTTTTAGTGTGGCCATTTTTGTAACAATAGTTACAAGTAGTAGAGTCATGCTTTGCTTTGGCCAACAAGCTTGAAAAAGATTTTGATTTGCTTGAAAAGCCTAACCCGGCTTTGTCAAAGCTACAACGTTGTAATCCAAGCAATTCACTCATCTTTTGACTACTTTCACTATATTTGCAAAACGATATCTTTAAAGAATTTAATTCATTTTTCAATGAATTATTTTCTTCATCTTTCTTAGCAATCTCAAGTTTGAGTAATTTGTTACTCATCTTGGTTTTGCCAAGAGCATCAATAAGTTCATTATAGGACTCTAAAAGTTCATCAAATGAAGGTACCTCATCGTCGCTTTCATCTCCTTTATCTTCAAGAGCCATTAGACAAAGATTTTTGGCTTCTTCTTCGTCGGAGTCGCTATCACTCCATGTAGCTATGAACGCCTTCTTCTTCCCTTTGTCCTCATTCTTTTTCCTAGGACATTTGTTAGCATAATGGCCTATTTCTTGACAATTATAACAAGTTACCTCATTTTTGGAATCTTGTTTGGTAGCATTGGAGGTCTTTGACTTGCCATGTTTGGTGAAGAGCTTCTTGAACTTCTTTGTAAACAACCTCATCTCTTCATCATCATCATCTTCTTCGTCATCGGATTGATCTTTCCTTCCAACCAAGGCGATCCCATTTCTTTTGGATCTATCCTCCTCCTTCACTTCTTTCCTTGTGGCAACTTCAAGCTCATGGGTCACTAAGGTGCCATGGAGCTCATCAAGATCATAGGAGGCACTCTCCCCTTTGTTGGACTCTATAATTGCCGTCCTCTTTGCATCCCATTCTTTAGGTAAGGCCCTTAGAGCTCTCCTCCATATTTGCTTTGGAGGGTATTTCTCTCCAAGTTGGGCAAGCTCATTTATAATTTGGGTGAGCCTCCTAAACATGGAATCCACATCTTCTCCGGAATCCATCTCAAAGGTTTCATACTTGAGTTGTAGAAGATCTATCTTGGTCTCTTTCACTTGATTAGTGCCCTCATGACAAATTTGTAATTTGTCCCAAATTTCCTTTGCCGTTGAGCACATCGAGATCCGGTTGTACTCCTTCATATCTAAGGCACAATGTAAAATATTAATCGCTTTAGCATTTTGAGAAATTAATATCATATCCGCTCTAGTGAAATCGTCCATCTCTTTGGGAACACTAATTCCCCCAACTTCCTTTAAAGGAATGTGTGGACCTTTCACTATGATCTTCCATAGGTCATAATCTACGGATTGGATATATAGAGATATTCTATTTTTCCAATAGCCGTAATTATCACCTGTGAAGAGCGGAGGGCGATTTGTCGATTGACCTTGTGCAAACTCATTTGCTAGATTAGCCATAAAAAGATTTTGATTTAAAAACAAAAATCAAATGGCTCTGATACCACTTGTTGGAATCGAAGAGGGGGGGGTGAATGAGATTCCTTGGCTACTTTAGCGTTTTTAAAATGAGTTTGAAAAATAAAAGAGTTTTGCGCTTGCGGAAGCCTTTAGTCAATCGATAAATAAAACGAATAAGTAAATAAATGCGTAAAGGAATAATGCGGTAAATAACAAAAGGATTTGTTATAGAAGTTCGGCGATGAATTGCCTACGTCTCCTCTTCCCGGTTAGATAACCTCCAACCGAGGTTCCACTAGAATAATTGATCTTGGCCTTGAGGGCTCCAAGTAAGCCACAACACAACTCTTCCCGAGTTACAACGATCTTCCCGAGCATACTACTCTTCCCGAGTACACAAGCTCTTCCCGAGCAACCAACACTTTTCACGAGTCTTCTTGGCCTTAAGGGCTCCAAGGATAGCCACACAATTGCACCACCTTCACTTGATGGCGACTTTACAATTTTCCAACTTGCTTTGGTGTTGGAGGACCTTTACAATGAATTAAACCAACAAACACCTTCACGGTGTACTCAGAAGAAAATCACAAGCTCCAATACAACAACAATGTATGGAGATTATGATATAATTTGAACCAACAATTGATCAACACTTTGTATGAGTTGTAGACTTGTTCCTTAGCTTCAAAATGCTCCAAAGCATCCATATTTATAGTGTAGAAGTCCCCCTAGGCTCCTACTAGCCGTTGCACTTCAAAAGGCTGAAATCACTCCTGGATCGCCTCAGCCATCGCCGCGCCCCAACGATCACCATAAATCAACGCATCGCCTCAGGCGATCGCTGGATCGCCTCAGGCGATCCAAGTCAAATCCCAATGTCGTAGCTTCAGCAGCCTGAAATCATGCATCGCCTCAAACGATCTCCACATCGCCTCAGGCGTTCCAGCCCATCGCCTCGGGCGTTCGTGGCATCGCCTCGGGCGAACTCCCTGCGCGCATGCCCGCGCCAAGCCTCGGTGTCGCTTCAGTCGATGTGCGTGGCGAAGTGTCTTGTGGCTGCCATCGCCTCAGGCGTTGATCACCATCGCCTGGGGCGATCTGCCTCGTATGCTCGCCTAGCCATCGCCTCTGTCGATGTGCGTGGCGAAGTCCCTCCTGGCACCCATCGCCTGGGGCGATGATCACCATCGCCTGGGGCGATCCTGGCCAGATTATGCACGCTTGAAATTCTTCATTCCAATCCACTTTTCATCACTTAATCTGCACACTAAGAGATGCATTAGTACAACAAACACAAGTTTTGTTGATCATCAAAACTCAAAGATTGACCGGGGATAATTTAGCACATTAAACGCAACCATGCGTTTAAGGCTCAACACACGATCTCCTCAGCAGATCAGGACGGGCTATATTTAGCAAGATAGCCGGGCTGAGGCGCGTTTTCCACAATAGGTCAGGACGGGCAGTCAAGTGACAGTATAGGCGAGCTGGGACCACCTAGGGTGGTCCTGTATACCGAGACTAGGGTTGCAGAAGTCGGACACCTATTAAAGCAAAAGCTAGGCCTGCTAACCAATCAAAGGGTGGTCAGGCACTGTGGGTAAGAAAAGCATATTCCCGGACGCAGAGAATCACCAGAGCACAAGGATCGTACGAAGTAGGTAGCAAATGCAGATGGTCCCCCATCTGTGGTCCCCCCCCTCAGTTTCAGACATTGTCCCCAGAATCTTCGGCAGACCGGAACCATGGGCATCCCTCCCCCTATAAAAGGGAGAGTAAGTTAACAAAACAAAGATCCACCCGGGAGCCATCTAAACAAAAAAGAAAAGACCAATATTGATCGGAGGAGATCCAAAAAACCAAAGAGGATCCTCCCGGACTCCGGCCATAACTGCGACTTCGCGAAAAACAGCACATACCTTCCCCTATAAATTCATTTGTTATCAACGCGAACCAAAAGGAGAGGTAACAAATTGGCGCCGTCTGTGGGAAGGTTTGAGCAAAAGACGTTGATACGATGGTAAGAACAAGGAGAACGGAAGCAGAGGAAAATCGAGAGCACCACGCCTCCACCAATGGCAAGGAGCAGCCACCGCCCGGGGTGAACATGACAGTGGGAGCTTTAACACTGGAGCAGCTCACAAGACTGATTGCGGTTACGGTGGAGCAGACCATGAAGAAAAAGGAAGGTCCGTCCGAGGGCGTGCCCGGGGAAAGCTCCCAACAGATGAAGGATCCCGAACAAGGAGCAACTTCCCGTCCTAAAATGACTGCGGTTCCGGATCTGGAGGGCCAGGTGGAGGAGCTGAAGGACGAGGTCCAGAGGATGAAGAGGGGGATGTGGGGTACCTCTGTCAGGAGGGGAACCCCTTTCTCGGGTGAAATAGTAAACGAGGAACTCCCCAATAACTTCCGACCCCCCAATGCTGGGGAATACGACGGGAGCACGGACCCGGAAGAACACCTGGGCAGGTTCGAAAATGCTGCCATGCTACATTGTTACTCGGATCGCCTTAAGTGCAAAGTGTTCCTAACCACTTTGGTGAGGTCGGCCCAGAAATGGTTCAATCAGTTGGAGCCGGGTTCCATTACTTCCTTCGCCGGATTTAGCTCCGCGTTCTTGCACCAGTACGCCAGCAGCAAGCGGTATAAGAAGACCTCTCTGAGCTTGTTCGAGATGAGGCAGGCCGAGGATGAGTCGTTGCGGGAGTATATCAAAAACTTCAACACAGTGATACTCGAAATACCTGCCTGCCCGGCGGAAATTCTGATCAGCGCCTTCACCCAAGGCCTGAGAGGAGGAGACTTCTTCCGATCCTTGGTAAAGAAGCCTCCTGTTACCTATGATGATCTGCTCACCCGAGCGGAGAAGTACATCAACGTGGAGGAGGCCCAGCAACTGAGGAGGAAGGAAGTGCGGAGGACTGGGGAAAAACGGATCAGCCAGGGCGAGAAGAGGCCAGTGGAAGGGGCACAGCTCGGCCGATTTTCCCAGTATACGCCGTTGAAGGTCTCCAAGGAGGAGGCCGTCCGCATATGTGAAGACAAACAGGTGTTGCAAAAGCCGGCACCAGCTAGTGTGGAGCCGAGCAAGGAGGCCCCGGAGAAATACTGCATCTTCCACCAAGCGACTGGGCACACCACAAAAGATTGCCATCGTTTGGATGAGGAGCTTGAGAAGGCAATACAGAACAGTTCCCAGTTCAAGCAATTGTTATCCCGACCCGTCCCACCAGGGGATAATCATCCTCGGGGAAGAGGTCGAGGACCGTCGTGGACAAGAGGGAGAGGGGGACGGACCAACTTCCGTCCTCCGTTCTGTGGTAGAGGACGTGCTCGAGGACCCCCAAGGAGTTTAAATGACGTCAACCCTACCCGGGCTGACTCACCAAAGCGGGGTGTCATAAACATGATCTCGGGCGGGACAACGGATGGGGACTCCAACAGGGCTAGGAAGGCTGTCAGCAGGAGAGAGACCCTGAGTGTAGGAGGGATTTGTGGTGCCGAGGAGGAGGTGGTTATCAGTTTTGGGCCACGAGATCTGGAAAACATTTGCACACCCCATAATGATGCCTTGGTCATACGAGCCACTGTTGCCAATTATGAAGTTGGGAGGGTGTTTGTAGACACAGGGAGTTCCGTGAACGTGTTGTTTGATGAAGCTTTTCGGCAGATGGACTTAGGAGGGTATCACCTCGAGCCAATCAACACCCCGCTATTTGGCTTCGCTGGGCACACCGTGTACCCCCTCGGTCAGATTTCCCTGCCCCTTTCCCTGGGAGGTAACGAAGATCGGAAAACAAGGCTGGTCACATTCACCATTGTGGCGGCCTCGTCTTCGTACAACATCATTCTGGGAAGACCAGCTATGAACGAGTTCAGGGCCGTGGCCTCCACCTTCCACCAAAAGATAAAGTTCCCTGTAGGAAAGAAAGTGGGGGAGGTTAGGGGAGACCAGCCCTCATCCAAGAAATGCTACGCGGAAACTGTGAAGTTAGAGGTGAAAAGGTCCCGAAGGGGCGGTGATGAAGGACGGGAGGATATGGGGGTACAGATGGTGCAGGAGGTGCAGGCGATGCGGGACGGGGAAGAGGAAATTATATTAGTCCCAGGACAGCCCGATAAAACCACAAGAATAACGGCTGACCTAGACAGCGTCCTGAAGCACGACTTATCAAAATGCCTGTCCAAGCATGCCGGAATATTCGCCTGGTCTCCGACCGAGCTGACAGGGGTGTTGCCCACTGTAGCCCAGCATAGGTTAAATGTCAATCCAGAAGTCAAAGTAACCCGGCAAAAGAAGAGGCATTTCGGACCAGATAAAGACAGAATTATCCGAGCCGAGGTTCAGACCTTGCTGGAGGCCGGACAGATAAGGGAGGTACAATTCCCCACCTGGTTGTCAAACGTGGTTTTGGTTCCAAAGTCGGCGGGAAAATGGAGGATGTGCATCGACTTTCGTAATTTGAACAAAGCCTGTCCCAAGGACTGTTACCCCTACCCCGGATCGATCAGCTGGTAGACTCCACCTCGGGGTACGAACTGTTAAGTTTCATGGACGCGTACCAGGGATATCACCAAATACCCTTGGCAGAAGAGGACCAAGATAAGGTCAGTTTTATCACGTCGGATGGAACGTTCTGCTATGTGGTCATGCCCTTTGGCCTCAAGAACGCCGGGGCCACATACCAGATGTTGATGGACAAAGTGTTTGAAAACCAGGCGGGAAGGAACATTGAGGTTTACGTGGATGACATCTTGGTAAAATCTAAAGGCCAGGCAGACCTGTTGCCCGACTTAGAGGAAACTTTTGCCACACTAAGCAGGTTTGGTCTGAAATTAAATCCGACTAAGTGCGTATTTGGTGTGAAGAGCGGTAAATTCTTGGGTTTCATGGTAACAGAGAGGGGGATCGAGGTCAACCCGGAAAAAGTCAGAGCAATTCAAGAGATGACCTCACCTCGCAGCATAAAAGAGGTGCAAAAGCTGACAGGGCGGATTGCGTCCTTGGCTCGTTTTATCTCCAGGTCAGCTCATAGGAGTTACCCTTTCTTCCGAGTGCTAAGAAAGGCGAAAAAGTTCACTTGGGACGACGAGTGCGAGGAAGCTTTCTCTGACTTGAAGAGGCACTTGGCCGAGTTACCAGTCCTGGTAAAGCCAGAGCCCGGCGAGCGATTATGGATCTACTTGTCTGCCACAGAGAGCGCTGTTAGCTCGGTACTGATAAAACAGGACGGTACGGACCAGAGGCCGGTGTACTATGTCAGCCATGCACTGAAAGGGGCAGAACTCAGGTACCCAGAGGTCGAAAAATTGGCATTAGCTTTGGTCCTAACCGCAAGGAGGCTGAGACCCTACTTTTTGTCACACCACATCTCAGTGCTAACCAACAGCCCCATGGGGAGGATAATGACCCAACCTGATGTATCGGGGAGATTGGTGAAATGGACAATCGAGCTCGGCGAGTACGACGTAACCTACCAACCTCGGTCATCCATCAAAGCTCAGGCTTTATCGGATTTCCTCGCGGAGATGATAGAGGTTGAAGCTGAGGAGCCGTGGAAGGTATACGTGGATGGAGCCGCTAACAGTGAAGGCAGTGGAGTGGGGATTGTTCTGATATCCCCCGCGGGTGAGAAGATGAAGGTCATTATCAGATTAGATTTCCGGGCTTCTAATAATGAAGCAGAGTACGAGGCTATACTAATCGGGCTAAGGTTGGCAAAAGAGGTCGGTGCCAGCCGAGTGATCCTTTACTCGGACTCCCAGCTGGCCACTCAGCAGGTGAAAGGGAATTACGAAGCCAAAAGTGAGAAGATGATAGAATACTTGAAGGCTATACAGGAGATGTCAGAAAGTTTCGTGGAGTGGAGCATAGTGCAGATCCCTAGGGAGGATAATCAGGAGGCCGATGAGCTCTCCAAGTGGTCAACATCCCTGGTTCCTTTGTCACAGAGGGAGTTCATATTTCAGACAGAGTTGGTTCCGGCAACTTGGCCCGTCACCGAGGCCCCCGAGGTGTTGGGTTGGATGGCCCCGATTTTGAACTACTTGAGAAAGCTTGAAGTACCCGCTGATAAGAACCAAGCCCGACGGTTGAAGAGGCATGCATTCCGTTTTGTTCTGATAGAGGATGTGTTATATAAGAGGTCATTTGCCGGACCCCTCCTCCGATGTCTCGACGCGGAAGAGGCAGAATACGTGCTCAGAGAAATTCACGAGGGATGCTGTGGAGACCATCTCGGGGGGTTGGCTCTGGCCAGAAAGACTCTCCTTGCTGGGTATTTCTGGCCGACCCTGAGGAATGACGCGATCAGGACTGTAGTCACTTTTGAGGGTTGTCAGAGGAACAGTAAGTTCCAGTCAAGGCCAGCAAGTCTCATGAAAGCAGTAACATCGGCCTGCCCTTTCGACAAATGGGGCTTGGATATCGTGGGACCTTTCCCGGTGGCCCCGAGGCAAAAGAAATTTCTGTTGGTGGCTGTAGATTATTTCTCGAAGTAGGTTGAGGCCGAGCCTTTAGCCAAGATCGCCGAGGAGAATGTGCTGGACTTTCTGTGGAAGAACATAGTTTGCCGTTTTGGAGTACCCAGGAAATTAATATCAGACAATGGGAGGCAGTTCCAGGGGCAGAGGTTAATGGCTTTGTGCAAGGAAATGAAGATCGAACAAGCCTTTACATCAGTAGGTTATCCGCAGAGCAACGGGCAGACAGAGGTCACCAACCGATCAATTGTGCAAGCATTGAAGGCCAGACTGTACGGAGTTGGCAAGGACTGGGTGGACGAGTTACCAAGTGTGTTATGGGCTTACAGAACGACGGCTCGCGTCCCAACTGGAGAAACGCCTTTCAGCATGGTATATGGAACGGAGGCCGTGCTACCAGCTGAGGTCGGAAAGACCTCTGCCAGGGTCCAAGCATATGATGGCGACAATGAGGAAAACCGGGCTCTGGACTTGGATCTGATCTATGAGAAACAGGAAAGGGCGGCTATAAGGATGGAGGCTTACCGCAGCAAGATAGTCAGAGCCTACAACAAAAGAGTGGTGCCCCGAAATTTTCAGGTAGGGGACCTCGTCCTCAAAAAGGTCAACCCAGCAGGGGAGGTAAGAAAGCTTGACCCCCGATGGGAGGGACCATACAAAGTAGTCCAGAAGCTGAGTTCCGGGTCGTACTACTTAGAGGAGGACGGAGGCCGACGCCTAAAAAGACCTTGGAATGCATATCACCTCAGAAAATATTATTCCTAGGCATTTTGTTGTTATTTCAATTCAATGTATGAACGCTGTTATTTAATGAATTTTTCCTTTAAATCTCGTCCAAAATTAAAAGTGCAGGTCCGCCCTGCATGCTAAAGCCCAGGTGTATGAGGCCCTGGCACCAATAAAAAGTGCAGGTCACCCCTGTCACTAAAGCCCAGGTGTATGAGGCCCTGGCACCAATTAAAAAGTGCAGGTCATCCCTGTCACTAAAGCCCAGGTGTATGAGGCCCTGGCACCAAATAAAAAGTGCAGGTCATCCCTGTCACTAAAGCCCAGGTGTATGAGGCCCTGGCACCAATTAAAAAGTGCAGGTCATCCATGTCACTAAAGTCCAGGTGTATGAGGCCCTGGCACCAATTAAAAAGTGCAGGTCATCCCTGTCACTAAAGCCCAGGTGTATGAGGCCCTGGCACCAAATAAAAAGTGCAGGTCATCCCTGTCACTAAAGCCCAGGTGTATGAGGCCCTGGCACCAAATAAAAAGTGCAGGTCATCCCTGTCACTAAAGCCCAGGTGTATGAGGCACTGGCACCAATTAAAAAGTGCAGGTCATCCCTGTCACTAAAGCCCATGTGTATGAGGCCCTGGCACCAAATAAAAAGTGCAGGTCATCCCTGTCACTAAAGCCCAGGTGTATGAGGCCCTGGCACCAATTAAAAAGTGCAGGTCATCCCTATCACTAAAGCCTTGGTGTATGAGGCCCTGGCACCAATTAAAAAGTGCAGGTCATCCCTGTCACTAAAGCCCAGGTGTATGAGGCCCTGGCACCAATTAAAAGCACAGGTCCGCCCTGCATGCTAAAGCCCAGGTGTATGAGGCCCTGGCACCAATTAAAAAGTGCAGGTCATCCCTGTCACTAAAGCCCAGGTGTATGAGGCCCTGGCACCAATTAAAAAGTGCAGGTCATCCCTGTCACTAAAGCCCAGGTGTATGAGGCCCTGGCACCAATTAAAAGCACAGGTCCGCCCTGCATGCTAAAGCCCAGGTGTATGAGGCCCTGGCACCAATTAAAAAGTGCAGGTCATCCCTGTCACTAAAGCCCAGGTGTGTAAGGCCCTGGCACCAATTAAAAGCACAGGTCCGCCCTGCATGCTAAAGCCCAGGTGTATGAGGCCCTGGCAACAATTAAAAGTGCAGGTCATCTCTGCATCATAAAGCCCGAGTTTTAGAGCGCAGGTCAAGAGGACATCACCTGCTTGCAAAAATTATTTCTTGAGATCGGGTCGGATAGAGCCTTTTTGCATGGTTGACTATCTGTGGAGATTAACAGGTTAGCCCTGTTTTAAGATTTAATTTTGTTAGAATTATTCTAGTCGTTATTACACGAAGGCCCTATGCGGCATTCAGTTCTGCGTGGGGGGTTATTTTTAAGTTGTATTTTTTGGTCAATCCAATGTAAAATCACGGGTTGGCTCGGATGGTGTAAGGGGTCGGGACGTTCGTAAAGTTGCGAGGGAAACCAATTCCTAACAAGTGAAATCAATTGCTTCAGATAAGACAAATCAAAATTCAAAGTGACCTCGTTACAGGGAGGTGCCTCCGCGGCACAGCAAAAAAAAAAAAAGAAAAAAAAACAAGAGAATTTACGAAGGATAAATTAAGAGCAGGTCAAACTACTTGATAAAGTCGGGAGGGATGCTGGCAATGATGGCGTTAAGGTCCAGGAAGTCGTCAGGGTCCTGGTCACTAGGCGGGAAGCCCTGGGCTTTGAACTGGCCCTTGCACCCCTCGAAGCCGAGGTCCAGAAACTTGAAAGCCTTGGAGGCCAGCATACGCGTAAACTCCTCCGACTTGATGAAGGCTTCACGTCGGGCTGATTCACCTGCTACATAGGACTCCAACTCGGACTTAACCTTTTCAAGCTCGGCCCCGACATGGGAAAGTTCTCGCTCCTTCCCGGCCAGAGCAACACGGAGCTGTTCGGCCTCCGCTCGAAGTCGGGTCATCGAGGCCCTGTAAGACTCCAGTTCGGCAGCGTCCGCCTCGGATTTAGCTGTAGCATTCTCAGCTTCCGACTTGGCCTCCCGCGCTGCTTTCTTCGCGTCTCTGGCCGATTGGCCGTAATTTGCACCCCGACGAAGGCTCTCGCACATCATCACTAGGCCCTGCAGAGAAAAGGGGGAGAGCGACTCAGTAAAAAAAAAAGTATATAATATATATACTTACTGATAGGGCCCGGGATACGCCTTCCTCTGCTAGGGGTTTCCACCTCAGCTCGGACAAGACTTGCTGATCAGCGGAAGAGGTCAGACACTCGACAATCCGGGCGGACAGACCTGAGGGGGCAGAGTTGATAAGGCTGACTTCTCGGGTATAGCCCACTGGTACCCCTGGTGAACCCGGGTCGGCGGGAGCAACGGATAGATGACTTGGGGGGGAAGCAGGCGGGGTGTCGATCTCATGAATAACCGGGGAGGTAGCCACCTCTTCCCGAGTCGGGATCCTAGCTGCGCCTCCGTCCCTTTTTCTTTTCCTCAGGCCTGTCTCCAACCCAACCTCTTCGGCGAGAGGAGGGCTGGCCACTGGAAATGGAGGGTTTGGGGGAGCGACGGGCGCACTGGGATGTTGGCTCGAAGGGCCCGCCCCGGCCGCCCCTTTTCCCGCTTTTTTCTGAGACGCCATGGTAGATAGCAGCTGCTGAAGAGACATGTTATCTACAAGACAAAGGATTCAGCTCAGAAAAAAAAATAAAAAAAAATAAAAAAAAATAAAAATAAAAATAATAATATAAATGTATATCAAAAGCGGGGCCGGTTAGGAAGAACGTACCACCAGGGACGTCTGGATAGGAGCTCAGCCCAAAACGCCTGAGTACGTCCTCCCTGATCACGGCAGCTGAATCAAAACGCCGACCCCCAAGGGTTGAGATAACCGTTTGGAAGAACACGTCATCTTTATATTTTTTGGGCAGAGGTCGGGGGGGTAGGTAGTGTATCTCGCCAGGCAATTGGGAAGCCCAGCGTCGAGGTGGTTTGAGAAAAAAGAAGCTTTGTTTCCATCCCTTACGGGAGCTCGGGATGTTGTTTAGAAATTTATAAAAGGTCCGGGCCCCAAAGTAAAACGCCCCGGGAGAGTGGGTTTTCTTAACTTGAAAAAAAAATTAAGAAGGGTAGGGGAGAAAGGCAGACCCAAGGATCGGAAGAGGGTAATGACAGATACTAGGCTCTGGTAGGAATTGGGGGTAAGCTGGCTCAGAGAGACACAATGATAGTAGGAGAACTCCTGGAAAGGGAGGGGGATAGGAAAGCGAAGTCCGCTTTTAAGCTGCTCGAGGAAGAAGGGAAAGTACTCGGGCGGGGGGAGGTGTGGACGCTCACCAGCCCTAGGGACCCGGACGTCGTGATCCGGCGGGATAAACCAAGTACGGAGAAGGTGCTCGGCCTCAGGGGAAACACACGAGTCGAGGATCTCGTACCAAGGAAGTCCAGCCTGGGCCAGGCTCCTCGGGTCGAGAACCTCGAAGGTGGGGAGAGAAGGGTCAAATACCCTAGGAGGGACTCGTCGGAGGGGCGCCACCTCGAGAATGGCTCCCTCGGGAGCATCCGACCTCCGACCCGAGGGACTGGGTAGATCAGACCCCTCGGCCTCCTCGTCCCCTCCTCGAAAGAGGGCACCAGAAGTGGAAGAAGTGGAATGCGACATTAACAGAAAGGGAGGCAGAGCTGGCTTACAGGGTTTTTGGGAGAGGCGATTGATCCAACCTAGAGCGCAAATGGAGGAAAAATGACTCGAGAGCCTCAATTTATAGAAAACGTGGCTCGTGGGCCGAGGAAAGCCTGTCCCAAACCAACGAGGCGGATGAAGGGAGCTGAACAGTCGGAGCGCCAGATAAGGGCACGTGGCCTGACAACCTGCTAGGGTTTGGTACGGGACAGCTGTCACCCCGAGACTAGGAGTTACCCAATCAAAGGACCAGGGGTCAGGAACCAATAAAGTTCGCCACAAGCCCATTAGTCGAGGCAGCGCTACACTAGCTCGACTAGAGGGGGATACTGATGATATCCCTAGTTCTGGAGGCCCAGTAGGTCTTGAGGGTCAGAACTTTATTTGGGCCCGGTCAGTTGGGGGCCCATTTAATCAACAAGGGAAGTCGTCACTGCCGATCCCGGGCTGTCCTCGTCGAGCTTTCCGCCCGACCCGAGTTTATTGCGGGCACGATCACCTCTGTCTAGCTGCCACTATCGTTTCCGAACCGGGGCGGCGAGGAAGTACATCAAGAGGTCGGGGAGGTCCGCCATGGGACATGCCACCCAAGCTGAGGCACGATCTCCTCAGCAGATCAGGACGGGCAGCAAGATAGCCGGGCTGAGGCGCGTTTTCCACAATAGGTCAGGACGGGCAGTCATGGGACAGTATAGGCGAGCTGGGACCACCTAGGGTGGTCCTGTATACCGAGACTAGGGTTGCAGAAGTCGGACACCTATTAAAGCAAAAGCTAGGCCTGCTAACCAATCAAAGGGTGGTCAGGCACTGTGGGTAAGAAAAGCATATTCCCGGACGCAGAGAATCACCAGAGCACAAGGATCGTACGAAGTAGGTAGCAGATGCAGATGGTCCCCCATCTGTGGTCCCCCCCCTCAGTTTCAGACATTGTCCCCAGAATCCCCGACAGACCGGAACCATGGGCATCCCTCCCCCTATAAAAGGGAGAGTAAGTTAACAAAACAAAGATCCACCCGGGAGCCATCTAAACAAAAAAGAAAAGACCAATATTGATCGGAGGAGATCCAAAAAACCAAAGAGGATCCTCCCGGACTCTGGCCATAACTGCGACTTCGCGAAAAACAGCACATACCTTCCCCTATAAATTCATTTGTTATCAACGTGAACCAAAAGGAGAGGTAACACTAACTATTGACCAACTTTTTAGAGTAATATCCTGAAACCTTGGCCGGATTAATTGGATATTCTGGTTGACGTACTTGGAGCCCCGACTATTCGACCTGGCGTTAGGTGTAAATAAGATATGTTTGCGATAATATTCTAAATATAAGCAAGGTAAGTATCTAAAAGATCCCAAAGCATTTTAATGTATCATAGAGCCCAAGTAAATAAGATAGCTCTAGCAGAGATCATATTATATTCGGAATTATATCTTTGACCCCTAACCACGTACGAATCTATAACTTTTGTTTAGCCGGGGCAAAAAGTAATATTAACATTAAAAAAGAGTACAAATTTCTTTTGAGGATAGGGGCAAAATGTATTTTTTTTGGGTGGAGGATGCAAATTTTTTTTAAAAAGCATTTAAGTTAATAAATTTTTTTTTTTGAGATAGGCAGCTGCCCCCACCCAACATTTACATTTACCCCTGCCTCTACCATAAAACAAATATCATCTGATTTATAAATATAGCTGGTATGATACAAGTAAATATATCATATATGTTTTTGGAATTGTATATGGTTCTTGTCCTTGAACTTTGCACTATTTTGATTCAGTAATGAAATTTATTATATATATATATATATTTTGCTTTCTCATCAGTTATAATTTTACCCTTTTTCCCTATAGTGTGTCAAGCGAGGTTCCATTGGAAAACAAATTTGTCATACTTAAATTAATTGATTTGGCACATGGTGCGTTTGTCAAAGGGCGAAACATATTTGACAATATACATCTTGCACAAGAGTTACTTCGTAAATACAATCGAAAAAGGATCTCTCGTAGATGCATTCTTAAAGGTTGATTTACGGAAAGCATTCCATACAATTGATTGGTCATTCCTTCGAAGTGTACTATGGGGTCTTGGCTTCCCTAGAACATTCACCCGGTGGATTATGGCTTGTTTTACTTCTACATCTTATTCAGCGGCTGTGAATGGAGGAATGTATAGACATCAATGGAAAAGAAGGACTGCGACAGAGAGACACCCTCTCCCCATTTTTATTTGCTTTATGCATTGTGTACTTGTCTAGGCTTATCAAAACAACTGTTATGGTTCCAGATTTTTATTATCATCCTCTTTGTCGGGGGCTAGGTATCACACACCTGGCTTATGCAGATTACTTACTATTATTTGCTCTTGCAGATGCTACATCTGTTGTTATTTTTTCGGTTTGCCTGAACACCTTTGGGATATGTGCAGGTCTTAAAGACAATTGCCTTAAATCATATATATATTCTGCAGAGATTGCCACGGTTACTCGGGAACAGCTGCACCATATTACTGGGTTTTCTCATGGGACTCACCCCTTCCGTTATCTGGGCATCCCCCTGGCCACAGACAGATCAGGCACTGCACATCTTGGTACTCTCATGAGCAGTATTAGATCCAACCTTGAATCGTGGCCCCGCAGATCTCTATCTTATGAAGGAAAGTTGGAGCTTTTTCGCACTGTTCTGCAGGGGATAGAATGCTTCTGGCTATCAATCCTACAAATCCCCTTCGGGATCATTGATCGAATATATAGCCTTTGCCGCACATTCTTTTAGATATCTAAGCCCCCTCCTGTGTCATGAGACTCGATATGCTATATGAAATAGGAAGGGGGTGTGGGAATGAAGGACCTAGAACAAAGCTTTGCACCCCAAGATCTTTTGGGATATTCACCTAGACAAGCAAACACTTTGAATTAAATGGGTAAATCGTGTATACCTCAAGCAAGACAGCTTATGGGCATGGCAGCCCAAAAATGAGGACTCACCTCTCATCAAGCGCATTCTTTTAATTAGGGATGAACGAAAATATTATAGGCTCTCAGGCTGCTTTGACAACACTCCAATCCTGGTTTTATGATAGATCTTCAAGTGTCAAGTATGAATATCAATTTTTTGCCCACGTGGTTGTGAGGACACGTTCCTAATCAAGTATTTAATTATCACATAATGATTATTTATTTGTAAACAGCGGAAGATTATTTAAAATTTTACCAACATGTAAAATGTCGGCATGATCTCCCCGCGGGAGGATATACCAAATAAATGAAAACACAATAATAATATCCCTAGTCCAGAAAGTAAATACATAATACCATGACATGCACAATAGGCATCCAACCCATAATCCGTACTAAAAATATTTACATCATACCATAGATGCACAATAAGTCTCCAGCACACATTTCATACTCAAAATATTTACATAATATCATCAGCGGTAAAGAAACATCAAATATCCACAAATAATCAAGACTGGACGGAAATAAACTCCATTTACATAGTTATACAATCCAAGACACACCATGTTATATTTAACTATACTACGACTGGGATAGACAAAAGAAAACAATTTCAGGATGGCTTCCATCGAGCATTACCTCTTTGGGATCCTGGTTACCTGTAATACCTGTCATTGTCCACACACAAAGACAACAACAGCCCCCTTGGGGGTGAGCCAAAGCCCAATATGAAACTATCAAGTAATTACAACTTGCATCTATAAAATGTGATATATGATGTGATGCAGTGCAATGTAGTGCAATGCATGTATTGTACAATGAATTTAATGTCAAGATACCGAATATCGGAGTCCAAAGAAAGGTATCATCAATGAATATCAAGCTCGAGCAGAGGGTGGCGACATTGCTCGACATAACATCCACGTCGTCGTGCCCAGCATCCCTCATGTCTAGGTCCGGCGACAACACGCATGACTATAGTTGCTACCTAAACTGTCTGTCATCGTCGTGCCAGCAACCCCATGACACTATAGATCTTATCAATATCAAATGGAATCAAAAGATTGATAAGATCAAAATGAAATGTCCAACGTGTATGTCATATATCGATGTATATTATCAAAATGATGTGCGTTAACTAAACATTTATTTTCATACATCGATATGCCAATTATGAATGCTATGAATGCTCATAATTCAATTAAAATCACATAGTCAAGTAATTTCACGTAATTCACGTAAGTTTAGCAATTCATGTATCAGATAATACAGATACCTGTAGTATGCAACATACCTATTATTCTTTGTTCTAGAAGCTAAATATTGTGTTCTTAGTTCGTGGAACTCCAATGTCGTATGTAAATCTATAAAATTCATATAACACCGTCATTTATATTCATCTACTATTTCCTTTAATTCACAATATAAGAAAATGTAGAATATTTTAGCTTTCTTTTATATATTACTAGTGATCCTTATTCCTTTCATTTCACCATCCGGGTGTTTACTTTTCATTAGTTAATCTTAACAATTCAATTCGATTGTTATTAACTAATTTGAATATTTTCAACTCCAATCATAATCAAATCGAGAGACTGATTAACAACTACAAACATAGTCAAACTTTTCTCTCTTTTAGCATGTGGTTATCAACTAACTCATATTATTAGCATGATTTTAACTCAAGAGTATTATTTGACATTTAGTAAACTGTTAAATCCATTCTCTTTATACATCAACGTAATAGACAAGTTTTCAGATTATATTATCAACTTCAGCATTTTAGAAACTAATATGCTGGAATTTACATAAAATTTATAATTATAGAAAAGACATATCTTCATATTCCTAGCATAACACTAAAGATGTTTCTTTAGGTAAGTAGACGTTCAATGTCCATTACTACATAGTGGCAATATATTGACATGATGATGCAATGAAACACCTTCAAGTCAATGGAATATAATCCCAGAACAGCCAAAACTCAATTGAAGGGATCCATAACAATTTCTACTACAATCCAATAAGTGATCTACAAAACTAAACACAAACTAGCAAGGCCACAAGTGACAAAACTACAAGCTGAAACTGCATGGACAACATGTATGATAGACAACCTCAATTTCCCCCAACAAAGTAGCAAATTTCAATCAATACAACAAGGGGAGACAAGATGTAATAATAAAAAAACTACTCAACTATCTAATGCAAGGCTTAACCAAGCCAAAACATGAGAGAAGATACCATGTTTTTGTTTTTGAATTCAAGGATGGAAGAAGATACCATGTTTTTGCGCTGAAAAATGCACGGGTACAGGCGATTTCCGGCAGCGAGGAAGGTGGAGACCAGAGGCAAAACGTTGGCACTGGTGAGAGGAAGGCTTTAGATCTGCATGCTCGAATCAATTCATGGTTGATTCAACAAATCGAAGCAAAATTGGAAGAACCCTAAAAAAATTGCAATCGATACTTTCTGGCAAAAATCGAATGGATTCAGAAACTCTCACCTTGATCTCTTGGTATGGAAATGACCGTATGTGAGTTGGCTACACAGTGGTATGTCTGGTTTGTCTGGCGGAGGTCGGACGACGGCGAACACACAACTTTAAATGAAGAGGGTCGAATGCGCGCAGGAGCATGACAAACGAAAAATAGAGTCACAGCTGATGTGCATGTATTTACACATTTTTAGTGTGTGAAAATTGCCTTGTAGACAAATTAATAGTATCCTAGCTCAGTTATGTACATCGACGTGTCTCCGGTCTACTGATACACTAAATGTACAATTGACACCTGAGATTTATATCCACTACTATAATACAAAATTATATTCTTCATTTAAATAATTTATTTTAAAAATATTATTGGAGTTTATTTTATCATTTCAAAATTATCTGATGTTCCGATTTAATTGTCAGTTGACATTCATATTGTCAATTTCACTGATAGTTAATTAACTACCAAATTAATTATTAATTAATTCTCAAATTATATTAAATTAACATTAATCAAAGCTTGGGGCCTTACAGCGGTGGTCCAATTTGGGCCACAGTTGTCTGGAAATCATATATCATCCCAAACATGCCTTTATCCTATGGTTTGGTGTGCATGACATGTTACCAACCTCAGTTCATCTATCTTTTCTTGTTGATAAATCGTGAATGTTATGCAACACATGGATTGACTTCTTAAATCACCTCTTCTTCAAATGCTCCTTTAGCTTGACAATCTGGAATAAAGTTCGTTAATGGCTTGACATTCTGTTTGATATGACTACTGTAAGGAGCAGTTTGAAGTGGATCATAAAGAAGTACGTGGGCACCTTGCGTCTATCCAAGGTTTGAGCAATTGCTGCGCAGGCAATCGTTTACCATATTTGGATGGTGCAAAATTCATTGAAATTCGAGAAAACAGACTAACCAGGCGCGATCTTCCTTTTCTTTAAAGTTTTTTGTATTTCGCTACTGTTGAAGTTTGAAAATCCACCAAGTTTAAAAATCCACCAAGTTTAAAGTCCAACAAACCTGCCTAACTTTTACTTGTTTTCCAACCATGATTTTCATGATTTCACACCAAGAATTTTCTTGGCTTCAAACCATTTGTTTGCCTATACAAAGGCAATGAATTTGCTCATTTGTATCACAACACAAAATCAAAGCAATGTAAGCTTTGAGAGTGAACAAAGAGTGTAGAGATAGTTAGAGTTTAGTTGAGCAGTTTGCTTCTCTGGGAGTTGAGAGTTTGTACTCCTCTTGTAATTTCTTTATATTTGATATAGTAAAGTGTGTGCTCCGTGGACATAGGCAGGTTTTGCCGAACAACGTAAATCTTTGTGTCTACATTTGTGCGTGTCTGTTGTTTTCTGTCTCTTATTGCTCCTTGATTTCAGCAAGAACATGACAGCAGTCATAGTTCTCTAACAACTGGTATCAAAACTAGTTAATGGCAGAACATGGTTCCAAAAGTTTTCAGATATTCTGAATTCACTGGTGGTGTCAGAATTGGCTAATTCCCCATCGAGTATGAGGTTTTCACGAGGGCATCAAGATAAGGAAAGAATCGAAAAGTTTGACGGTACAAACTTCATTTTCTGAAAGATGCAGATTGAAGACTATTTGTTCTTAACTTGGGGAGAAAAGCCAACTGATATGGAAGAGCTATGTTCTTTTTGATGGTTGGAGCTTTAGTATGGTAGGCGAGTACGATCGACTAAGGAGGTTCTGTCTAGAAAATCGATATTTAAGTGGGATCGGTGAGACCCCACAAATTTTCCTGGGAATCTTGAAGTTCTGTCTTGGAAAGATAAGATCCTCTCTTTCCTGGGAGCTACATAGTGTGTACGATGTTCATGATCTAGTTCTTAGCGAGAAATCCGAAGGAGAGAGTCAAGTGAGATGTCGTACCCTTCGGCTTTGTCTACTGAATCAAGAGGAAGAACTAGAGAAAATGGACGCGGCAGATCAAACCATCGAGAAAGATCTAATGACAGGAGGTCCAAATCCAGGAATCCTACTAATTCCCAAAACTCAAAGACTACTGAGTGCTGGAATTGTGGCGGGCTTGGGCATTACAAAAGCAATTGTAAAGTCCCGAAGAAGGAATCAGAAGGGAATATAGAGGCAAACATAGCATCAATATCAGAGGATAATTGTGGTTTGATTTGTTCCCTAGATGGTAACAGGAGTCTTGGATATTAGACTCTGGTGATTCTACATTCCATAGAGATTACTTGGAAGAATATGCACCAGGTAACTATGGTAGATTGTGTTTTAACCAACCTTTCGATATCATTAAGCAATGTGATTGAAGATCAAGTTGAACGAATCAACTTGGAAGCTGAAGAGTATCATACATGTTCCCAACCTGAGGAAGAACCTGGTCTCGGTCGGACAACTCACAAGCGAAGGATACATGATGATCTTCAATGATGATAATTGGAAGATCTCGAGAGAATCAATGACTATTGCACCAAGAAAGAATGTAGTTTCTCTATTTACGACAGAGGAGGCTTGTCAAACGATTACAACTGGTACATGTGCTAACGGTTCCAACATGTGGCACCAGAGACTTGGTCATTTGAGTGAGATGTTGCTCAAAGTGAGGCAATAAAAGAGAAAGCTACCAGGCTTGTAATCAGTGGACATAGATCAATTTGAAGATTGCATTATTGGCAAGAAGAAGAGGGTAAGCTTTCAGACAAGCGATCGACCCCCCAGAATAGAGAAACGGAATTGGTTCATACAGACGTATGGGGTCCAGCACATGTCTCACCCAATGGCGGAAAAAAATCATACTTCATGACTTTTACTGAAAACCATTCACGAAAGGTATGTATTTACTTGTCGAGAATGAGACATGGTTGAAAGTAAAGAAGCTTAGATCAGAATATTATGGTGAATACACAGACACCGTATTTAAGAAATTCTGCTACGACAGTGGTATCAAGTTGGAGAAAACTATACCAGGTACGCCACAACATAATGGCGTAGTAGAATGCATGAACCAGACATTAATAAAGAAAGCTAGAAGCATGTGTATACAGTCATGTTTACCAATATCGTTCTGGGCTGAAGCAGTTGTTATTGCAGTGTATCTCATGAATAGAAGTCTCTCATCATTTTTAGAGCTCAGACTACCAGAGGAACTATGGAGCAGGAAATAGGTGAAACTCATGCATCTAAAAGTCTTCGATTTTGTTGCATTTGTACATATTAGATCAAAGCAGGAGTCGGCTTGATCCGAAATCCCAGAAATGCACCTTCATCGGATATGATGAGGATGATTTTTGTTATCGCATTTGGGATGATGAGAATAAGAAGGTAATCCACTACAGGGATGTTATCTTCAACGAAATAGTTATGTACAAAGATAGGCACACAACAAACACTTGTGAGTCGACAAGTGATCCTATCTATGTTGAGCAGGATGGTGTGTCATACAACATGATGGCACAAGATGAAGACGAGAATATAGTTCTGGAGGAACTCGAAGTGCAGAGCAGTAAAGAGTAGTCTGTGGCACCGCAGGATCAGAGTCCTCCTGCACCAAGAAGGTCATCTCGGCCTCATATACCAAGTAGAATATATATGAATTATCTATTGCTTACAGATGGTGTAGAGCCTGAATGGTATGAGGAAGCATGTCAGGCAGAGGATGCTAGCAAGGGGGAGATTGCAATGATGGATGAAATGCAGTCTCAGATCTCCAACATGAGTGGGAGCTGTCTCCGGAGATAAGCAAAAAAGGTATGTTGCAGTCATCTCACGCGGAGTACGATGCAGATCTCCAGAGATAAGCAAAAGGGTATTTTGCAGTTATCTCAGGTGGAGTGTGACGCGGGTCTCTAGATATAAGCAAAAGAGTATTTTGCAGTTATCTCAATTGGAGTACATCAACCGTGTGTTGAAGAGGTTCAACATGAGTGGTGCCAAGACAGTGTGTACCCTTTGGGCAGTCACTTTAGGTTATTCAAAGATCATTATCTTAGAATGGATGAAGAGAAAAACTTTATGGCTTAAGTCCCAGCCAATGGAAGTTTTTTGTATGACAAGGTATATAAAAGGCCGGGTATTGGTCATGCAGTGGGAGCTGATAGCAGATGCAGTTGTTGACAGCAGACAAGTCGTCAGAGGTTGTCACCATTGATAAGCTGAAGCTTTGTACAGCTTAAGTTGGTCTTCAAGGTTGAAGATGGAGGTCGAGCACACCACTGATCAAGATGTGAAGACGGATTGAAATCAATATTCAAGTGGAAGATTGTTGAAGTTTGAAAATCAACCAAGTTTGAAAATCCACCAAGTTTGAAGTCCAACAAACTTGCCTAAATTTTACTTGTTTTCCCACCATTATTTTCATTGATTTCACACCAAGAATTTTCTTGGTTTCACACCATATATTTGCCTATATAAGGGCAATGAATTTGCTCATTCGTATCACAACACAAATTAAAGCAATGTGAGCTTTGAAAGAGAACAAAGAGTGTAGAGAGAGTTAGAGTTGAGCTGTTTGCTCATTCTCCGAGAGTTGAGAGTTTGTACTCCTCTTGTAATATCTTCATATTTGATATAGTGAAGTTTGTGTGCTCCGCGGACATAGGTGGGTTTTGCCGAATTACATAAATCTTTGTGTCTCCATTTGTTTGTGTATGTTGTTTTTCTGTCCCTTATAACTTCTGAAATTTTCGCAAGAACATGACAATAGTCATAGTTCAATAACATGTGCAAATTATTTCGAATGATGTATACTTAGGGGCTAATTTCTAGATGCGTTTTTAGCTGTGCATTGTAATCAGACAATGTCCAAAATTCTGCACATTTTTTTTGATTGAGTAATACATTTTTATTCATCGAGGAAAAGAAAAAAGAAGGTAAAAGGATATCCATTCGTTGTCTGTATCCCTGTGGGCCAAGAATGCGCAATACGAAAAAATCTCCACGAATTTAAAAACCACCACAATAATCCTTCGCCATAAGTAGCAATCCCGAAGAAATGCAACCATATTTTCAGCCAACCATCCAAAAATATATCAGAGATAGATATGCTAACGTGCATCTCCACTCCCATGGCAAAAAATTAACAAAGTAGAAACGAAACGAGCAGACATCGAGAAAGTTGGAAAGGCTTCATTAGCTTCTACTGTTATGATCGGTTGCTCTGGGGAAATGGCTCTCCTGTTCACTCCATTCTTACCCGCGGCTACCGTTTACGGTTCAAGTAAACCTCCCAAGCTTCTGGCGTCCTCAGGTCCGCATGTTCGCGTTATGTGCTCATCGTCGAGCCCAGAACAGTCCACTGCAACTGGTAACTTTACAATAATTTCAGGTCCTCTAATCTTATTGTGATTGCGCGAGCAACAATTCGTTTAAATTGCTTAGGTGTGGGACTCCTAATTTCTCATCCATACTCTTCGAGTCTGCTAGTTATTTGTTACCGAAACAAGGGTGTTAGATTACTTCCACTATCTCTCAGTTTGTGTGCGTAGCTATGGTGGCTGGGTATAGGAGGGGTTTTTGCTGCGTGTTATCGTGGAATAAGGGAAGGGGGTTTTGATCTGAACGCTTAAGTGAAATACGCGGTAATCACCCATTTTGGTTGATGAACTGTTTATCGTTTTTTCTTACGAGTAAAAAAAAAGGCTTGATTTTTTTGGTACCTTCATGTTGCATAATACTACATTCATGGATGAAGGTGTTATGAATTGAATACCGATTCCCGATCAAGAATTCAATGTGCAAGCCAATTGAACCAACAAGTGCACAGCGTGTACTTGAACTCCATAAACATCAATGAACTCGAACAAAATAACGGCATGATTTGCGATGAACATAAACATTAACATACACAAATCCCGAAGAGCATTCATATTGACAGTAGCAGATTGTAAGGCATATGTTTAATTGACACACGAGATTAATCACAGCAAGTAATATCAATGAAATCATAAAGAAAACATAAAGAAACGACACCGAGTTTACGTGGTTCAGCCAAGAACGAATACGTCAATGTGAGGGATTTTCATTGATATTCAACCGAGTATACAAGGCACCAAGTACATGATTTTACCTATGCTTTAATGGACTAGCATATGAATTCAATCATACATGATATTGCCTTCAAAAAAACTATATGAATCTCACTGCCTCACAATCACTCTTTGGTGTCTCTCACGTTGAGTTCTTTTCTTCGCCCCATCTATCTGTCAACCCTTCACAACCTTTATATAGATGAAGCACTTGATCACTGGTTCATCAGGTTGTCAAACCAGCCAGTCACCCGGTCATCACTGCAACTGCCGAGAACTCATGTAACCACCCTTAGAACCTTCTACCAATTGGTGTGCCAGCTGAAGCATCGAACTAGCTGCTATTGCACTCCTCCAATCATGTGATACAATTAGATTGTATTAAATTGATATAAATCTCAACAAAAGGCATTTTTTGCTAACCCGAGAAGTTCGGATGGAGTGTTGCGTATTATCTTCTCAGTGTCATTTTTACGCATATTGACTTCAAATCACAAATAGCCAATCTTACTAACCACGGTTTGCTTTGTTTCACTTCATGAAAACATTTGTTGTCAGCGAATGGACTAGTCTAGAGTGTGAATGCGATTGCATATTATATATAATCAATAAGAACATTATCATAACCAGATTGAAGTATGAAAAAAAGATACCGATACAATGAGAAAGAGAGAGACAGGTTGGATGCTGCACCAAGCAATGGAGAGATGAACTCTAATCATACACTCGTACTAAGTTGACTTATCTATCTGCTAAAATCCTGTAGGGTGATAGGCATTGCATAAAGTGAGGTCTGTTTAAAGTTCTTCCCAGTGACCAGATAAATATATCCACGAAAGATATTACTCCTCTTGATTGGTTTATTATGCTATAGTAGTTTAGTTTCCTTTTTCTTTTGTTGCCCATTATGCTATTTCCCTGTTTTTGACCTGATCTCTAAATATTGTTTTGGTGAGAAAATGTGCTCACAGTTACTCATAAACTCGGTTTCGTGATCATCACTCATCACCGCAGAAATGTCTGGAAACAATAGCTTGTTGACCGGTGGTGCATATGATTTTCAAAGAGCTACGACTTCACTTTCTGAAAAATTGCTGTCTTCACCAAAGAAGGTTACGATTGTACGACACGGTCTTAGCTCGTGGAATAAAGAAAGTAGAGTTCAGGTATGTTCATAAACACACCAAATCAGGCGCAATGTATGGTTTTGTTTTCAGGGTAGAGGTAAACATTTTGGGAAAATAAAATGTGTATTGGGGAAATTTAATTATTATTATAGATGTCAAAACATTTCAGAAATGGTTAGATATTTTTTTGTTAAATCATTAAATAGCGTACTTTGGGTTATAATATAATATCTAAATATAGTATTTTCTGAGCAATGACGAAAATTTATCATACAAAATAGCTTACTTTCAGTTATACTATTTCTGCACACAAAAGTGAACGTTTCTTTTATGTTTTTCTTTATGATAAAGTATTGGATTTATCAAATATCAAAGCAATGCTCATCAGGACCTCCACATTTCGAGTACATTCTCAAGTGTATCACCAGATTATCCCTGCTCTATATTACACCGACAAACATTTATCGTCAAATAGATAGACCCTTAAGACTTGATTGGTTTCTGTGCTTTTGGCTGCCCCTTACTTCTTAAGTTATACTGCTGAAAACCATGTTGTTTATATAGGGCAGCTCAAATCTATCAGTCCTGACCGAGGCCGGTGTAGCACAGGCAGAAAGGTGCAGAAATGCTTTGGCCGAGATGCACTTTGATAAGTGTTTTTCGAGTCCAATATCTCGTGCCAAGGTTTGTTGTGCATGATTAGGTTGGTCTATTCCCAAAATATATTGCTTCATGGATACTTTAAGCTTCCTGTGTTGATGCAGACTACTGCTGAAATCTTATGGCAAGGGAGGGATCAACCTTTGGTTTATCTTGACGCCCTCAAGGAGGCTCATTTATACTTTCTTGAAGGCATGAAAAATGGTGGGTCTCTCTTGTTCCCTCCCCTTGATCGATAAACTTAGAGTTTCTTAGCCCTTTGGCATGAATAGATACATTGATTCGTAATATTTTACTCTCTGGTTTGAATCAAACAATACACACAGCTTAGCTTCGCAGTTTTTTAACGATCACTTGAATAATCTTTTGGCGTTATCCACTTAGTAAATCACGTTTAGTGTTTTGAGGCAGTGGATGCCCGGAAGAAATATCCCAAAGAGTTCACAACATGGAGAGAGGATCCTTCGAATTTTTGTGTTAATGGCGTATATCCTGTTCGACAATTGTGGCAGACAGCTCGTGAAGCTTGGTTAGAAATCTTATTCACCCCAGTAAGGCTCTTATCATGACCAAAAAATCAATCAATTCTTGAGCTGTCCTAGTACATTTACATCTGTTCTTGATTTTCTGAAACATGCAGGGAGAAAGTTTCTTGGTTGTGACTCATAAGTCAATTTTGAGGGCATTGATCTGCACGGCTCTTGGACTGGGACCAGAGAGGTATGTCAAGATTCTTAGCTGTTTTTAGGTATATCGAGTTTTACAGAGCTTAAAACGACGGTTTTTGAATGCACAGGTTTCGTTCAATTGACATAAACAATGGCGGGTTGTGCGTCCTTAGCTTTACTATACACGGGGATGCAATGCTCCAAGCCTTGAATATGACAGCCCATATGTACACTGATCACATTTACCATTACTAAAGGATACAAATACACATATATACCTGAGAATGCGATATGCACTCATCAGAATTGAGGAGCAGGGGAAATTGTTTCATATTGAACTGCTTTTGAATACAAGAGATATAACTGACAACTATGTGTCATATATTTTCTTCCGTCAAAGCTTCATCCTCGCTTCAACCAACTGCCTTACTTGCATTATTCGCAATGATCAAGTTAAAGATCAAACTTTATGAAAATACGTTATGATTAGTTATTTGAAGTAAATTTTTAGAATTTAAAATGTTTTTTTTTTTTTAAAAAAAAATTCATTACTTGTTTATAGAAATAAGGTGATATATAAGATCAAACAATACATGTATTGAGCGTTTTAATTTAAAAGAGTGAGATTTTGAATTAGGGTTTAAGGCTTTGCAGATAAGCGATGACGTGGAGGGAATATGGTGGGGCGGAAGACGACAAGACACTTTACTGTTCATAATATGTAGTTTATGGGGAATTAGTAGGCTAAATTAATTAAATAATATAAAAATAAATATAAATTCCGAAAATAAAGTTTAAAAGAAAAACTTTACAAAAATAACGTGAAACGCGATCACATATCGCGATTCTTTAAAAAAATATTAAAACAATTCTGACATCATGGCCATAAACTTGCGTGCAGTATTTTTTTTTGAAAAACAAGAAACGTGATATTAGATCATGTTTTTTTTTATATTTTTTTTTTAAAAAATTGAGGTATTATTTTAAAATTAATGTGGTATGTTTATAATGTGTAATATCTTTAAAAAAGTGACATTATTACACAGTGAATCACTGCATAAAAGTTAGATTTGCATATTTATTATTGCAAGAAATTTCGATGATATTTGGTTTTGTTGCATAGTTTTAATTATAATTATAATTTTGTCATCTCTGCTCTTGATCGATCCTCAATAGGATTTTTTTAAAACTAATTCAATTTATAGTGGGATCTGCAAAAAAACAGGTATTGCACCAATTACTTCATATCGCTTCATAATATCATTTGTTCCTCTTTTTTTCAATTCGATCATTAATATCACTTGATATATGTGTAGATTATAAATAGATAAAAATATTATGAACGTTTATCTGTACCTGAGCAGATTATGGTGCATCTGTTATAGTTTTATAATAATATTTTTATTATTTAATTAAATAAAAGCCTATCGACAATAGGTTCATATAGTAGAATAGTATGTGTTAAATCTGTTTATTATTGTCAAAAAAAAATTCTATTTATTTAAATTATTTCATGAGTGACCAACAAATTTTTATGTTTTATTATTGTCCGACACCGTATTCTGTCGTGTCCGTGTCTACGGAGTGTCCAACACTGTATTATGTGATTTTTTGAAGTGTCGGTGCAACTTAGTTTGGGTTTGCGAATTCTCAACAATTCTCACTATTGAGAATTCGCAATCCGGGTTTGCGAATTGTCAATAGTTCTCACTCAGATTGCGAATTCTCAATAGTGAGAACTGTTGAGAATTCGCAAACCCAAGCTAAGTTGCACCGACACTTCAAAAAATCACCTAATACAGTGTTGGACACTCCGTAGACACGGACACGACAGAATACGGTGTCGGACAATAATAAAACATAAAAATTTGTTGGTCACTCATGAAATAATTTAAATAAATAGAATTTTTTTTTGACAATAATAAACAGATTTAACACATACTATTCTACTATATGAACCTATCGTCGATAGGCTTTTATTTAATTAAATAATAAAAATATAATTATAAAACTATAATAGATGCACCATAATCTGCTCAGGTACAGATAAACGTTCATAATATTTTTATCTATTTATAATCTACACATATATCAAGTGATATTAATGATCGAATTGAAAAAACAGAGGAACAAATGATATTATGAAGAAATATGAAGTAATTGGTGCAATACCTGTTTTTTTGCAGATCCCACTATAAATTGAATTAGTTTTAAAAAAATCCTATTGAGGATCGATCAAGAGCAGAGATGACAAAATTATAATTATAATTAAAACTATGCAACAAAACCAAATATCACCGAAATTTCTTGCAATAATAAATATGCAAATCTAACTTTTATGCAGTGATTCACTGTGTAATAATGTCACTTTTTTAAAGATATTACACATTATAAATATACCACATTAATTTTAAAATAATACCTCAATTTTTTTAAAAAAAATATAAAAAAAAACATGATCTAATATCACGTTTCTTGTTTTTCAAAAAAAAAAATATTGCACGCAAGTTTATGGCCATGATGTCAGAATTGTTTTAATATTTTTTTAAAGAATCGCGATATGTGACCGCGTTTCACGTTATTTTTGTAAAGTTTTTCTTTTAAACTTTATTTTTGGAATTTATTTTTATTTTTATATTATTTAATTAATTTAGCCGAATTAGTATCATATAATGCTATTATTTTTTTTGTTTTGTTTTTAGAAGTGAATTGGTTAAATATTTTTATATATTAAAGACTCGAATTTGAGTCGTAAAAATAAAAAAAAAAAGGAATCCAGCTTAACCTAAATGATCAATTTTAGAAAAAGGACAGACGTGCACGATATTGTAAAAATTGCTGTTTATATTTCTGAATTGAATTGTGTCGCCGATCCATCTCCCTCACGTCCACTCTCTTGAGCTCAGTGTAGCCTTACATTCCACTCTCTTTCATTGGCGCGTGAACGACATCTTCTGCCACAAATGTAATCTCAACGTTTGCTTTTCCAGTCGAAATAGAAACGTAAATGCAAAGGTCTCTACTTTTTCATCTCCCGCTCACTCCCACTATCTCACCGTTTCTTTAACTCAATAATTAATGAGATTCCTACTATGCAAAGGCACCTGAAGCATGTACTGCTATTGTGTGAAAGCTTCGCCATCTTTATGCTCTAGATTTTGCAGTTACAAATAACGAGTTCAGTAAATCTCGTGAGCAATTCATGCCATGAATTTGAGGCAACGCCCACCTCCAGCGAGAGGTCGTGTACCTCACGCGCCTCCGCAGCCACCTCCACCACAGTTATCTAACCCCTTCAACATCATTCCCATCCATGACCTTCTCGCTAACCATCCTTCCCTCCGGTACCCAGAGGTGCGTGCCTCCGCTGACGCCTTACGTACCACTGTGGAACTTCGGAAGCCGCCGGTCACCCCATGGCATGACAATATGGACCTCCTAGACTGGCTGGGCCTATTCTTTGGGTTCCAGAATGACAACGTTCGGAATCAGAGGGAGCATTTGGTGCTCCATCTGGCAAATTCTCAAATGCGCCTCCAGCCACCACCCGCTGTAGTCGAACGACTCGACCCCGGCGTCCTCCGGCGCTTCCGCCAGAAGCTGTTGAAAAATTACTCTTCTTGGTGCTCTTACTTGGGGAAAAGGTCTCAAGTACGGCTACCCAATCGCCAGAACCCTGACCTCCAGCGCCGCGAGCTCTTGTATGTATGTCTTTATTTGTTGGTATGGGGTGAAGCTGCAAACTTGCGTTTCACCCCGGAATGTCTGTGCTATATTTACCATCATTTGGCGTTGGAACTGAATTACATTCTTGATGATCATATTGATGAGAATACCGGCCAGCTTTTTGTACCCTCTACATGTAGACAATTTGGTTTCTTGAATGATGTTGTTACTCCTATTTACACGATGATGAAGAATGAGGTTCGGAGGAGTAGGAATGGTACTGCTCCTCACTCAGCTTGGCGGAACTATGATGATATTAATGAGTATTTTTGGAGACGAAGATGCTTTAAGAGGGTGAAATGGCCAATTGATCTGAATTGTAACTTCCTCTCGGCTAATGAGAGTACCAGGGTGGGGAAAACGGGGTTTGTAGAGCAGCGGACATTTTGGAATTTGTTTAGGAGCTTTGATAGGCTGTGGGTTTTGTTGATACTGTATTTTCAGGCTGCAGCTATTGTTGCTTGGGCAGGGAGGGCGTATCCTTGGCAGGCACTCGAGAGTAGGGATGTACAAGTACAGTTGCTCACGATCTTTATTACATGGTCTGGTTTAAGATTTGTCCAATCAATTCTTGATGCTGGCACACAGTATAGTTTGGTAACAAAGGACTCTAAGTTGATTGGTGTAAGAATGATTTTGAAAAGTATGGTTGCCCTGTCTTGGTGCATTTTGTTCGGAGTGTTCTATGGTAGGATCTGGAGCCAGAAAAATCAGGATAAGTCATGGTCATATGAAGCAAATCAAAGAATTTTTGTGTTCCTCAAGACCGCTTTAGTCTTTGTCATCCCAGAGTTACTTGCTTTGCTCTTGTTCATTCTTCCCTGGATTCGCAATGTGATTGAAGAGGCAGATTGGCCAATCTTATTCGTTCTAACATGGTGGTTTCACAGCAGAACATTTGTGGGTCGAGGGCTTAGGGAGGGTCTGGTTGACAACGTAAAGTATACCATGTTCTGGGTAGCAGTGTTGGCTTCAAAATTCTCTTTTAGTTACTTCCTTCAAATCAGACCGCTTATTGGTCCAACTAGAGCTCTCTTGAACCTCAGAAACGTTAACTACCAGTGGCATGAATTTTTCACTAGTACCAACAGAATGGCCGTGGTCATGTTGTGGACCCCTGTTGTCTTGATATATTTAGTGGATTTACAAATCTTTTATACAATATTTTCCTCTCTTGTTGGGTCGTCAACTGGGTTGTTTTCACATTTGGGTGAGATTCGGAATGTTGAACAACTGAAACTTAGATTCCAGTTCTTTGCAAGTGCATTGCAATTTAATCTGATACCAGAGGCTCAGCCTCTTAGTTCTGAGGCAACTGTTGTGTATAAACTACGTGATGCTATTCACCGTATTAAGCTCCGATATGGTATCGGTAAGCCATACAAGAAGATGGAATCCAGTCAGGTGGAAGCCACTAGGTTTGCATTATTATGGAATGAAATAATCATCACTTTGAGAGAAGAAGACCTCATCAACGATCGAGAATTGGAAATAATGGAACTACCACCTAACTGTTGGGCTATCAATGTGATACGATGGCCTTGTGTTCTCTTATGCAACGAGCTACTACTCGCGCTGAGCCAGGCAAGCGAACTGGCTGATGCACCTGATAGGTGGATGTGGTTTCGCATTTGTAGGAATGAGTACAGGAGATGTGCAGTCACCGAAGCTTATGATAGCACCAAGTACTTACTTCTTGAGATCATAAAGTACAATACAGATGAACATTCGATAACTACCAAATTTTTCATGGAGGTTGACGAATGTATTGGATTTGAAAATTTCACCGGGGCCTATAGGACAACGGTTTTGCCTAAGATTCATGAACAGTTGATATCTTTTATTGAGCTTCTCCTTATGCCTAAGAAGGATATGGATAAAGTGGTAATTGCGCTGCAGGCCTTGTATGAGCTTGCAGTTCGGGAATTTCCAAGGGTGAAGAAATCTGTGGCTCAGTTGCGTCAGGAAGGTCTGGCTCCTCGTAACCCAAATACTGATGCAGGGCTGCTTTTTGAGAATGCTGTTCAATTGCCCGATGATGAGGATTCTTTCTTCTACAGGCAGTTGCGTCGGTTGCACACAATGCTCTCTTCTCGAGATTCAATGCACAATGTCCCAATCAATCTTGAGGCGAGAAGACGAATTGCTTTCTTTAGCAACTCACTATTTATGAACATGCCTCGTGCACCCCAGGTTGAGAAAATGATGGCTTTCAGTGTCTTGACTCCTTATTATGATGAAGAAGTTATGTATGGAAAAGAAATGCTTAGAAGTCCAAATGAAGATGGAGTTTCCACCTTGTTTTATCTCCACAAAATTTATGCAGATGAGTGGGAAAATTTTATGGAGCGCATGCGCAGGGAAGGCATGCAGGATGATAGTGAGATTTGGACTACCAAGACAAGAGACCTCAGACTTTGGGCATCATACAGGGGCCAGACACTGTCGCGTACTGTGAGAGGCATGATGTACTACTATAGGGCACTAAAGATGCTATCCTTTCTTGACTCTGCATCTGAGATGGACATTAGGCAAGGATCACAAGAACTCAATTCGCTCGGTATGCTGAAACAAAATGGTGGCTCTATTAATCAGAGCTCCGGTGCTCCAATTTCTCAAACACTAAGCAGGGCAGGAAGCAGTGTGAGCCTGCTGTTTAAAGGACACGAATTTGGTGTTGCTCTGATGAAATACACATATGTGGTTGCCTGCCAAATGTATGGAGTACACAAGGGAAAAGGTGATCCCCGTGCAGAGGAGATCTTGTATTTGATGAAAAGTAATGAAGCTCTCAGAGTTGCGTATGTCGATGAGGTTTACCTAGGAAGAGAAGAGGTGGAATACTATTCTGTCTTGGTGAAGTACGATCAACAGCTGAAGAGAGAAGTGGAAATCTATCGCATTAAGTTACCTGGTCCTCTGAAACTTGGGGAGGGTAAACCTGAGAATCAGAACCATGCAATTATCTTCACTCGTGGTGATGCTGTGCAGACTATTGACATGAACCAGGACAATTATTTTGAGGAGGCACTCAAGATGCGGAATCTGCTAGAGGAATTCAAAGTAACTTATGGCATCAGGAAGCCTTCCATTCTGGGCGTGCGTGAGAATATATTTACTGGTTCTGTTTCATCACTCGCTTCGTTTATGTCTGCCCAGGAGATGAGTTTTGTCACATTGGGGCAACGTGTTTTAGCCAATCCTCTTAAGGTTAGAATGCACTATGGTCATCCTGATGTCTTTGATAGGTTCTGGTTTTTAACTCGGGGTGGTATTAGCAAGGCTTCGAGAGTTATTAACATTAGTGAAGATATATATGCTGGGTTCAATTGCACTTTGAGAGGTGGCAATGTGACTCATCATGAATACATACAAGTGGGTAAGGGTAGAGATGTTGGATTAAATCAGATTTCTATGTTTGAGGCCAAGGTTGCTGGTGGCAACGGCGAGCAGGTTTTGAGCAGAGATATATATCGATTGGGTCATAGACTGGACTTCTTCCGTATGCTCTCAGTTTTCTATACAACAGTGGGCTTCTTTTTCAATACCATGATGGTTGTGCTCATGGTCTATACATTTCTGTGGGGACGTCTGTATCTTGCCCTTAGTGGAGTTGAGGATGCTAGAAAAAATTCAAACAACAATAAAGCCCTTGGTGCAATCTTGAATCAACAATTTGTTATCCAAATTGGTGCTTTCACAGCCCTACCAATGATCGTCGAAAACTCTCTTGAACATGGATTCCTTCCAGCCATTTGGGATTTTGCTACTATGCAGTTGCAGCTCGCTTCATTATTTTTCACTTTCTCAATGGGCACTCGATCCCATTTCTTTGGTCGGACCATCCTTCATGGGGGTGCCAAGTATCGAGCCACCGGGCGTGGTTTTGTTGTGCAACACAAGAAGTTTGCTGAAAATTACAGGCTCTATGCCCGCAGCCATTTTGTGAAGGCTATTGAACTTGGAGTAATATTGATTGTTTATGCTTCTATTAGCCCCTTGGCAACAAATACCTTTGTTTACATAGCTATGACTATATCAAGTTGGTTTCTTGTATTGTCCTGGATAATGTCGCCATTTGTGTTCAATCCTTCTGGCTTTGACTGGCTGAAAACCGTGTACGACTTTGGTGACTTTATCAACTGGATACGGTACAAAGGAATTTTAGCCAAAGCAGAACAGAGCTGGGAAACATGGTGGTACGAGGAACAAGACCACTTTAGAACAACTGGTCTCTGGGGAAAATTGCTGGAGATCATCTTGGATCTTCGGTTCTTCTTTTTCCAGTACGGAATTGTGTACCATTTGAGAATTGCAGGAGGTAGTACAAGTATTGTTGTGTACTTGTTGTCTTGGATCTATCTGATTGTGGCTGTGGGTATATATATAGTCCTAGCATATGCGCAGGATAAGTACGCTGCAAAGGATCACATCTACTATAGGCTAGTTCAGTTCCTTGTTTTAGTGAGCACGATACTTGTGATAGTTTTGCTTATTCACTTCACTGCCGTCGATCTTGTCGATTTCATTAAAAGTTTGCTGGCGTTTGTCCCCACGGGGTGGGGAATGATTCTTATTGCTCAGGTGCTCAGACCCTTTCTGCAGTCCAGTGTGGTGTGGGAGACTGTTGTGTCATTGGCGCGTTTGTATGACATGGTGTTTGGATTAATAGTCATGGTTCCTTTGGCAATTCTTTCATGGATGCCTGGATTTCAACAGATGCAGACAAGGATACTGTTCAATGAAGCTTTCAGCAGGGGGCTTCAAATTTCTCGGATACTCACTGGCAAGAATTACAATACTGAAACATGAATTTTCGAGGTGCTACTTTCTTTTTCTGCTTCATGTTACATTTTAACCTTTCAGATTCCAACTAAAAATGTTAATTCTTCCTGAATTTCTAATTTCAATGAAAACAGCTCTGATCAGCAGTGTCTTTCTGTCGTCCTCGTTGCTGTCTGATGAAATTAGGTTAATGCCCTTGTTTTAGGTTTTTCTTTCTTCCTAGATGTTTTTGTCACATTATGTTAATAATTATTTTACGTATGATTTCAGGTTCGTAAAATCATCGGATTTAAATCTTCTGGTTTGTAGTTCATCTTGGTTTCTATAGATGGCGCTAATCCATGGTTAATGGAGATGAATTGAATCTTCGATTATGCGAAATGGTTAGCTAAACCCTACTATTGGTGTAGAGCTTTAGTTTGTATTATTTTTCTCAGTGGAATAAACCTTTTGATTTGTTCGTCACATTGTTCCTTTAATGTAACTTATTATTTTCATATGTAAATAATCAAGTTCGTTTTTTGAATATGCATTGGTATTTTTCCTTCAAAGTTTGGGTGAAAATTTCGCTATCGCATTATTACTTATAACGGGCAATAAATCAGCAGTTAGCAGACGTAAACAAGCACAGGGTAGGGGAGACATTCCAAGAAACATGATCCAATTAATTTGTACAGAGAAGATGGAGTAGACATATAAATGGAGGAGCACCACCTTCTCCAAGGGCGTAGTGATGGCTAATCCATGTGATTCTTACATTTACGTTTAGCAATGATTTTTCGGTTACGCTTGGGTTTCTTGATACTTTGTGGAAATTTTCTTAAATGGACTACTTGTACTGTCGGGTGAACTTCGGTTTAAATTTTCTTGGTTGTTGATGGCGGAGGTGGAACATGAACAATGGCTTCCAGGGGTGGAGGAGTTGAATTGAATATTAGACAAATATTTAGAACATGTCAGATTTACCTGAACCACAAAGTTGCGCCTTTGACAATTCAAGAACATATTGATAGTGTAATTAGTTTTTGACCAAATCTTATCTCTTACGGTGGAAAAACTTTATTGATCTTTGGAAGTAAAGCGATCGACTTCGTGACAAGTAAAGAGATTGGAATTTGCTCCCTTGTTATAACACATCCGTCAGGAACATTTGGAAATGAACGCTCATTAGATATAAACTAGTAGGCTATAACCAAAGAAAAAGGGTATTGTTACCTGGAATTTTGGTAGGTTTTGGTAGGTAGACGTGTATTTCTTCCAAGCACAAAACAATATAGAAAAAGTAAATGAGACCAGATTTTTTACGTGGAATACCCTAAAAGATGCGGAAAAACCATGGGACCAAGTCCGGTATAAATTTCAATATAAACATGTGTGTGATTTACAGTGTCTTCTTTACAAGAAATGAAAATGGTGAAGGGGAAGACCTCGGCTGCTGTTTGTTCTTGAGGATGAAGGAGACATGCTCTCTTTTCCCCCCTAGAAAGAGGTGTTGGCCTTCCCCATGCCCTCTCTCTCACGGAAAATCTCTCTCTTGCTTGGTGATAGTTATCTGTATGAGAATGGAGGAGACAACCTGTAACTACCTACCCAAGGTCTAGGGGCATTGTCTGATGCTGAAGGCAGGGGTCAGAGTCCCAGAGATGGGGACCACGGACAACTATTGCACTCTTTGTACGATTTCTGCAGCTTTTAAGATATTATTCGTATACGGAGATATGTTATGTGCCTCTGATTATGAGATCACGCCTCGGGTGTAGATCTTCCTGGAGGCCGACCTGGGGGTGGCCGAGGTGGAGGTCATCCTCGAGGCCGACCTGGGGTGGCCAAGGTGGAGGTCATCCTCGGGGCCGAGCTGTGGTGGCCGAGGTGGAGATCTTCCTAAGGCCAAGCTAGAGTGGCCGAGGTGGAGGTCATCCTCGCGGCCGAGCTGGGGTGGCCAAGGTGGAGGTCATCCTCGTGGTCGAGCTGTGGTGGCCGAGGTGGAGATCTTCTTGAGGCCAAGCTGGGGTGGTCGAGGTGGAGGTCATCCCCGCGGCCGAGCTGTGGTGGCCGAGGTGGAGATCTTCCTGAGGCCGACCTGGGGTGGCCATGGTAGAGGTTTTGCCCAAGTCAGGTCTTGCAGTGTCCATACTTTTACCAGGGTAACAGGTATAAATACCATCTTAAACATTGCCCTGTCGCTGGTGATGGGTACTTTGTGTAGAGAATATGGTATTAAACCCTCCTTATAAAATTCAATTTGAAACAAACACATCAAAGCGCTTGTAATGCCCAGATAAAGCAAAACTCGCATTTTTTCTCCACAAAAACCTGAAACAATAATCAAAGAAAGTTAATTTTAAAAATGGTTCACAGAAGGAAACTAAAATTAAACACAGTAACAGAAGTCGAAATTATCACTATAGATAATTGAATAAGCGTCAGATAATTTAAACTTCTTAACATGTAGTGTGAGAACCCGATTTTTTCGACCAAGTCAAATAACTAGAGTTTGGTCAACTCAACTACACGGTGTTTTGGTCTGCTCAGCTACCCGGAATTTTAGTCAAACAAACTACTAAAAGTTATTTATAAATCACTAACTTAATATTAAGATAATCTAGACTTTGTATTATAGATAATATTGTGTTTATAATATTCAATCTTGTAGACTTTGAAAACAATTAAAAGTGTGTAGATAATTAAGAATACTAATAAAGATAATAATAATTGAATGATCAAATTATTAGCCAATAAAACACTTGAAGAGATACATCCAATTTGATTTAATCTTGTAGGGTTGTAGCTAAACCAATGACTAATTATTTAAACAACTAGAGTTTTGGAAAAATTAGATTCCTTAAGTTAATCCAAACACTTGATGTTATTTGGTCAAACCAAATACTAAGTATAGATAATATTGAAAAATAAAAGATAATATTTAGTTTATATGATTTAATCTTGTAGAGTTTTAAAACAATAAAAAATGAATATATAATATTGAATTATATATATAATATCTTGACAAGATATAATATTGAATTATATTATGATAATCTTTTAGATATATAAATATAACCAAAATCCAAAGATAAAGCACAATCTAAAGATAAGTTTTGGAAGATACGATTGAATTTCAGAAGTCGTAGGAACCGAGATTCTCGAATTTCAAGCTCTATAAATATAAGACTCTTCTACATAGTATGCAACTCAAAAATCTCTCACAATTCACATCAATTTTCGAAACACACACTAGCACATACTAAAAGGTGTGAAATTTTCAGCAAGGAAAGGAGATGAAATTCATCACGTTTTTGCCACCCAAAGTCATTGAAACACGCAAGAATCGTTTCTGATCTCGGTAAGTGGGCTTTTGTTAAAATCATTCTTTCGTTTTTTTTAAAATCATAAGTATGTGTTTTAAAATCCAATCGTTATGTGAACTATTTTCAAATTATGAAATCTTTGAAATCTGAAGCACTTTAAATATCGAAATCCAATTGGTAAGGAATTCCGAATCTGTTTCTGACCTTGATGCGGTGGGATTATAACCATTTTTCTGACCTGATACGGTGGTTAACCGTTGTTCTGGGAAGTCCAGACCCTTTATTCGTGGGTGATCCGATATTCTGACCTCATCTCTATGAGGGTTATTTCTAGAGAACTGATATCAGTACCATGAGGAAACTAGATGATTTATTGTGCTTACTTTAGTATATGATATGAGATTCTGATATGAAGTTTCTGTTCTGTTCTGGCTCTGATGAGCAAATTCTGTAGTTTCTGTTCTGTTCATATCAGTTTCTGTTCTGATTTTTGATACATGTTTCTGAAAAATTATTATATTTATATGTTGTGTCACATACGATTGTCCCCCACTTGCTGAGTGTTTTCCAAAACGCTCACCCCTTACATCCACTCCCAGATATAAGCGAATCAAAAATCGAGAGGAAGATCAAAACCAATTTTGGAGATGGTGAATTAGATGCTATTGTTCAAGATGTCGCTGCCATTAATTTATGAAGCTTCCGCTGATATTTGTAAGAAATATTTATTTTTACGGAATAATAGACTGGTTTTCGTAGAATTCTGTATTACGAGGCTTGTTAATTTTGAATTATATTTAGAATCAACGCCGGTGTTATCGACTCCGGTATCGGGGCGTGACATTTAAGTGGTATCAGAGCGAACCAGGTTCCATAATCCCACTGAGAAAAGACTTCTAGTTGAGATACAACACCAAATTATAAATCCCTGTCAAAACAGACCAACTGAGAAGGAGATTCAGTTGGGTAAATATTGATCTGTTCACAAAACAAATCTCGATCCAGATTAAAATTAAAAATCGAATTAGATTTTTTTTTTTATAAAAAAATAAAAATAAAACAATAATCTGAAAATACAAAAAAAAAATTGAAATTTCTTACCCAACCGTCGGCACCGCCTGCCGCCACCATAACTGACGGCTGACACACCACCAGAATCGCCATCCATTGACGAACGAACTCTCCAAATTTCATCGCCATCGGAGTTCGATTCCCCTCCAATCGCTCGACTAACACTCGCCCAAACCCTTCACGCTGACCCTGCTCCGATCTCATCACCGCCGAGGGTATCTTGACCAATCCGACATACTAACTTGACGAAAATCACCCCTGGAGTAAAAGCCCTTAATCAATGGAAACTTACAGTTGCGGACAATGGCCAATTTTCGATCAACTCAAACGCTCACAAGAACCCTAACAACCATGAAAATGCAATCCCCGATTTCTGAACGACCGTAACACATTTTTTTCAATTAACTCTGGCATTCTGATTCTTGTCCAACAATGATCTAAAGCCCCTTATTCATCACGACTCACAGTTACTGGACAATCACCAATTCGGCGATTTCCTCTCGCCACACACATGAACCTTAGGTCGAAAATTCCATACCTGATTTCTCCGTCATATTTTCATATTTATTCCAATTAAATCGGGATGATGAACCTTCTCAAAGTCTACAATAAAAGCCCTCTGCTAATTTTAAATTCCAGTCGGCGATTTTGATTAATTTCAAAACCATAATTCCATCCTCATGAACCTTAAAAAGGAGAAAATTCATATTCAGATTTCTTCGTCACGGGCGCACCAAAATTCAATTCCTTTTCACCCTGGCCAATACATCCCATGGGCAACCCAATTCTTCAGTCAATTTCTGAAATGATTTTTGGATCTCTCGATTGATACTTCGCCCTATCAGAATCAAACCGAAGAAAATCCCCGAAATACCTTTTGCATATAATTTTTTTTATGCCTTAAACTTTTAAAAATATAAAATATTTAGTAAAACTTTTATTTGGACATGTCTGCTAAAATCTCATATGTTTAGGCGTATGTGATAATAATGTGTAGTTAATAGATAGAGAATAATACACTAATTTGAAAAAAAATATATTAAATAAATTAATTAGAAGAATTTTAATAAGATCAATAAGAAATAATTCTTTGGTATTCTAGTAGTAATTTTATTTGTTTAAGATTATGTTATGAACCTCTCAACTTAATTAATAAACTTTTAAATTACTCTTTGAGCGTATCTCGAATTGTGTATCCATCGGTTACGCCCCTATGCAAACCATTGCTGTTAATATCTTAGAAATTATATCCATCTTCGTAAGTTATGACTAATTCAAATGAGAATCTGAAATATGAGGAAATTTTCATCCGGGATCGTGGATTCAAAGGGCCAAATATTGAGGCAAATGATCATTCCATATCAATAGTCAAATCATCTGGAGTGAGAAGCTACGTGGGATGTAAAAGAAAAGATGCAAGAGAAATACCATTACCTTTTCCAAGGTCAACCGAGTCAAGTTTCGAGGACGAAACTTTCAATAAGGAGGGAGGAATGTGAGAACCCGATTTTTTCGACCAAGTTAAATAACTAGAGTTTGGTCAACTCAACTACACGGTATTTTGGTCTGCTCAGCTACCCGGAATTTTAGTCAAACAAACTACTAAAAGTTATTTATACATCACTAACTTAATATTAAGATAATCTAGACTTTGTATTATAGATAATATTGTGTTTATAATATTCAATCTTGTAAACTTTGAAAACAATTAAAAGTGTGTAGATAATTAAGAATATAAAGATAATAATAATTGAATGATCAAATTATTAGCCAATAAAACACTTGAAGAGATAAATCCAATTTGATTTAATCTTGTAGGGTTGTAGCTAAACCAATGACTAATTATTTAAACAACTAGAGTTTTGGAAAAATTAGATTCCTTAAGTTAATCCAAACACTTGATGTTATTTGGTCAAACCAAATACTAAGTATAGATAATATTAAAAAATAAAAGATAATATTTAGTTTATATGATTTAATCTTGTAGAGTTTTAAAACAATAAAAAATGAATATATAATATTGAATTATATATATAATATCTTGACAAGATATAATATTGAATTATATTATGATAATCTTTTAGTTATATAAATATAACCAAAATCCAAAGATAAAGCACAATCTAAAGATAAGTTTTGGAAGATACGATTGAATTTCAGAAGTCGTAGAAACTGAGATTCTCGAATTTCAAGCTCTATAAATATAAGACTCTTCTACATAGTATGCAACTCAAAAATCTCTCACAATTCACATCAATTTTCGAAACACACACTAGCACACAATAAAATGTGTGAAATTTTCAGCAAGGAAAGGAGATTAAATTCATCATGTTTTTGCCACCCAAAGTCATTGAAACACGCAAGAATCGTTTCTGATCTCGGTAAGTGGGCTTTTGTTAAAATCATTCTTTCGTTTTTTTTAAAATCATAAGTATGTGTTTTAAAATCCAATCGTTATGTGAACTATTTTCAAATTATGAAATCTTTGAAATCTGAAGCACTTTAAATATCGAAATCCAATTGGTAAGGAATTCCGAATCTGTTTCTGACCCTGATGCGGTGGGATTATAACCGTTTTTCTGACCTGATACGGTGGTTAACCGTTGTTCTGGGAAGTCCAGACCCTTTATTCGTGGGTGATCCGATGTTCTGACCTCATCTCTAGGAGAGTTATTTCTAGAGAACTGATATCAGTACCATGAGGAAACTAGATGATTTATTGTGCTTACTTTAGTATATGATATGAGATTCTGATATGACGTTTCTGTTCTGTTCTGGCTCTGATGAGCAAATTCTGTAGTTTCTGTTCTGTTCATATCAGTTTCTGTTCTGATTTTTGATACATGTTTCTGAAAAATTATTATATTTATATGTTGTGTCACATACGATTGTCCCCCACTTGCTGAGTGTTTTCCAAAACGCTTACCCCTTACATCCACTCCCCAGATATAAGCGAATCAAAAATCGAGAGGAAGATCAAAACCAATTTTGGAGATGGTGAATTAGATGCTATTGTTCAAGATGTCGCTGCCATTAATTTATGAAGCTTCCGCTGATATTTGTAAGAAATATTTATTTTTACGGAATAATAGACTGGTTTTCGTAGAATTCTGTATTACGAGGCTTGTTGATTTTGAATTATATTTAGAATCAGCGCCGGTGTTATCGACCCCGGTCTGGGGGCGTGACATGTAGCCTTGAAGGAGGATTACTTAAGGTGCACACCTACTAAATACCCTTCATTACAGTTTACCTCTAAAACGTAAAGATGGTTCTCTTCAAAATTAAGATAGCATTAAGAAATCAGTGGGCGCATGGGCTTAAATTGCTTGTCTGAGTCGGTCATAGTATCATGAACTGGAAAAATGAGTAAGCAATTTGGCAGGTAGCATACTTGACATGCTGCAGGTGTAAAAAGGCAAAGAAAGGAAGACCTCGGTCATAAAATAAATGTCAATATCAGGGTGCATCTCTGTCCTAAAAACAATCTTAAAAAATCCAAACAGAATGATATAGTGATCAACTAACGACGTGATTCTATTCTCTTTTTATCAGCTGGTGGTGGAGGCAATGCAAATGCTCACAGGGATTCCCTGGAGGAAGTTTGTATCAGGTAAAAAAACACTGGGACGAACTGGAGTTAGAAGCAGCTGGGGAAGTGGTAGAGTTACATTTGCAATTCCCTGCACCTCCTCGATTTGAGGAGAGAAAGTTCCATCAACACTATCCTTTTCCTTCTGCTTTGAGATTGGCCCGAATTCAATACTTATATTTGGAATGATTAATTTACCATCTTCGCCTGAAAGTAACCAAACACATTAACTCTAACCGATCAACATCTTGCTCCCAAAATCAAAAGAATCCAAGCAGATCAGATTCCAAAGCTGCCTATAGTGAGCCTGTTTCTAACCATAGGTCTATTATAATTATGGCACACAGTGCAACTTGCATAACCACATACAGATAAATTATATGAATCATCCTGCCCGCAATTTTTGAGCGAACAACCAAATCAAATGAGAATAGAATGACTTGAGACACCAGGTTGAGTACCCCATTCCCAACCATGTACTTTTAAATCAATACAAATACCATGATTGTCTTATTTAGCATTATAAATACTTTCTTTAGGACAAGAAGCAGCATCCAAATCAAGCAGAACTCCCAAAAAAAGAGACGATAATGGGAGACAAAAAAAAGAGGAAGTCAAACCTTTGCCAACATACAACACCCAGGTGAAAACTGCTGCGGAAACCAGAGATAAATGCAGCATTCCAACCTTGTTTCGAGGAGAACAATGTTTCCTTCACCTTAAGCATCTTGGGAGGTTTTCTCGATGAAAGAGGTGGTGTTGTTTGGATTGGCAATGATACTCAACTGTTCTGAATTTGATGCAAAGATCCATAATTTCCCGAATAGTCATGGTTGTCCCCTCAGTCCCCAAACTTCGCCGCCCATCTCCAAATTAAGGCTTAGATCATAGAACTTATTCCAAAAAATGAATATTTATCACTTTCTGCTTCATGAATCAACTTAACACAATCCAATTGCGCCGGAAGAGCCGAAGTAATGGTAAATTCAAGCCTAACTCATTTCAATAGATTCAATGTTGAATGCAATGCCGACAGCCCAATACACAGAATGAAAATGAAGGTCAAAACGTTTTTGATTCATGAGCTCTAGAAGACAACGTGAGTTCGATCTTTTTGGAGGAAACCAACAAAATCCCAATTTTAATAAGGAATAGCAACCAATCACGGAAACAATTGAATCTGAATAACTATACAATACTGTCCCACCAATCGAAAAAGAATAAACGTGAACCCAATTTTTTTAATTAAAAAAACTATGTATCAATGTGGAATAAATGCAAGAAATCAACAATTAAGCAAATACAAGACCCTGCAAGTGAGGAGAATGTGAAGGTGTTGCTTTTAGATTCAAGTCCTTCAATTGGAATATGAGTTATTTTATACTTATTTTATTTAAATATTATTATAGATATAATTTTGGACGGCATAACAACAATTCTCGACACCTACGTTGTACGGTCACAAACACGACAACGCTGACATGACACGACGACACGGATTTTCAAAATTTTCAAGATACGACACGACTGTGACGCGCCTGCATATTTTTATATTTATATATATTTTTTAGATGTACTATATTACAAATACTAAAATTTGAATTTTATAAATTCTAAAACCATGTAAAATCAACAAAAATATTCTTACCAAATTTGAGGAACATATAAATAAATGCATGTCACTAGAATCATCATAGTATCACTCATATTAGTACCATATTCATATTACTTTAATTAATATAAAGTTTAACAAACACGTATAAGTAAAATATAACACCAAATTATTCTTACCAAATTCAAAAATAATATATATATATATATGTATATATATATATATATATATCACTGAAGTGATCACACTCATATTAACAACAAATGTATATTATTTCAATTAACATAAAGTTTAACTAACACGTCTAAATTTTATTTTAACCAAAAAAAATTAAATTGCACAATTAACACCAAAAAGTGTCATTTCTGTGTCGGATACGCCCATCGACCGTGTCCAACATGAATGCCCGATTTTGAGGGGAGTGTGACAATGATGTCCGATTTTATTTTTTAATAAAATTAAGGACATGCCACATGGCTTGTCCAACACTTGTCCGATGAGTGTCCGAGAAGTGTCCGACAGTACATCGAGTGATTTTTAGGAGTGTCCGTGCATCATAGCTCGACACCTATGTTGGTTTTTTCTTCGTAAGATCACCAATTTGACCTATTTATGGATAACCTAAAGTTTGAAAAATAACATTGGTCAAATAATTTTTTTGACTTGTGACCTTAATTAAAAATTTGTTTTGCAGAATAATATTCAAAACATACATAAACAAAGGTTAAACGAATGTCAAAAATTAGAAAGGTTATATTTCAAAATCACGGTCAAACAAATGTTATTTGTTTAAATAATCCCTATGGATGATGGACCCATTACTTTTTTAAAAATAGAGTTTGAATTGATTTTAGATCATTACGAAGCAGTTTGCTCAGCAAATTGAAAGCTATTTTTAAGGTTAAATTCAAAGAAAATTAGATGTCATCAGTCAAAATGAAAGCTTTGTTTAAGTTAAATTCAAGGAAAATTAAATGGCATCGGTCTATTTTCAAACTTGTCGACTTTTTAAAGAAAGATGAAAGCTTTTCTATGCACAATTTGATAGCTAAATTTAAATTCATATTAAAGAACTTGTGTTATATCGATCCTTTCAACGGGTATATTTATTGCAACTCAAAACGCGTTAAGATAATATTTGGATGAAATGATTTAATCGGAAGAAAATGATTTGAAATATAACCATTGGATTAATTAACCGCATACTATACTAGGTTGATAGACAAACTTTCACTCTAGTAATTGGAGTTTAATTATATTTTCCTCTTTATAAATATATTTTCGTTCCAGCTCCTATGCTTACAATACCACTAAGGGTTGGTCCGCCTTGGATTGCGTTGGTTCGAGGTTTCCTAATTTGCCTGAAGATGGGTCCAAACATACTCAGCTTATTTCGGCATGTCTCGAGGTGGGTTGGGAAAACCCCCAACCCAACCCGAGATAAGTCAACCAACCAAAAAAAATTCAAAAATTTAAAAGATTATTATAAAGAAGTGTTAGTAATTATGTATAATTGTTGTTATTATTACTATTATTATCATAAAAATTTAAAAGAATAATAAATAAATAATAACAATAATTAGACTAATGAATCCGACAAATGTCATAATGTAATAAATTTTATATTTTCCAAACATGGGGGCTAATTTGTAATATTATAAAAAAAACCCATTTAATTATGATGTTAAACGTGAACTATATTTTCTGTAATTTTAGAGATTATTTTGAAAAAAGTTACTTGTAAGGAAATGAGTTGGGACATGTTACATGTATATCCACATGTTAATATTCATGTATAAAATTCAAAATAATTATAATTGGATTATACTTATCATTAAAACTTGAAATTAACTTAGCGATTTGATCTTCGGTTTGCGCCATTAATCTGCGGGCCAACTCACCAACACACGGGTCAACTCACCAAAATGCGTGGCCTAAATGGGTTGATCTGTGTAGGCTCCTTTCAGGTAGGCTCAACTTTAACCCATCTATTTGACATGTTGGATTGAGTCAACCCTTCCAACCGAACCTATTTTAACACCTCTAGATATCACTGTTATTATTGTCACTTTCATTAAATCCATATATAAAATTGGATGTCAAGAAACGACCTTATAAATCAGAGAATGGTAGTGTTTTTGTAAATTGGTTTTAAGTCATGGTCTTATTACGACACATGTCAGACCCTGTTTTAGCGGATGACTTGAAATGGAAAGCTGATCAAAATATTTCTCGGTTGTCTACCTTGTTAGCAGCTGTTACCTTGTAACTTTTGCATTGAACAGAAGTCCAAAGAAGGAAAATTAAAAGTTCAATCACAGGTTCTATACTATTTATTCTTTGCTACCCTATTTGACAGTGTCCATATAGTATATTAAATCATACGTGAGGTATATTTTCATCCAATATTTAGAATAAATCTCATGTTGAATGGTTGGATCTACCTCATGGGGTATCCAAAAATATTTCATTCTATGCCAAGCCTACCATGTAAAGGCATTTGTCAGTTCATATTTTTGTCGGTTGATCGGTGAGGAAGAAGCAATGCCAATACCAAAGTATTTTGGCAAGGGAAAAATAGGAAAATTTATTGTCAGAATATATATTGTTGCTAGCAAATTAATTTTTATTAATTCAACATGGAAATTGCCATGCCAGCAACAATATTTTCTATGGCAATTTCATAACATGGAAAAATATTGCTGACATTTGATATTAGTGACTTTAATGTAACATTATTAGTATCAATTCTTTCATTAAATAAAAATTTTAAATTTTATATGCAAGTTCTTAAAATATCTAAGTTTAATTCCTTTTTATAAGTTTTTATTCTATATATGATATTATTTATCAACCACCTTTAAAATTTCAAAGCTGCCCAAGTAATTTAGTTTAGAGCTTATTTAAGTGTCTGCAATTATTCGCAGGATGCTCAATTTTATCATTACCATGCTAGATTTATTCTCCACCAACGAAGTCTGTAGGAACTTGGTGATGTAAGAAGCTCAAGTTTGGTTAACGAGAACAAATTTGATAAGTGAATAATGAATGGTTGCGCGTGCCGCTGTCAAGAACGCATCCCTATTATTCCAAGATGAATTCGGTCGATCGGTTGTTGTTCAGCTATATAAACTGCTCCAGCTCCATTCTTCTAGGCATCCGAAAATCATTCAGCATTTCATACATATACATTCAGTTTGAGAGTGATGTACACTATAAGTGTTCGAAAGAGTCTGCTCGGAATTCTGCTTCTTTTCGAATAGATTTGGCGTTGTACATTATAACTCACTTGTCCAGGAGGCCAGAAGCTTATATAGGCTGACAAATTTGAGTTTACGAGCACACGACTTGTTGTGGCTTCGTCCAAGATTGTTTTTCAACTTCTGCTGTGAGGAAAATTAACAGTTCGTAAACTGTTGTTGTAAGTCTCATTGTTTGTATATTTCAATTTATTTTATTTAGCATCAAATATTATTTAAACTAATTCAATCCGTCAAAATTTCAAATAGAGGTTCCAACAAAGTCTTCATTATTCGTTTTCGGATAACTCTTACGTTTTTATTTTTGTAAACAACACCAAGTCTACATTCGAGGATAATGATGATTGGAGAATTTCGAATTGATTAGTCGTCTCTTTAAACTAAGTAACTTCACATAGGCTTTTTAGTTAAAGCCTATGAATTATAGTTTTCTTCCCTCTAAAAGCCCATCAATTATAGTTTTGGTCCCATATATTTTATGTCTGCTAAGTGTTATAATCGAGGCTAAGTTTATGCTCCTCCGACAGCTTTACTCCCCATATCTTGGATGGTGATGGTGGACACATTTTTTTTTATGGGAGAGTCTAAATCAATTTTTTTGTATCAAACATTACTTGAACTCGAGTCTGCCCAAAATGAACATATTTAACATTTCTAAAAAAGAAAGGGAAATTAATTTAAATGATACATATGTCAATCATCTAAAACATGGGGAGCCTTAGCCCATGATCAAATTAGGTTGAGTCTCTAATTTATGCAACTTTAGAGGACAGAAGCAACTGAAAACAACTCAATTTATTATTCACAGGAAAATATGAGTTATATCTAAAATTCATGGTAGACTAAATGCGTATATTGAATAATTCAACAATTTATGGTAAGGTGGGATGCGTTTTATCCTTATCCACAAAATAAACGGATCGGCTAATTTTTAAAATTAAACGACGAAAATTTAGTTGGACAAAACCTATTTTTGACATTGTAATTTGAACTAAATACTACTAGATTATATTTCACTCATGTTGTTTTTGGATTAAAAGATTTGATTTGGAGGAAACGATTTGATTTGGAGAGGGATTTGAATATTGGATTTGAAATGACACCCAACTTCGGTATATTTCAAATCCATTATAATTATCATTATACGTAAATTAAAAAATAGATGAATTTGAAATTCAGCCAACATAAATTCATCCAAACAATCAAATGAATGATTTCAAATCCCTCCATTCAAATAGATCATTAATGAATTAGGTAAAAAAAGAAATGGAGCCAAATCAGTTTGAAATGTACCCACTCGTATTTGGTTGCATTTGAATTCCACTGGCTTTTTAAGAATTAATATTAAAGTTGACACATATTAAATATAATAATTATGTTCATACAAAAAATTAAGAATAATAATAACTTAAAGCTAGGTAGGCCTGATTGATTGAGTCAAAGTATATTGGTTTTGAAGATTTTAAATGAGGCGGTCGCAAATTTGGGGGCAAATACTTCTATGTATCAGTTGGAGCATACTTATATATCAACTCAATATTAAAATATAATATATTTTAAATAAAAAGTACTTAAACAAACACATCAACTATTTTAGACTATTATCGAATTGATAAATAAATAGAGCTCACGTCGGGTCCGTATAAATATTTTCCCAGATGTAGTCTACGGGCAATAAATGAAGGGTTCCACAATTTCCATCAACAATTTGAAGAATCGATGTCCTTTTATTTTTAGGATATATAGTAGATCTAGTCATCTAGATCTTGTATGTATATTCGTCCAAATAGATTTCATTTGTTTTTTGGAAAAGCAAAAAAAAAAAAAATGGTTATTGAAACATTAAAAAAAAGTAAAAAATAATAATTATAGGGTTATAACATTTAAAAATAAAATATACACTATAATTTAAATCAAATATTTGCTCACGTTTTTAAATAATAGATAAGGTAGTTTAACGGGAAAAATGCAAAAAAAATCATCATTGTCAACTTAATTATGGAATCAATCTATATGTCAGAAAAACTTAATTCAAACTTCAACTCAAAATTTTATTCTAACTCCCTATCTTTTTAAAATGACCATAATACACCTCTACTAAAAGTTAAACTTTTAATTTTGAGAAATCATTACAGTCGGTACGAAACATATATAATTTTGGTACACGTTACACATAAAATCGGTATGAAATCTATACAATTTTGGTACAAATTATACATGAAATTGGTATGAAACTTATACTATTTTCGGTACTTATTACACGTGAAGTTGGTATGAAACATATACAATTTTGGTATTAGTTACACATGACGTTGGTATGAAACCAATACAATTTTGGTACTAATTACACATGAAATTGTATAAAATATATATTATATTCGATACTTATTACACGTGAAGTTGGTATGAAACCTATACAATTTCGGTACTAAATATACATAAATTGGTATGAAACCTATATATTTTTTGTACTAATTACAAATAAAATTGGTATGAAATCTTTACAATTTTGGTACTGTTACACATGAAATTGGTATGGAAGATTTACAATTTTGGTACAACTTACACATGAAATTGGTACGAAACCTATACTTTTTTCAATACTTATTACACATGAAGTTGGTATGAAACATATATAATTTTGGTACTTATTACACTTGAAGTTGGTAAAGAAACATATACAATTTTGGTACTAGTTACACTTGAAGTTGGTATGAAACCTATACCATATTCGAAACTTGTTATACGTAAAGTTGGTATGAAACCTATACAATTTCGGTACCAACTATGCATAAAATTGGTATGAAACCCATATAATTTTGGTACTAATTACGAATAAAATTGGTACGGAACCTATTATATTTTCGATACTTATTATAAATGAAATTGATATGAAACCTAAACTTTTTCGGTACTTATTACACATGAAATTGGTATGAAACATATACAATTTTGGTATTTATCACAACTGAAGTTTGTATGAAACATATATAATTTTGGTACTAGTTACACGTGAACTTGGTATGAAACATACACTATATTCGAAACTTATTACACATAAAGTTTGTATGAAACTTATATAATTTCGGTATTAAGTATACATAAAATTGGTATGAAATCTATATAAATTTGGTACTAGTTACACGTGAAGTTGGTATGAAGCATATATTATATTCGAACTTATTATACGTAAAATTGGTATGAAACTTATACAATTTTGGTACTTAGTATACATAAAGTTGGTACGAAATCTATATAATTTTGGTACTAATTATGAATGAAATTGGTACAAAACATATACTATTGTCGGTACTTAATACATTAAATTAGTATGAAATTTTTTCAATTCTAGTACTAATTACACAAGAAATTGGTACGAAACCTATACAATTTTGGTACAAGTTACACGTGAAATTGGTATGCAACATATACTAGTTTCGATACTTATTACACGTGAAGTTAGTATGAACGATGTACAATTTTGGTACTAGTTATACATGAAGTTGGTCTGAAACCTATACACTTTTGGTACTAGTTACCTATGAAATTGGTATCAAACCTATATTATATTCGGTACTTATTACACGTGAAGTTTGTATGAAACCTAAACAATTTCGGTACTAAGTATACATAAAGTTTTGGTACTAATTACGAATAAATTAGCACAAAACTTATACTATTTTTGGTACTTATTACATATGAAATTGGTATAAAATCTTTAAAATTTTGGTACTTGTTACAAATAAAATTGGTATGAAACCTATACAATTTTATACAAGTTACACGTGAAGTTGTTATGAAACCTATATTATTTTTTGTATTTATTACACGTGAAGTTGATATGAAACACATACAATTTTGATACTAGTTATAGATGAAGCTGGAATGAAACTTATACAATTTTGGTAGTAGTTACACGTGAAATTGGTATGGAACTTATACTATATTCGCTACTTATTACAGTGAAGTTTGTATGAAACCTATACATTTTGGTAACAACTATGTATAAAATTGGTATGAAACATATATAATTTTGGTACTAATTTAATGAAATTGGTACGAAACATATACTATTTTCGATACTTATTACAAATGAAATTGTATGAAATCATTACAATTTTGGTACTACTTACACATGAAACTGATATGAAACATATATCACATGAAATTGGTATTAATCAAATACAATTTTGGTATTAGTTACACACACTCAAATTGGTATTAAACGTATATAATTTTGGTACTAGTTACACTTGAAATTGGTATTAAACCTATGCAATTTTGACACCAGTTACATATGAATTTAGTATTAAAACTATACAATTTTGATACTAGTTACATATAAAATTGGTATTAAACATATATCATCTTAGTACAGTTACAGATGAAATTTGTATTAAATCTATACAATTTTGGTACTAGTTACTCGTGAAATTGGTATTGAACTTATACAATTTTGGTACTAGTTGTACATGAGATTGGTATTAAACGTATACAATTTCGGTACTAATTACACGTCAATATTGATGTTAAACTTATATATCGAATAAACAAACAATATCAAATTCAAACAACAATAACAACATTTCTATAAAATCTTCTATATTAATGTTAATCTTCTATATTGAACAAACAAAAATATCAATTTCAAATAACATCAATTTCAAACTTTACAAACAATATCTGTTTGTTCTGGTACTAGTTACACATGAAATTTGTATCAAACATATACTATTTCAGTACTTATTATAAGTGAAGTTGGTCTGAAACCAATACTGGTTAGACATGAGATATGTGTATATGAGTTGTATAAATGTCATTGACTTTACTCTTTTCAATTGGGTATTGCATGCAATGGGTTTAAGAGAAAACGTGCATGATGAATCGAGAATATGATTAGTGCATTATAATGGATTATGTCGAATCGTGTTTTATTTGTGATTCCTGATTTGCATGTGTTTCCTAATTTGCATGTGTTTCAATTAACTGTATGATAGTTGAATCGCCATATTTATTTAGAATCTATCATCAGAGAGAGAGTTTTGAATAGGACCGTAAGAATTTACATCGTTGGAAAATTATATAGTCGACAGGCGTATAACTCCAACGAATCATTGTGCTGTGTAAATTGTTTAATAGTTTATCTTAGGTTGACACATCAAGATGATTGTTGGATGATTATTTCTACTTAAAACTTGGAAGAGGTAATAGAATAACATATGATTCTTTGGCTAATAAACTGAAGAACACAACATAGTTGATAGTTGGGTGAAGTCGAATCTCTAGAATCCATTCTTATTGATTTTCTCCACTTAAATATTCATCATCTTGTTAGTTTATTTTAGTTATTTGATTAATTCTCCACTTAATTCGATTCATCAAGCACCTTTACTTGTAAACAGATTGCATGCAATGCGCAATTGAAAGGCGTAATGTCATGGACATTTATACAACGCATATATAACATATATCTATGCTCACATGCAAGCATATAATTTGTATTAATTCGTATCATGTGTAACTAGGACCAAATTATAAAAGTTTAGTACAAATTTCAATTGTATAGGTTTAATAGTACGGATATTATATAGGTTTCACAATTCATACCAATTTTATGTATACATAGTAGGAAAATTTTATAGGTTTCACACCAACTTCACGTGTAATAAGGACCGAATATAGTATAGGTTTAATACCAACTTCATGTGTTATTAGTACCAAAATTTTATAGGTTTCATACCAACTTCATGTGTAACTAGTACCAAAATTGTATATGTTTCATACTAACTTTACATGTAATAAGTAACGAAACTAGTATAGGTTTCATACCAATTTCAAGTGTAACTCGTACCAAAATTGTATAGGTTTCATACCAATTTCATGTGTAATTAGTACCAGAATTGTAAAAATTTCATACTAATTTAATATGTATTAAGTACCGAAAATAATATAGATTTCATACCAATTTCATTCATAATTAGTACCAAAATTATATATATTTCGTATCAATTTTAGGTATACTAAGTGCCGAAATTGTATATGTTTCATACAAACTTTACGTGTAATAAGTTTCAAATATAGTATATGTTTCATACCAACTTCACGTGTAATTAGTACCAAATTGATATAGATTTCATACCAATTTTATGTATACTTAGTACCGAAATTCTATAAATTTCATACGAACTTTAAGTGTAATAAGTTTCGAATATAGTATAAGTTTCATACCAACTTCACGTGTAACTAGTACCAAAATTGTACATGTTTCATACTAACTTCAAGTGTGATAAGTACAAAAATTGTATATGTTTCATATTAACTTAATGTGTAATAAGTACCGAAAAAAGTATAGGTTTCATACCAATTTCATGTATAACTGTACCAAAATTGTATATGTTTCAATCAATTCATGTGTAAGTAGTACCAAAATTGTAAAGATTTCATACCAGTTTCATTTGTAATAAGTACCAAAAAAGAATAGGTTTCGTACCAATTTTATTCGTAATTAGTACCAAAATTGTATGGGTTTCATAACAATTTTATGCATAGTTGATACCGAAATTGTATAGGTTTCATACCAACTTTACGTGTAATAAGTTGTGAATATATTATAGGTTTCATACCAACTTCACGTGTACTAGTACCAAAATTGTATATGTTTCATACCAACTTCACGTGTAATAAGTACCAAAAATGTATATGTTTCATACCAAATTCATGTGTAATAAGTACCGAAAAAAGTATAGGTTTGTACCATTTTCATGTATAACTTGTACCAAAATTGTATAGGTTTCATACCAATTTCATGTGTAACCATTACCAAATTTGTAAAGATTTCATACAAATTTCATATGTAATAAGTACCGAAAATAGTATAAGTTTTGTACCAATTTTATTCGTAATTAGTACCAAAATCTTATAGGTTTTATACAAATTTTATGTATATTTAGTACCAAAATTGTATAGGTTTCATATCAACTTCACGTGTAATACCGAATATAGTATATGTTTTATACAATTTCATGTGTAATTAGTACCAAAATTGTATTGGTTTAATACCAACTTCATGTGTAACTAGTACCAAAATTGTATATATTTCATACCAACTTCACGTTGAATAAGTACCAAAAAATAGTATAGGTTTCATACCAAATTCATGTGTATCTTGTACCAAAATTGTATATATTTCATACCAATTTATGTGTAAAATGTACCAATATTGTATAGGTTTCGTACCGACTGTAATGATTTCTCAAAATTAAAAGTTTAACTTTTAGTAGATGGATATTATAGTCATGGGGAGTTAAAACAAAGTTTTAAGTTGCAGTAGGGAGTTTGAATTAAGTTTTTCTGACATGTAGACTGATTCCATAATTAAGTTTGACAATGTGGATTTTTTTTGAGTTTCCCCTAGTTTAAATTGGCTTACCATAAAAAACTATAAAATCAAGAATAATAACCAGTATAAGATGAATAAGAGATTATAACTGCAAAGAAAGCTTTCATTATTTTCAAATGAAAATTAATCCTTGTTTTGTATATTATTCATAGTGGCTTTTGGTTATTGACTTTAAATTCAAGGGGAAGGGGATTTGGTAAAAAATCCCAAAAGCCTTTATTAATTTAAAGTTCAATCCCCACAACTAATTTTCAAATATGCACTCCCTTCTGAATATATTTTGAACTTCCTAATTACGTAAATTGTAAAATATACTCTTTCCTTTATTCAAACTTTCTTATTCTTCTCTTAGTTCATCTTCTGTTTTAACTGTTTCCCTCTCCTCCATGAACATATATCAAAATGACTCCAAATCTGAATTTTTCTATACCTTTTCAGCTAGAAAATCTAAACCAAGTTCACAATCTTTTTTCTTTAATTTTCTGGAGAGCTATTGCTTTGTGAGAGATAAATCTTCTACGTCCTTTTTCTTTCTTTCATTATCGATAATCCACTGCCAGTCTAGAGCAACCCCCGAAAATATGCCTTCAACTCCATGAAGAAATAAAATTAGCAAATTACCCAATGCATTAAATATGTTATTTAGTACCACAAATCATTATATTTACTATCACATAGTAGATTATATAGTGCCACAAATTATATAATTTTAGTGCAACATCAGTATATTTAGTACCACATATTAGTTTATATAATACCACATATTATATAATTTGGTAGCATAAATCAGTATATTTAGTATCACATGTACCAAAACTATGTTATTTAGTACCACAAATCAGTATATTTAGTACCACATATTTGCTTATATAATACCATAAGTTATATAATTTGGTACCATAAATCAGTATATTTCGTACCACATAGTAGATTTGTATATAACATGTGAAATATATAGTTCACATCTAAGATAATATTTGTTATCAGATATACTGATATGTGGTACCAAATATACTGAATTGTAGTACTATATAAGTTAATATGTGATATTATGATTTGTTGTACTATAAAATATTTTTGTACTAAAATAACATAATTTTTGATATTGTATAAGCTACTCTGTGGTACTAAATATATTGATTTGTGTTACTACATCGTTATTTTTTAACCAAAATTTCAGGACTAATAGCGTTGGGGCGCCACCTTTGGCAGCGCCCTAGCACTGCACATTCTTTCAGCAATGCATCTTTTTCCTCTTTTGGGTGCTGGTACTAAATATACTGATTTGTACTACCAAATATACTGATATGTGGTACTATATAAGCAAATAAATTGTACTAGATATACGCTACGGAAAAAATTGTTCAGAACAAAGCTGTAGATTTATGCGTTATCTTTTATTTGTTTTTAGAATCACTCGATTTGGATGTCGGACTGAGAAAAATATGTTTAATCTATCTAGGCATGACTTATTTCAAAATTAATTTTTCCCTTCTTCCGATAGTTTTCGACAAAAACTCAAAACATGAAAGTGGTAGCCCTACGAGTTATCTTTTTAATAAAATTGACCTCGTCGTACTTCGACGACTTTCGGATAATATTAAAGACATTATGGTATAGTTTGTGACGGTCTAAAATATATGTCAAACATAGACTCAAACATTATACTCGGGTATACAAGGAATCAACATGGACCAAACATGCAGATTGTCCACTTACATATATTTAATCAGTGATAATACATACGCTAATTTGTGATACTATATATACTAATTTGTGGTACTATATAAGTTAATTTGTTGTATTCAACTTAAATTCGGATATAATTATAACAATTCCCCAAGTTCAGTTCGTAAACTCAAAGCATACATATATACCTTCTATTTGTCGAGTTTCAAAACTACAACACCAACCGAAAACAATTGAGGCTCACGAATTCCGCATAAACTTTTGCCTCACTACGTACTTAATTTCCTTCACTTGTTGTTATCCTTCGCTGTTCTTCCTGCTAGCAATAAAATCAAGAAACAAATTGCATGATATATTTAATTAAAGAAATCTTAAGAACACAAAGAAGAATTATAAAGTTTCTGTAATGGAGGGAGAAAGAGAAAGTTAAACGATTAGTTTGGGGAGAATAGAAGATGGTTCCTTAAGGATAAATATGTAATTTATGCTTATGGGGACTGGTATTAAAATTACTTTAGAGAGTTTAAATATAACATTGCTGACATATGGACTGATCACTGAGTGGGTTATGTGTTTATGGATTTTATGGCAATTCGCTGTAAATTGAATGTCAGCTAACCTTTTGGAAACGTTGCATAAGAGTAAAACTGTAATATAATATGACATTATCATTTTATGAGTAATTTAGCGTATAAGTTGTATGTAATCTATTATATACTCACTAGTTTATGTTGGCACCGTGCAACGCGCGGTGCCATGTACCAGATTACTGGTCAGTCGTTTTCTAGCATCATTTTTTTTAGATCTAGCATTTATTGCAGGAATAGCTCCATAAACCTCAAACAGTATTATAACCGAGCACTAAAGATACAAAAATAAAATGAAGTCTAACAGCAAAACAATTCTGGAAAAGTTTGTAGCCAAATAAGAAACCAAAAAGAGCTAAACCCTAAGTTGAGAAACATGCAACTAAAACAATCACAAAGCCTCTAAATCCTTAGACATATATGTGAAAACAAATAAAAGAATATAAACTGTTCAGACTAAGCAACGGCACCAAGAAGAATAAAACTTACCAATTTCGAAATATGCATTTAGACTCAACGCAAAGCATTTATCTCAACTACGAAAACCATAGCCGAAGTTAATCATACCAAAGATCCATTTCTCTAAGAACAAGGATTAAAAGACTAAATGCATGAAATTATAAATAATGACACATATCTAAATATTCAACATATTTACAAGCATAGATCGAAGTAGTAATCGCGAGAAAGAAAAGATGGTTCATACCTAGAAATACACATAATTATACACATAAAAGCAAACATTTCTGTGTCGGATGTCTATGTTCCGTGTCTCATTGTAGGGGATGGCGGCTGATGTCTAGTCGATTTTTTTATATCTTAATCATTCTTCTGCATTTGGATATCTTCATTGTTGTTGTTACATGCTCAGTTGCTGCCATAACATACAACCCAAAAAAATGTTTTTTTCTTTAGCAAAAGATAAACTAAAAGGAAAATTGCATAAATCATAGACATGATAGAGTTGGTAAAATGACCTTGCACATGAGTTTCTTACTGATAGAGCTTTATATGAACACTGAGGTCGTCTCTAGAGTTGCTATCATCAAGCACAACACGTTACAAAGACCTCTTCATCATTTGTTTATTGTTTGACTTGCCAACTTCATGGCATCATGTTTTTTCGATCACATAGACACTGGTATTTCATATAGAAGGTCTTTGATGAAATAAATAAATAAAATTATCGAACAGAAAGAAAAATGATTGGCTTAGGCAAGAGTATTTTTTTGTAATTCGATGAGAATCAATCTTCTCTAACCTTACTACAACAGGTAGGTCGACTTCTCCACAATTTGCAAATACAAACATACGTAAGTGACTTACACAAATGAGAAGATGTTAAATTGTTAGTTGGAGTGGTCAATGACCTAAATTGTAGTAAGCAAGGAATATTTCTTGATAATGTACCTCCAGTCAAATGATCTTCATCTACCTCCAGTCAAATGATCTTCATCTACATGACGATTCTGATGGCTTTTTTTTATTTTTGTTGGGCATCATCCTTTTGGACAACCGAGAGATTTTGTTTGATTGAACAAGATCTAACACACAACATAACATAAGTAATATATTTTCTAACAATATATGCCAAACATATTTTGTGTTTGAATTGTTAAAATGAAAAAAAAGTTCTAAAGTTAACAACCCAAAAGAGTCATCTCGTCGTCGGCTGAATCTTTCTCATGTAAATAGATAAAATGCAATGTGGTTTTCCCAACCGATTAGCAACACCTGCATCGGAAGTATTCAAAGTTGTTCACTTTAAAATCTTTTGTTGGGCATGGTAACATGCAATGATTACCCTAAGAAATATAACAATCATGAACAGAGAATTAGGCAAATCATAGCACAACCAAGTGCCATAAAACTCTACAAATTACCTACAAAGATGGATACAGAACTCCTAGCAGCCTACGGCAGGGATCAAAGCTTCAACTTGAAAGACCGTATATGCCTTTTTTTCCTGATAAGATGACAGGAAGTTATAATAAAAAAAATGAGACATACCACAACTTTTCTTTACTAAACTTCGACTTGAAAGATCAACCTCAAATACTCAAATCACCATGAGCATAACTTTCCACTCCCAACTAACAGAGGTTTTAGCAACAAAAAAAAAAAAAACAATCCATGATATTTAAAATACTTCAATATTAAATGTACTGTGTAAATTGTTTTTGTTAAGATCTTTTTTCGGTCTGGAAAACACGGAAAGCTTCTGCAAAGTGTGGTAAGTGTAAATGCAAAATTGTGCAAACAGACACACACAATGAAAATAGCTTTGTAAGTACAAATGTCCAGATTGATAGTATGTATACAGGAATAGCCATTCTCTGACAAATGTAACTTTACACTATACCAAATGTCGTGAAAGTTGTAACTTTACACTATACGAAACGCCAAGTGGAAAGTTCGTGCTAAATATGTTGTAAGAATTGGTAAATGAAAAAAACCTTCCAAGTTCCAAATAACTTTAAGTGGAATGAATGCTAGCATGTAACTATCGACCAACGAGGCAAGATCAGAGGCCGGATATGCAAAAGCAATAATCACAAGGAAATTGATCTAAATAAATAGAACAAGAAGATAAGCAAGTTTCCCCTTCATGATCTAACTGGACAACATGCATTTTATGGCGTAAATCATTTCCCCAACGTCGAAATATAAAAGTACACCAAATACCCAAAGGATATGGATACCTTTTTTCCAAGATGGGAAAACTTTTGAGAATAACTTTGAAGATAAAAAGTATGAAGAAAAATTTAAAAGCAAACCTCCAACTCAGATGATGATAGATTTTGTAGTTTATTTTGAGTACTTCAACAATAAAATGGGACACAAAATGTGAAGGCAACCAACAACCATCATATCATCGGCACACTTCTTCGACCTATTCAATAGCTCTGTGGCTCGAAAAAATCTTCCAAGTAAACTTAAATTTTTTTTGTTGAGCCTAACAAGAACTGACCATTTTGTGATATGGATAAATAAACATATTAGGTTAGACCTAATAGAAATTCAGAACTAAATATGAGATTCACAGTTAAACTACAGAAAATAGAACAAATAAATATGAGAGAAGTAAAGCAAAAGGAATGTTGACTTTGGAAAGGGTCCAGCTCATTTCCACCATTCACAATGTGTCATTCACAATGTGTATGCTGCCATTATATATACATAAAGATGCGCACCTTCACGTGATACATGCAAAATGTCCATCTCAGTCTGTAACAAATTGTTCTTGGATGAAATGGCTGAGAATTATCCACTAACAGAACATAAAGGTAAGCATAAAACCAAATAAAGTAAGGGCTGTTATTGATAGCGAGGAATATTAAATTTTATCGGAGAGAAAAGTCGTAAATCCACCCGAAAACAACCAAGATAAAGCAAGATTACACCCCATGTCAGTGTAAGAAACAAACTGGCTTAGAAAGGAAAAGATGGTTGTTTAAGAAAATTGAATCTCTTAAAGAAACAATTAGTATCTCTTCGAAGTACCGAGTACGCTAAGAAATCAATCATCCAACAAAGCCATAGTAAATAAGTTTGTCTCATAATTCTTGTATTGTGTAGCCCAGAAAATGTGAATTAGTTCCATCATCCACCAATGTTTTCCAGGAACAACTCTGTGCAAAATTATTAGAGTTCTAGGTTATTGCAAGGTTAGTTTTCTTTAAATGTACTATGTTTTAGAATGCAATGGATAGGCTTATCATGGCTGAATGATCATGTGGATTGGTTCAAGAAAGTCAGTTGTCTAATTGAGTCCTTCCTGTACTGTCTGTAGTTCATTAAAAAAAAATGTAAGTTGTGGCCGTAAAAGTGTAAGTGAGTGAGTTTGTATCAGGTATAGAGAATAAAGATGAACAAAATTTATTTGAATTTACCCAACTTCTTGTATAATTTTTTAGTAGAGCTAGATAAATAAACATATTAGGCCATCCCAAAAACAAAAAATTCACGCAATCAGCACAATAAAGTTATAAAAAAAGAAGCTTTCATCAGCTGAACTATTTACCAGTAGGTATATAGTTATAAGTTTCTAGACGCATTCGATACCATGCAAAAATACCACTTGTATAATTGTTGAAGTTGATTAAATAGGCTTCCATCTTTTACACGCAGTAGCTCACCTGATGTCTCTCTTTCCATTTAGGAAACAACATCATTGCCCAGTAGTTGGAACAGGTGATCTCTCATGTGGCAAGCAAGCGTTTGAACTTTATAGCTGCATGCAACCAATACCTGATATAAAAATCAATTTTCTAATTATGTCTTCGAAATTAAGGGTTAGTAAAACGAGAAGGACCTGATCCTTTTCTCCTCATGAGGCATTTCTGCCTAATCTTCCAAAAACTGCAGAGGAGCAGAAACCCTGCAAAACAACATAATAAAATTTAAGAATTTAACCACAGGAATGACCCAACAAATCGTCCATCGACATGGGGAATCAACCAATGATGCTTACTCACCAGCAGCAACAACAACAACAGGGATAAACCACTGGCTGGTGATTAATTTCGGTAAATCGAGCTGCAAACAAAGTTAAATTGGTAGTGTGCTTCAATGAGGTCCCCAGCAATACTGCTCATGACAACTAACTAAAATAGAGCAGGCCTGTCTGAAGGATGGTTCTTACATCATTTTTATAAAAATAGTGCAGGTATTGGTTTCTTGAAGGATTATCATCATTCTTTTCATTTGACTTGTTATTAGAAACTGGAATCTTGCGAACAAAATTCAAACGTCCGCTCAAATAAATGGTACCATAGCCAGGTGTGTAAGAGACAAAACAAGCACACCCAACCCTAAAAGCCTCAAACCACCCGAAAAACGTCCCATCCTAACAGAAGACACGAGTGCCAAAGTCTTAAAAATCACGAAGGCCCAAATAAACGAAGGAGCCCAAACATGAAGAGCAGGGACTATTCATTCGGAGGGTGTTAGGATATTATTGTTCAAAGGCATCGAATCCTTCACAGTTCCAGAAAGAAAACAGCTGAAATTAGAAACAATATCAAATGATTACCATAACTCCGATCTTCGTAGATAATACAACATCGAGTAAGCTAATAAAACCACTAAAAATCATGATAAAATTCCGAAAGCTTCTGAATTTCAACCCATCGAAACAGCCATTCAAAACCAGTCAGAGGCTGAATTACGAGATTTGCATGTACACAATCTTACCTACAAGATCCAAATCATACAAGATCCAAATCATTTAAGTGATGCGTCGGAGCTGAAGGAAGCGAGGAATATTGAATCCAAAGTCTGCAAATTAGGGTTGGGAAGTGATGGAGAAAAAACCATCGATGTTGGTCGGGGTTGTGCTTCCGCAGAAAGGAGTCCGCAGAAAGGAGTCCACTACAGAGAGGGAGAAATCCTAAAACACGAAAGAGAAAGCGTGAGCGAAAGAGACTGTTCATTTGGGGGGAAAATTAGGCGCAGTTTACTGTTCCAAACCTTTGTAGCTTGGTAAAAAAAGTGACGCCAGAGGGGAGGACATCGGCGAGGTAGATGCTGACGTAGTTGAGGGGATCGTCCAAGGCGCAACGGATGAAGCGAAAGGTGAGGTGTTTAACGGTGGTTTGATGACCCAAACACAAAGAGCAAGAGAACAGGTGGAGGATGAAGGGGAGATGAGGTGATTGACGGCCAAAAGCAATAAAAGCACAACGCATGGAAAAAAGATTGATATAAAATTGTACATCACTATTACACTATTCATTACAATATATATGGTAATTAATAAACTAAAAAAACATACTATTAATAAGAAAAAAAAATTAAAAAAGGATATATCAATTAATTTACATAATTATTGAGGCAGTCGAGAAATTAGAATAATAAATATCTCAACATTTGTGGATCTAGAACTTTGTAACCTGGACCTATCATTAATTTGTGGATCAAGAACTTTATTTCTGAGGTAAACTTATTATTTTCAAAATTACATAGATAGACTATTTACAAAAAATATAGAATAAAATATATATTATTGATACTATAAAAAAATAAAATATATATTTACAAATTATATACTTAATTATCACCATGGGGCTCCGAAAATTCCAAGCGTAAAAAAGTAACTTAGATATGACAAGCTTTGACTGGAAATGTTGTCTTCAAATTCGGCACGATTAATCAAATGGACTTTTTCCTTATATACCTTCTGCGACTTGATAATAATTATCTGACATCTCAATTAGAAGCAAACTTTAATCCCATGGAGAAACACCAAAAGCAGCTGCTTCAATTCTTTCTGCACATGATAATTCTTTGCATTCGTTCAGTTTCAGCCATCGATTTTGTATTCAATGGGTTCGATTCCTCCGATGTCTCACTCTTCGGCCACGCCACAATCACATCTCGGATTCTTTCACTCACAAACGACACAGATAACTCAATTGGTCGAGCCTTATACCCAACGAAGATTCCCACCAAACAACCCAATTCAGCGACTGTTCTTCCCTTTTCAACTTCTTTTATTTTCTCGATGGTGCCATACAGACACAGACTACCTGGGCACGGCATAGTGTTCTTGTTTGTTCCGTATGAAGGAATAGAAGGTGCTGTTTCGTCACAAAATCTAGGTTTTTTGAATTTCACAAATCAAGTTCCTAGTACTCATGTATTTGGAGTTGAGTTTGATGTTTTCAAGAATAGGGAGTTTGATGATATTAATGATAACCATGTTGGGGTTGATGTGAATTCCCTCAAATCCGTAGCAGCTTATGAAGCTGGCTATTGGTCTGATGAGAAGTCATTCGAGAAACTGAAGCTTAATAATGGAAGGGTCTACCAAGTTTGGATCGATTTTGCTGAAAGTGTCGTTAATGTTACAATGGCCCCTGTGGGGATGAAAAGGCCTAATCAACCGTTGCTGAATGTTTCACTTAATCTTTCTGAGGTTCTTGAGGATCAAATGTATGTTGGTTTCACATCATCTACAGGAACTTTGATTCAGGGTCACAAGATTTTGGCTTGGAGTTTTAGTAACTCGAATTCTTCGCTGAGTGAGGGGTTGATCACTTGGGGTTTGCCATCTTTCGAGCTTCCGAAGACTCCAATTCATAAAACCAAAGGATTTGTAGCAGGTTTGATAGTGGGGCTTTCGTTGTTTGTTTTCACATCTTGTTTATTTGCTTTCTTGTTGGTCAGAAGGAATAGGAGGTTAAGAAGGGAAAGAGAGGAAATGGAAGCTTGGGAGTTCGAATATTGGCCACATAGATTAACTTATCAAGAGATTGATTCAGCAACAAACAGATTTTCAGATGGAAATGTAATTGGAATAGGCGGAAATGGGAAAGTCTACAAAGGGAAATTGCCTGGAGGAGCAGAGATTGCAGTGAAGCGCATTTCTCATGACACCAGCGAGGGGATTAGGGGATTCTTGGCTGAAATTTCGAGCCTCGGAAGATTAAAGCATAGAAATTTAGTGGGGCTAAGAGGTTGGTGCAAGAAAGAAAAGGGAAGCCTAATTTTGGTGTATGATTACATGGAAAATGGAAGTCTCGACAGTTGGGTGTTTAAATGTGATGAGACCAAAATGTTATGTTTTGAAGATAGAATCCGAATTCTAAAGCAAGTTTCTTCCGGTGTTCTTTATTTGCACGATGGTTGGGAATCCAAAGTTTTACATAGGGACATTAAGGCCAGCAACGTGTTACTTGATAAAGACATGAATGCAAGACTAGGTGATTTTGGTTTAGCTCGGATGCATGATCACGATAAGGTGGCTGGCACAACACGAGTGGTGGGAACAGTTGGTTATATGGCACCGGAGACTGTGAAGACTGGTCGAGCATCGACTCGAACCGACGTATTTGGATATGGAGTTTTGATTTTGGAAGTCATTTGCGGGAGAAGCCCAATAGAAGGAAGCAAGCCACCATTGGTGGATTGGGTGTGGGAACTCTTCAGAAGAGGGGAATTGATGAATTCGGTTGATGCACGATTAAGGGCCAGAGGAGAGCTTGATGAAGAGGAAGTGGATAGAGTGCTTCATTTAGGTCTGTTATGCGTGCACCCGGAGCCAAGTGCTAGGCCTACAATGAGGCAAATAGTGAACTTTTTTGAAGGGAAGATAACTGGGGTCGATGAGCTCGAGAATGAGGGTATGGATTTACATCTCTTAGAACAGATGAAAACTGAAAATATTTGGTCGATGTATAATCAGATGTTTAGGGGTGGTTCTGGGTCACACCCGACATTTGAAGAGGTCAGACAGGGATTGTCTTCCACCCAATCCTCTTGGTCTAGTATTCAAGTACAGGGTAGGTGAATTTTTTGAACAAGTTAAATGTGATTGATTCTTGGTTTTGGTTGCCTGCTTCGATAAAAATAACCTGAGTTTATTAGGCAGTTTCAGTGCACAATTTATCTGAGAGGGGAAATGGTTGCCCTGATGTTGAAACAAGTGACGTTCAGCTGCAGATTCAATATAGTATCGCGCGGGAAAGAAGAGTTCGTGTGTCGAATCCTCATTGTAATTATAAGATGTAACAAAATATGTATCGTTATTTGATATGAACATGTGTGGATGGCACAATTTCATTAATATGGTTCGGTTCCTTAGTGGTGCATATGAAGCCTCGTGTTCGATTACATCCACAACATGTCATCTTACAAGGAAATTGGACACCAGGCGATTTACACTTTCAGGTCCGATTTTACTTGGGAGTTTATTGGCATAGACACTCCTTTCTAACTCCACTCCTCTAGATCAAAACTTGTAACATTCCCAAAATTCATCTCACTTTAACCACGGGCCTGTGCAAATTAGTAAAGTTGCCCATCGTATCTGCAGTGAGCATCGATATCCTTGGAGGGGCTAGATGGCCCGAAAACCCTGACGACAAAGGTGGAGAAGACGCCCTTCTCTCACGAGTTCTAAGCCACTTGGCTTGCATGTAACGATACTTTCTCCACGGGCCCATAAGCATTTTTTCTCCTTCATGCACTTTTTAGCACCAGCACACAAAATCTTCAACAATCCCAGCAGCCTCTCGATTTTCCCGACAAACATTTCGGGTAGCCTCTTGATAAGTTTGTTATACTCTTCTCTTTTGCTCGTGCCATCTCGAACTCGGCCCGAAAATTCAGCTCAACAGTCACTCTTAACTTCTTTTTTGGGATTTGAGTTGTCCGGTACATCCAAGAATGTATGTTCCCCTGCAACAAGCATCGGTATAACATTTATCGGAATTATAATCATCAAAGAAATATAAAAAGCAGCATTACACACGCTCACGGGAAAGAGAGAATTTTCATTAGAGATAAAAAGAGAGAAAAAAATTGATACTCCCGAAAAAAGTGATGACCTCAAAGTATTAATAAGAGGATATATTACCTCTCTTTATCTTCTTCCAGGAACCAGATAACAAAGATAGATCTTAAATAGACCTGCCAGGATCAGAAACAAATATTAGAAGGGCGCCGGAAGATTTTTCCTACGGGTCCCATCCGACACTCAATTCAGGTGATGGGGGATCGGGAAAAAATAAGTCGATGAGTGACTACTGTATGTAAACGTATATAGGAAATGCATACCTCAAAATCTAGAATGAGCCTGCTATTTATAGGTGTTACCTCGCGAATGTGCAGATTGGGCCAATAAGACCATGACTTCCATTACTCCTGGAATTTCGGAGCACGTCGACTGACTACTCAGACCACGACTCACTCCACTCCCTGAAATCTAGGGACATGCTAGTTCAATGGAGACTTGGTCAAAATACTCTTAGGTGTGAGATGTCTGAAGATGGTCAAAGCTGATGAGCATCCTCATTGATTAGTAAGATGGGAGTTCAGAGATAAAACCCCACCCTGATCACAACATGACATGTAGATTGGTAGATCGGGAGATCGGATAACTAAAGGGACCACGACTATTGGTTTCCATGCATCAGGTCAGCAGGTCGGTGCTTCGTCTCATTGGCTGGTTGAGTGAGCTCTAGTTAAAAATGAGGTAACCTGGAACTCCTGAGATCGATCGGGCGTTCTGACCTCGTTAGATCGGGAGGTCGGCCACATTCTTCCAAGTTGTGGTCTACGCTTTGTCTCACTAAGGTCGGCAGGTCGACCAGATTTCACAAGAAATGTTAATACTTTTCTCTCGCAGGGTATCACAACCCCCCTTACAAGTCGAGTTGACACCGATGGTCAGAAACTCGCAAATTTGGTCGAGTCGAGAAGCTTCAAGGCGGGAAAATATATGATTTGAAATTCAAATTGCAAGTGGTGCCGTTTCAATTCCCGAGGTCAATCGTATCCGTCCATCCCATTTTTAATAGAAGGTCCGATTTGGTCCCCTCCCTATAAATACTTCATTACCTTTATTCATTCTTCACTTTTTTCTAATTGCAAGCAGCTAGGACCCGTCCTCCTAACCCTAATCCTCTTCTAATCTACTAGGTAAGATTCGATATTCATCTCTGTTCTTTTCATTTTCTTCCCTAATTTTTAGAGAAATCTCTCGTATACTGTTCATGCCCTCTAATAGTAATTCTACCTCATCTACTTCAGGTGCTGTGTTTCGGGAGATCGATCACGACAGGTCCTCCGAAACCACACCTTCGCTATCGGTGCTTCCTCCCGAGACGAGGTCGGGACTTCCTCACTGAATGTGACCCCAACCTCGCCAGAATTTCAGGTTGAAGATCCTGAATATCTTTCCAGGTCGAGTGACGTCCCTTGGTACACCCTTTACTGGTCGGGTCTCAAAGATTCTGCTGAGGCTAGGGTGTACACCGGTTCGGTTAAGGTTTTTGGTTTTTTTTTTTAAAAAAAGTTCGGTTTTCGGTTCGGTTATAAGGTTCAGTTAACCAAACCGAACCAAAAACCGAACTTTTAAAAAAAATTATTATTATTATTTTTTTTAAAAAAAGTAATTTTTAAAAAAAATTTAAATGGTTAATAAATATTTTTAATGGTTTCTTTCGTGATCGCATGAATAAAAGTAATTTAACTATTGTTTTCAAGTATAATATAATTTATTTTGTTGTTTATTTTAAACTCGACTTTTTAGTATAAATAACTTCAAAATAATATTAAAACTTTTGAATTAAAATGTTAAAAATAATTTTGGATCCAATGTATGATGTGTTTGTATTTATATTTATGTTGAAATTCCTTTCGATTAAGCATCCAATTCCAAAATTCAAATTTAAAAAAAAATAAAATTTTTTTTTCAAAAAAAAAAAAAACTACGTTTTAATCAAAACCGATCCGAACCGAAAAATTTCGGTTAAAATCGAAACCGAACAATTTCGGTTCGATTTTCGGTTTTCAGAATTTCTGAAATTTCGGTTCGGTTTGAAACAAACCGAACCGATGAACACCCCTAGCTGAGGCAACGATCCGAACCCTGAGCCATGCCCCTGATGACTATGATATTATCATACATTCTCCTGAGGAACGACCTCATGAGCCCCCTCTGGTTATTACACATTTTATCTTGATCATATTGAAGGGGGACGCCGTTTTCCCCTCCCTGACATCTTTTTACAACTCAGTCGCTACTACCATTTAAACCCTAGTCAATTTGCTCCAAATGCCTTTCGCCTTCTTTGTACTTTTGTAATCTTGTTCCGAGCTTTTGGATTAAGGCTAGATTGCTTTTTTCTTAGCCATTTTATGCTTCCCAAGAGGTCCAAAGAATGACCTATTTACTTCTCAGCCCGTCCTGGATGTAAATTCTTAGACGGATATCCTTCAAGCAATAAATATTGGAAAAATTACTACTTTTTCATCGAACCTACTCGACTATGGGCAATGTTCTCCCGTTTGCGTGATCATCTTCCTGCATTACCTTCTCCCCCTGATGGTTTTTTGGAGGAGGCCATTCTTTACGGAGGCGAGGTTGGTGATCGGGTCGAGATGCTTCCATATTTCTCGTTTGTTGTCAGAAGATCTATTGTGACATTGTGGTCTAAGCTCGGCCAATATCACCTTGAGGGGAGACCTCGGTAGTTGAATAAAAAATATTTCTCCTTTCTTATTGTTATCATTATTATCATTATTCTCTCTTTTCATTTTGACTCAGGTGTATTTGAATTTTTAGTTAACAGAATCATGAACGCCTCAATTTTGAAGGCTGCTGCTAAGGGGAAAAGTAAAGCGAGCTCAGCTATTGTAACCAAACATGTTGCCCATGTTGTCACGGTAGCAGTGCAAAAGGAGCCTGAGGCTATCGAAACTTCTCTGAGGAGTAAGAAGTGACCAATCCCTCATACCAATGAACATGTTACCGACCTGACGACAAGGGGGGAAAACCCAATCCCTGAGGTAGAACCATTGAGACAAGTCAAGCCCCAGGTTGAGACCTCAAAGACAGCAGTAGAAAGGTCACAAGATCAAGCTTTTGAATCCTATCATGATGATGTTCGTCTGGTAGGTGAAGGTCCTAGTACCGTGGCCATATCTCTGCTCTGAGATTTAGCCGCCAAGCAAGATGCTGATTTCATGGCGGACCTGTCTTGGTCCGAGCTGGCCAAAAGAACTTGTAGCAGCTTTACAGAGGTTCTTGCTATACATTCTATCTTCCTTTCTTTTTAGTTCTGGCAACTTTATTCTTTCCTTCTTCCTCAGGTTATGCTTTTGCTAGGCGAGTTCTTCTCTCGAGCCAACAATTTTCGTCGACAATCCTTGAGAGATTCCAAAGCCTTCGAGGCCAATAGCGTCGACCTCCAACGTTCCTTGGACAACCTTAAGGCTCTTCACGAAAAAGAAGTACCCGAGCTTAAGGAACAACTGGAAATGTTTAAGACCCAGCTCGATGAATCTCAGAGAACTGCCAACCTTTATAACAAGGAGCTAGAAGGAACTCGCCGAGCCTTGGAGGCGCCTAGAGAGGCTGCCGAGGTCACTATTCAAGAGTTGTAAGTTGTCAAGAAAACTTTGGAAGATCCAGAGGTAAAAGCTTCCCAATCCGAGGCAACCTTCAAGGAAGAGTTCCTGAAGTCTTCGGAATTCATGGATTTGAGCGGTGAGAAGGCCTTTGGGTATTTGGAGGTCGGATTTAACGGTTGCATTGTGTTGGGTTTTAGAAAATCGAATAATCTTAGTTTTTATGTTAACAAAACTTGTTATTGTGTTGCTAATATATTTCATCAAGTGTGCAGTTCATAGATGATATTTTACAGCTTGATGATGTGCTAAGAAATGCCCTTGAGTTTGGTTGCTGAAATAAGGACCAGCTGGATACCAGCTGACCAGACCAACTGGATGACCAGTCCAGTTGACCAGACCAACTGGTGACCAGTCCAGCTGACCAGACCAACTGGTGACCAGTCCAGCTGACCAGACCAACTGGTGACCAGTCCAGCTGACCAGACCAACTGGATGACCAGTCCAGCTGACCAGACCAACTGGATGACCAGTCCAGCTGACCAGACCAACTGGTGACCAGTCCAGCTGACCAGACCAACTGGATGACCAGTCCAGCTGACCAGACCAACTGGATGACCAGTCCAGCTGACAAGACCAACTGGATGACAAGACCAGCTGACCAGACCAACTGGATGAACAGTCCAGCTGACCAGACCAACTGGTGACCAGTCCAGCTGACCAGACCAACTGGATGACCAGACCAGCTGACCAGACCAGCAGACTTCCAAAAATAGCCCAGAAGCAGAATATGACCGTTGCAATGTTTGAAAGCTTACCAAAACTGTCCCAACGGTTATATTCTTGTATCTAACGTATATATCATTACTTGGGGCTATATATACATGATTTGGAAGCTCAATAACAGCTGATTGAAGATCAATCCAAGCCTTCCAAAGCAAACCCACTTGGGATTCAATTGAGGAACTTAAAAGACAAAAGTTGCTAAATGAAGAGCACTCCTCAAACCTTTGGCACCTCTTACCTTGCTGTATCAGATCTAGTCAGAGATCATTTGTGCCTTTGTATTCACTCTATTCATTGTATTTGTGAGCTAAAATAGAAGAGTGAATACCATTGTAACGGTTGATGATTTATCACAGCCGATGAGAGGTCTTTGTATGTGAGACATTAAAGAACATACATAGTTGAGTTGCTAGGAGTTCTAGTTGGATGGGGAATTCCCAACTGGATCGGGTTTGTACAACGGGATTGTATAAATCAAAGTCTTCTAGTGGAATCCTTCCATGAGGTGGAAGAAGGGGAGACGTAGAAGGATTACACCACCTTCGAACTTCCATAAACAAATGCTTGTTTATTTACTTTAATTGCATCTTTAAAATGCCTTTCAAATGTTTAATCGGTTTTAGAGCGGGTTATGTCGAGTGTCTTCCGCTTGGTTTTGTAACCGAACTCGATATAATCTCTCGGTGCAATTATTTCAAGAACACGAGCTATTGAAGCTCAAGTTGGTTGAACTCGGGTGTGGAATGGCAACCCACCCCCGAAATCGATCCTAACAAGTGGCATCAGAGCCAGGTTGTTCTTGGAAAGCATTTTAACCGATTTTTTTTTTGCGGATTTCTTTTAAAATCATTTTCAAAATTTTCTCATGAGCATGAAATATTTTCATAGCATATTTTTTCAAAATTTGGTGTATGAAACTTTTTAGCATAAAAATCAATTTCATTGCATTCATTTTGCACGAAAATAATTTTAAATTATATTTTAAAGGTTTAATTTTCGTTTAATCTGTTCTTAGCTTCTTTTTTAGTTTAAAACTTTTATTTTGAGATTTTATCTAACAATTTTCGAAGCATTTTTAGTTTTCTGGCAGCTTGCAGCGACTTTGGGAGAATTGGAATAACTTCTTGCTCAGATGTCCAAATGACGAACCGTTTTTTGCGTTGCAAACTAGACTCATAGAGGATCGCAACGGTATAGGTCTTGCAGCCTAATTCTTCACGAGCAGATGCAGTTTATTCTGCAAAGTTGACTCATGTACTGCCACCGCTAAAAGATGAAATGGACATTGTTGAGTTTTGTCAAGAAATTCAAATTTGTTGCCAAGTATGCTACATGCATCATCAAAAGAGGTTATTTTTGTTCAAAAATTAATGTGCATTGCAATTTTTAATTTGTTTTAGCCTACCCCATTTGCTCTTCACTTGCTCAAATTTTCAAACATTTTAAAATTAAGGGGGAGAGTTTAATCTCAATCCTTGAGGGGGAGTAAATTTTATTTGTCTTCCTTTTTGATTCACACAAAAAGGGGGAGAAATATGTTGTTTAAAAAATATGACTTTTTCTTGTTATGCAACATTGTGCTTTAATGTTCATATTTTTATTCAAGTTTTGTGATCATCAAAAAGGGGGAGATTGTTGGGTTTTAGAAAATCGAATAATCTTAGTTTTGATGTTAACAAAACTTGTTATTGTGTTGCTAATATATTTCATCAAGTGTGCAGTTCATAGATGATATTTTACAGCTTGATGATGTGCTAAGAAATGCCCTTGAGTTTGGTTGCTGAAATAAGGACCAGCTGGATACCAGCTGACCAGACCAACTGGATGACCAGTCCAGTTGACCAGACCAACTGGTGACCAGTCCAGCTGACCAGACCAACTGGATGACCAGTCCAGCTGACCAGACCAACTGGATGACAAGTCCAGCTGACAAGACCAACTGGTGACCAGTCCAGCTGACCAGACCAACTGGATGACCAGTCCAACTGGATGACCAGTCCAGCTGACCAGACCAACTGGATGACAAGTCCAGCTGACAAGACCAACTGGTGACCAGTCCAGCTGACCAGACCAACTGGATGACCAGTCCAGCTGACCAGACCAACTGGTGACCAGTCCAGCTGACCAGACCAACTGGATGACCAGTCCAGCTGACAAGACCAACTGGATGACAAGACCAGCTGACCAGACCAACTGGATGAACAGTCCAGCTGACCAGACCAACTGGTGACCAGTCCAGCTGACCAGACCAACTGGATGACCAGACCAGCTGACCAGACCAGCAGACTTCCAAAAATAGCCCAGAAGCAGAATATGACCGTTGCAATGTTTGAAAGCTTACCAAAACTGTCCCAACGGTTATATTCTTGTATCTAACGTATATATCATTACTTGGGGCTATATATACATGATTTGGAAGCTCAATAACAGCTGATTGAAGATCAATCCAAGCCTTCCAAAGCAAACCCACTTGGGATTCAATTGAGGAACTTAAAAGACAAAAGTTGCTAAATGAAGAGCACTCCTCAAACCTTTGGCACCTCTTACCTTGCTGTATCAGATCTAGTCAGAGATCATTTGTGCCTTTGTATTCACTCTATTCATTGTATTTGTGAGCTAAAATAGAAGAGTGAATACCATTGTAACGGTTGATGATTTATCACAACCGATGAGAGGTCTTTGTATGTGAGACATTAAAGAACATACATAGTTGAGTTGCTAGGAGTTCTAGTTGGATGGGGAATTCCCAACTGGATCGGGTTTGTACAACGGGATTGTATAAATCAAAGTCTTCTAGTGGAATCCTTCCATGAGGTGGAAGAAGGGGAGACGTAGAAGGATTACACCACCTTCGAACTTCCATAAACAAATGCTTGTTTATTTACTTTAATTGCATATCTTTAAAATGCCTTTCAAATGTTTAATCGGTTTTAGAGCGGGTTATGTCGAGTGTCTTCCGCTCGGTTTTGTAACCGAACTCGATATAATCTCTCGGTGCAATTATTTCAAGAACACGAGCTATTGAAGCTCAAGTTGGTTGAACTCGGGTGTGGAATGGCAACCCACCCCCGAAATCGATCCTAACAAGTGGCATCAGAGCCAGGTTGTTCTTGGAAAGCATTTTAACCGATTTTTTTTTGCGGATTTCTTTTAAAATCATTTTCAAAATTTTCTAATGAGCATGAAATATTTTCATAGCATATTTTTTCAAAATTTGGTGTATGAAACTTTTTAGCATAAAAATCAATTTCATTGCATTCATTTTGCACGAAAATAATTTTAAATTATATTTTAAAGGTTTAATTTTCGTTTAATCTGTTCTTAGCTTCTTTTTTAGTTTAAAACTTTTATTTTGAGATTTTATCTAACAATTTTCGAAGCATTTTTAGTTTTCTGGCAGCTTGCAGCGACTTTGGGAGAATTGGCATAACTTCTTGCTCAGATGTCCAAATGACGAACCGTTTTTTGCGTTGCAAACTAGACTCATAGAGGATCGCAACGGTATAGGTCTTGCAGCCTAATTATTCACGAGCAGATGCAGTTTATTCTGCAAAGTTGACTCATGTACTGCCACCGCTAAAAGATGAAATGGACATTGTTGAGTTTTGTCAAGAAATTCAAATTTGTTGCCAAGTATGCTACATGCATCATCAAAAGAGGTTATTTTTGTTCAAAAATTAATGTGCATTGCAATTTTTAATTTGTTTTAGCCTACCCCATTTGCTCCTTACTTGCTCAAATTTTCAAACATTTTAAAATTAAGGGGGAGAGTTTAATCTCAATCCTTGAGGGGGAGTAAATTTTATTTGTCTTCCTTTTTGATTCACACAAAAAGGGGGAGAAATATGTTGTTTAAAAAATATGACTTTTTCTTGTTATGCAACATTGTGCTTTAATGTTCATATTTTTATTCAAGTTTTGTGATCATCAAAAAGGGGGAGATTGTTGGGTTTTAGAAAATCGAATAATCTTAGTTTTGATGTTAACAAAACTTGTTATTATGTTGCTAATATATTTCATCAAGTGTGCAGTTCATAGATGATATTTTACAGCTTGATGATGTGCTAAGAAATGCCCTTGAGTTTGGTTGCTGAAATAAGGACCAGCTGGATACCAGCTGACCAGACCAACTGGATGACCAGTCCAGTTGACCAGACCAACTGGTGACCAGTCCAGCTGACCAGACCAACTGGATGACAAGTCCAGCTGACAAGACCAACTGGTGACCAGTCCAGCTGACAAGACCAACTGGTGACCAGTCCAGCTGACCAGACCAACTGGATGACCAGTCCAGCTGACCAGACCAACTGGTGACCAGTCCAGCTGACCAGACCAACTGGATGACCAGTCCAGCTGACCAGACCAACTGGATGACCAGTCCAGCTGACAAGACCAACTGGATGACAAGACCAGCTGACCAGACCAACTGGATGAACAGTCCAGCTGACCAGACCAACTGGTGACCAGTCCAGCTGACCAGACCAACTGGATGACCAGACCAGCTGACCAGACCAGCAGACTTCCAAAAATAGCCCAGAAGCAGAATATGACCGTTGCAATGTTTGAAAGCTTACCAAAACTGTCCCAACGGTTATATTCTTGTATCTAACGTATATATCATTACTTGGGGCTATATATACATGATTTGGAAGCTCAATAACAGCTGATTGAAGATCAATCCAAGCCTTCCAAAGCAAACCCACTTGGGATTCAATTGAGGAACTTAAAAGACAAAAGTTGCTAAATGAAGAGCACTCCTCAAACCTTTGGCACCTCTTACCTTGCTGTATCAGATCTAGTCAGAGATCATTTGTGCCTTTGTATTCACTCTATTCATTGTATTTGTGAGCTAAAATAGAAGAGTGAATACCATTGTAACGGTTGATGATTTATCACAACCGATGAGAGGTCTTTGTATGTGAGACATTAAAGAACATACATAGTTGAGTTGCTAGGAGTTCTAGTTGGATGGGGAATTCCCAACTGGATCGGGTTTGTACAACGGGATTGTATAAATCAAAGTCTTCTAGTGGAATCCTTCCATGAGGTGGAAGAAGGGGAGACGTAGAAGGATTACACCACCTTCGAACTTCCATAAACAAATGCTTGTTTATTTACTTTAATTGCATATCTTTAAAATGCCTTTCAAATGTTTAATCGGTTTTAGAGCGGGTTATGTCGAGTGTCTTCCGCTCGGTTTTGTAACCGAACTCGATATAATCTCTCGGTGCAATTATTTCAAGAACACGAGCTATTGAAGCTCAAGTTGGTTGAACTCGGGTGTGGAATGGCAACCCACCCCCGAAATCGATCCTAACACATTGCTCAGTTCAAAGAAGCAGACTACCCTCCTGAAGGAGCTTCTTCCGAATTCTTTGACTTTGACCGGGTTATCCAAAACCTCCCTCCCGATGTCTGATGTATCCCTAACTTGTAATCTAAATTGTAGAAACGAATAGATCTTGGGCTTTCGAACTTTTGTATTGGGTTGTATTTATTTTGGACAAGTATTCTGCTTCAAGTTGCATGTTAGACAAGCTTATTTTTATTTTGTGCCAATTTCCTCTAGTATACTACTCCTAAAACTCAGGAGTTCGGAAATTGCTTCTACACTTGAGTCATTATGACAAATCCCGATAGACCCAGATTGAACTTATACCAATTTCAGTGAGTATAATCTTGTTGCAGCCTAGAGACTCAGAAATAATTAATGTAAGTTAAAGTACGAAAAACAATTAACTTCGGGATATCACGCGTAATCATGCCACTAATAAAAACCCTATAGTATATTTTCCTCACGAACAAGGAAAGGTTTCCAATTTCGATCCACAATCCACGACCCTTATAACCCTAGGTCACAAAAATTTGGGATTCGATTTTCCCATCAATCTGAACACAAATTTCAAATTAATTCTATGATCCTTATTCCATGTCGAACAGAAACCCTCTATCCAATTGAAACACAAACAAGGGAGGATGCTCAATTTCGGATCGAGATTCTCGCCCAAGAACCTTAAAATTGAGAAAATTTCGAACTTTGTTTTCTTCCAATTTCGAATGCCATTTTAAAATTAAATTTGGATTATGAATCCTCGTAACATGTATATTGATAGCCCTCAAACAATTTCAAAATACCAAATCTCGAGTGATCGAAGTCTTGTAGCCCCAATCCATGCCTATTAAATCCTAATATCTCAAATACTTGCTCTCGATTTTTGAACCACCGAAGCAGATTTCCAATCCGAATTATGTTACTGATCCTCACATCATTTCCAAGAAAAAATCATTTGTCAATTTCGAAATTCGGCAACCAAAAAGCAGCCAATTGATGATTTAACTTTTTTCCTCAAAGAACTATGACCCACGAAATCTCATCATTCGATTCCACATCCATCGTAGCATATTTTTTCCGAAATATGACGTAGGCTACGATGACTCATGCTCAAACCAGTTCGATCCAAAAGATGGAACATGATATAACCGAATTTAAAATATTCCAAGACAAGGAGATGTGAGACAAGACTGAGTTAGAGATAATCAATCACTTCCATTACAAGGCCCAAAGGATGACCTACCACCATCATCGTGCTGAAGAGCGACTTACAAAAGTAATAGAGGACAATAAAACACTTGTGAGAGTCCACAATAACAAGTGCCAACAGTTGGAATGCTTCGAGCAGGAGTTCAATGAGTATCGTGAGAACATATGGACCCGTACCCAAGCTCTCACGAATGAGAAGAACGAATTGGCACATGAAGTCGACTTCAAGCAATCTGTCATCAATCTCCTTATGGAAGATGATGATCCCGAGGAAAATCCTACAGTAATGGAAAACGTTGAAGGGGATTTTGGAGACGGAGAAGCAATATACTAATTTTTCTAGTATGCAATGTCATAAGGATAATAAGGAATATATCTTGGGTATTTTAGTGATGAATTTTTGTTTAGGATTTCGTTGTGAACCTCTCAGTTTGATTAATAATTTTTAATTTATTCTCCAAGCGTATCTCGAATTGTGTTATTCATCGGTTACACTCATATGCAACAACTTTAAACTCTTGCTACTATTATTTTGAAAAGTTATATCCCTCTTTGTAAGTCACTATGAACTCAATCCACTTGTTTTTCATATATTACGCCCAATTCTTTGAAGTTTTATTCTTGGGCTAACTTCGAGAATTTAAATTCTCAGATCACAATAAATTTGAATTCATATTTTATTAGGTTCATCGATGTAAATTGTTTTGAAATTTTTCATCCAATTCCAAGAAACTTCGTTTCAAGTGAAAACTCGGGCTAACTCGAATAGTCGATGACATGCACTCCTTATTCTTTGAGATACTTAGAACTTAAGTACATGGCATGTTATATTATTTGGAGGTGCTCGGAAATGGCCGAAGTAGTTGAATAGGAGGATCACTATGACTATAGCCCTTGGTAAATTTACCAAAGACGAAAATGATTTATTTGATATTATGGATGACTGGACGGAGCCGTATGAGGCGGAAGTCTCACGTACGGTTCTCTGAGAAGGGAGTGGCTACCTACCGGAGATTTGACCACACATAATTTAAGATATATATATTTCCATAACTTGGGTATATGGTTGAAATAAGATATAATAGATTAGTCCCTCAAACTTTTAGGGTATTAGAAATCTATTTCCTACATTTCGAAATTCGATAAAATTCATTTCGATCAATGAAACCATTTGTCTTCCTTCAAATTTGTTAATGATGTCCTCTTGAACTCATATTTCATTTGGCAAACCAATATGACGACCATACTATTTGATTAGAAGAATTATTCAACCTATTCTATGTACCTTGAAATTTCTTTCGTCGATTCTGAAATAACATCATTTGCTCAAATACTTACTCAACTATTGATCCATCTTGGAATTATTCTAAATCATCATCTACTTTAAAAAGTCGGGATTCGTTTGAAACATTTATTATTTGTGAAACAATCGTTCAATCATTCTAGTACTTCTGATCTTCATAGAACTTTTTGTTTCATAATTACCCAATTATGCTTTGGTTAATGTGGTTGTCATTCTTCATCAAAGTTTGATAGTTCAGTTGTTTATTTATTCATTTTTTTAGACTCCATGATTACTTGAGATGGTATGAACTTGATCTTCTTCATATCAAAATTATTTTTTGACTATCACCTTGTAAAACTTATTTTGAGTTGATGAACAAGCCTACAGACTTTTCTTCTTTTCCATTTTCTCGGAATTATCATTCATTCTCTATCATGTGATGTTATCCAAGAATAATATATATCATCCTTGCAAATTCTTGTAGTATTGAATCCCTTTTGAATGGTTCATTTCACAAAAGTTGATCATTGATTTTTTTTACCACTTCACATCCCCTTTTGGATTGTATTGAACAACCTTTTTATAAGAGACTTTACTCATAACGAAACTCATTCAATTCGAAACTCTATTCATTCGCTTTCTTAAAGCTAAGATAACTTCATTAGAGTACGCGAAGGAAGTTCAATAGAAGCAATACTTGTACATATGGTTCTTGGTTTGACTAGGTAAGAGCTCAGACGATACTATAAGCCAATGAACGTAGGAAGCCACTCTTGACAACTCCAAGAGGCCCACAATTTGTTTAACGTCTTTGGGAGAGCTTTCGATAAACGTTAAGTACTCATGTGACTCTATGTAAGGACCCCCGTGCCCTTAACCCGTTATTAGTGTATTAAGCCATACCATTAGTGCATATAATCATACCATCATGGGGAAAACCATGTGCAAGTGCAACCCGTACGCTACCCAGAAAATTTCTTGCATTCAATTCACATAATATTCAGATTCCCCAACCAAGATTATTCATATAACATGCACCAACATAATACACTAACATGCTCTTAGTTCATTTAGCAATTCGATAATTAATTGCATGCAACCATAATGAACAGAGAGAAGCCGTAGCCCATTGATACATTCCATATCTACGTAAAATGTACTCACATAAGAGTACCCAATGGATGAGTGTGTATCTGATGTATAAAACACTCTACCGGATACCCTTACTGATACTTCAATCCTGGAAGCACCTCCCAAGCACAGCTCGATCTCAACACTGGATCTATATACTTATTCGACCAGCTCTGGTACCTTGATCCTGGAAGTACCTCAAATCAACAGCCCGAGCTCAACTCCAAAGCTACTGCTGCTGTACCTGTGTTACCTGCCCCAACAGAGACAGCCCCCACACGGGGTGAGCATACCAATACCACCAATCCAATAAGCATAACATTGTAATTCAAATACAAAATGTAAATGCTATAATTTAAATGATACTCCCTGGATGGTAACACCCTCATCCGGGATCCCCTGTATTGTCCCTGTTCTCAAAATAACCAAACTCATCAAATTCCCAAAGACAGTTAATCGCCACATAGATTAACTAATACCGTCCTATTATGCCAGTTCCATGATCAATATGGTAAAAACATAATGTAAAAGACCATAGATATCACATATATCTAACCAATAATTCCATGTTCATATTTCATTGCTCGCTCCACAATAGCGACATACTAACCTCGCGCACGCTCAACAATAGCGGCGTCATAACCGATGGTCGCTCAACGGCGATCGCATCCCAAATCATTGCTCGCTCGAAAGCGGTATCATATTATTTCCAATGTATGTCTATTTGTTACAGTTACCATATACCATGCATCTCACTATCCAATTATTGCAAGTACCATAAACCGTGCACTTCAATATCCATCTATTCCAATACCATATACCGTGCATTTCAATACTCATTTATTGTAAATACCACAAACCATGCATTTCAATGCCCATTTATTGTAAATACCACAAACCATGCATTTCAATGCCCATTTATTGTAAATACCACAAACCATGCATTTCAATGCCCATTTATTACAATTACCATATACCATGCATTTTACAGTTGCAACACTACAATAGGCCATGCTCGTACGTCATACGTACCTTAGAATTCCGTAGTCCATGTCAAGCCTGGCTTGAGTTCCATGCTCCGTGAAACATGTGCTAAAACACATAAACAACCCACAATCAAGCATAAGCATGCAACCACGTGCCCAAGCACGTTCAAAACTCCCAAACATATCGTCTATCTATGACGATTACCAAATTATAAAAGTTCCCGGCTAAGCATGTATAATACCCCAAAAATATTGTCTATCCATGACAATTAACCTTTTAAAATAACCCGGGGCGAAGCATGCAAGACACCCAAAAAGAGCCAAGAAACCACAGAAAGGGGCACCAACACACTGGCCATCTCGATCGATCGACATTTCATCTCGATCGATCGAGAACCGCCTCCCGATCGATCGGTCAAAATACCGATCGACCGGTGAACTGTTCCAACGCCACAAAACACATTCTGCCATGCTCGATCGATCGAAAATATTTTCGGATCGATCGAGCAGCCCTGTATGCGCGAGAAACCTCCAAGAATGAGCTTCCAACAACACCTTAACTCACACACCACCAAGATCAACCATCCAACACAACACTAAACCACAAAACAACCTTAAAATACAACCCCCAAACATAAACAACATGTTGGACCAAGATCTACCCCTTGAACCCCAAGATACAACACCAAAACCAACCAATATACAAAAAACTTTGCTAGGTTGGTAGCTTACCCTTTGAGCTCCAAGATTCTAGCAAGAAATCATGAAAATGGCTCTTTTCCAAAGCTTTCTCCTCCCTTCCATGATGAGGAACGAAAATGGTGGGTTCTTAGGTGAAAGGATGGGGTTTTGGGGACAAAAACTGATAGAGAAGGGGGTGATGGGATATAAAGTGGTATGCAAGTGGCCCTTACCATCTTTGGGGTTAAATGTGTATCATAATATAAGCATGATGTATAAAATACCCCAACATGGTATTTTAAAAGCATTTTACTACAATGCATCAAAATCACCATTAAAATCATACTTTACCAAAATTACAAACCAACATATTTAAATCATTATAACACCCAAACTCCCAACATGTATAACATGCACCCCGAAATGCACCCCAGGTCACCCATACCACGTGACTACGCATTTTTACCAAGATAAGTAATTATCACCGCAAGAATTATATAACCACAATTAATTCTTAATTGCCACAATAAAAGAAAATCTATTAAAGATTAATAATCCTCCGGGATTAATACCAATAATCCCAGGACATCACAATTATCCCCCACTAATAAAATTTCATCCTCGAAATTTACACCGGTGTACTCCACGTAACACCAAGGCTACACCAACCAAAATAAAACCACGAGCCCGATTCTGGATCACATTAGAATCGAATTAACAACTGCGAGAACACCAATCTCGCACCAAGTTCTAAAATAGAGCAAACGTCAAAATCCACACAAACCCATAAGATAACAACATACCTCGATGTGAATCGTCCCAGAAGTCATTCCACCACAATTTCAAATCAACCAAGTCTCCCTTGGTTCTGACATAGATATCATTCCATGATATTCACCACTTGCCCACGATGCTTGACACGCATTGTTATGATGGGAACCACTAGTATAAACAGTATACCCACAGAAAAATTCAGTTTCTGCTCCCCAGTCCATCTCCTCCAAAGGAGTAGTTGCACCAATTGCAATTCGGACCGGGTTACCCACGGTCACTGATCCACACAAAACACATCACCAAGGACGTTTACACCGGTGTGTTCCAAGAAATCATATCTTGGTCCCGACACACCATCAAGACTCCACAAAGTCGCAAGTTCCACAGAGGTCACGCAAAACAATCAATTTGCATCCTCGCCACGCGTGTCAACCACGACACCAAACAAATCCGAGTCCTGGCCACCCCTTGTCTATCCTGGGATTTAACAATCCTAAGACAGGGAGGCTATCGAATTAACCAGCAAGAACTACCATGGTCTCAAAACACGACAATCCCTCCTCAGGGGAAGTTAAACAACCCTCACGATCATTCATCAGAATGCATCGTGCCATCGAGATTACCGATCTCGAGGTTCCACAATCTCACACCGGAGATTCACCAAACCAAGCATACAACCCGGCGTTCGACAATGAACAAAATAACGTTGGCATTCGTATACACTCACGGCATACATGGCCAAACACCAATCACAACATGCATACACAATGCAATAGACTCGGGTATCTCCAAACATACCCAAATCCCAAAACCAACTGTCAAACCTCAATTATTCTCACCCCACGGAGAATGATGGTTGACAAACCAAAACCAAATGGTGTGATTTCAGCATCACCACCACACGAACCAAAATAATGAATCCCCCCCAAAAGATTCAACCGGTAGGTATCATAATACCGCCTTCCTCTCAAGGAAAAAGTCATGAATCCATGATCCTCCAATCCTCGAACCACCGTTCGGAAGACCTGGATATATTTATACCGAAACATATCCCGGAACCCAGAAATACACAACTGGTTAGAGTAGTGCATCAATGCCACCAATACCCGATCCAAAATCCGTATACGCCATGTATACACATCCAAACAATGCTCTGTACTAATGCCATAGTACTCAACAATCGAGCATCTCCCCGAAGACGTCTCCTCAAACGTCTCACCGAGGTAAGAAATCCATTACTCGGCCCAACACCAGTAATGCTTACCATGGCTGATTCACAATCAATCCACGACCGATGCAAGCTGTCTCCAAGATAGTACAATCCAAAACTCTCCAAGAGACAAAATCAATATAGTAGTGTCACCCCACTAACTATATCTCACAAACCATTGTGACTCCCGTTGCATTCCATATGCAAGGATGCTCAACCAGAGGTAACCACGACTTGACGACACTCACGTTGGCATTCCCAACAGAATTGAGCGGCCCCAAAGCAAGTCTCTCAAAACATTTGACGTATAAACGTCCCCGTGAGGTATTCCTACCTCAAATACCATGCCACATAGAGACTACAAAAGTCTACCATGACCCTCATCGTATCACCATACGATTCACCAAACTCGAATCCAACGAGCATTATAATGGCTAACACAAGCACGCTAAAGTACTGCAACAATACATGGTTAGCGATTCGCTGGCCCCATAGGCTCATACCAACCTATCAACGTGACACACGTTCCATCCCGGTATACCATACCGTAACCATTAGAGTTGTGGGTCATCGCCCAATATATCTCTAAAACACCAAAGTACAATGGACAACCCGGCGTCCATGCTTAATTACCATGCAATCCTAATCCATTAGGATTTATTCCACACCCTCACGGTGGGTGTGCCCATGCCTATCACATATCACAACAACAAGCGAGTAGTTTCCTCAATGACTACTCTTATCACCAATCACTTGGCCTTAGCCATCCCAACGAGCATACCCAAGGGTATCATTGCTCGACAAACGTTTACCTCTATAACATGATGCGGTACTCTCACCGGTACAATACATCCAATGCTCCATCGAGCAAACCTGCTCGGCAAAGAGGTCTCGACAACTAATGATCCAGATCCTAACATGTGCTCACCATCGGCACTCAACCATACAACCAAATACATAAACACGAATGTATTATTCACTAAAACGACGCCACGCGTCAACATAGACATCCCAAATAACATCGTCAAACACATGACGGTACCCGTCGATACACGACACTCATAATCTCATCGTCAAACACATGACGGTATAAAACAACACATAATATCCACAATAATGATAACAAAAGTAATATGCCATACCTCATCGCTATCAAGATAGCGGAATACCTTTATCCATCGTTCACCAGCGGTACACAAGCAGCATCCATCGCTCGTAGGCGGCATAATCCAGTGCTACACACATAGCGGTATAATCCATCGCTATAGAATCAGCGGCATGATCCCTCGCCATAGAGTCAGCGGCATAAAACATCGCCAAAGAGTATCCGGCGGTATGAAGCATCGCCATAGATGTAGCGGAATATACCATCGCTATATGATACCTGGCGGCATAAACCATCGCCATAGAATACCCGGCGGTATGAACCATCGCCAATAAAATACCCGGCATAATCGCGGACTCAAGAGGTACTCACACCCATGTAGTACTTTGTTCCCGATCGCATCGCTATGTCATGACAGCGGCATCATCGCTTCGACGTGACAGCGGCATGTAACATCGCTTCGACACGACAGCGGCATCATCGCTTCGACATGATTGTGGTACCATCGCTTCGACGTGACAGCGACATTCACCATCGCTTCGACACGACAGCGGCATTTACCATCGTTCCGGCATGACAGCGGAAATACCCCTCGCTTTACATGACAGCGGAAATACCCCTCGCTTTACATGACAGCGGAAATAATATCCCTCGCTATTAATATGACAGCGGCCGTGTTCTTCGCTTCATATTAGCGGCAAATATTCTCTCATCGCTACGGTATGACAGCGGCAAGTATTCACATCGCTACGCCACGCATGCAACCGTAATGCATATCCCGTGTTCCAATAATTGTTTCGGCACGACAGCGGCATCATCGCTTCGACGTGACAGCGGCATTTACCATCGCTTCGACACGACAGCGACATCATCGCTTCGACGTGCATGCAACCGTAATGCATAACCCGTATTCCCATAAACATCGCCATGAGTGTATTTTCATGCACCTCGCTCCAACATTTAGCGGCAAAGCATTAAAATCATCACTCCGGTGTATATCTATGCAACCGTAATGCATAGTCCATGTCTCATAAGACCCTGCAACCACCATGGTTAGCAATAGCATATTCCAATTATGAACACATATCATAAATGCACATAAACAATCATGCATAAGTATGTGCTTCTCATTCCCATTAGCATGTTCCTAGGCCCTCAACAGCCCCAAAGAGCTAACCACTGCTCTGATACCACTAATGTAAGGACCCCCGTGCCCTTAACCCGTTATTAGTGTATTAAGCCATACCATTAGTGCATATAATCATACCATCATGGGAAAAACCATGTGCAAGTGCAACCCGTATGCTACCCAGAAAATTTCTTGCATTCAATTCACATAATATTCAGATTCCCCAACCAAGATTATTCATATAACATGCACCCACATAATACAATAACATGCTCTTAGTTCATTTAGCAATTCGATAATTAATTGCATGCAACCATAATGAACAGAGAGAAGCCGTAGCCCATTGATACATTCCATATCTACGTAAAATGTACTCACATAAGAGTACCCAATGGATGAGTGTGTATCTGATGTATAAAACACTATACCGGATACCCTTACTGATACTTCAATCCTGGAAGCACCTCCCAAGCACAGCTCGATCTCAACACTGGATCTATATACTTATTCGACCAGCTCTGGTACCTCGATCCTGGAAGTACCTCAAATCAACAGCCCGAGCTCAACTCCAAAGCTACTGCTGCTGTACCTGTGTTACCTGCCCCAACAGAGACAGCCCCCACACGGGGTGAGCATACCAATACCACCAATCCAATAAGCATAACATTGTAATTCAAATACAGAATGTAAATGCTATAATTTAAATGATACTCCCTGGATGGTAACACCCTCATCCGGGATCCCCTGTATTGTCCCTGTTCTCAAAATAACCAAACTCATCAAATTCCCAAAGACAGTTAATCGCCACATAGATTAACTAATACCGTCCTATTATGCCAGTTCCATGATCAATATGGTAAAAACATAATGTAAAAGACCATAGATATCACATATATCTAATCAATAATTCCATGTTCATATTTCATTGCTCGCTCCACAATAGCGACATACTAACCTCGCGCACGCTCAACAATAGCGGCGTCATAACCGATGGTCGCTCAACGGCGATCGCATCCCAAATCATTGCTCGCTCGAAAGCGGTACCATATTATTTCCAATGTATGTCTATTTGTTACAGTTACCATATACCATGCATCTCACTATCCAATTATTGCAAGTACCATAAACCGTGCACTTCAATATCCATCTATTCCAATACCATATACCGTGCATTTCAATACTCATTTATTGTAAATACCACAAACCATGCATTTCAATGCCCATTTATTGTAAATACCACAAACCATGCATTTCAATGCCCATTTATTGTAAATACCACAAACCATGCATTTCAATGCCCATTTATTACAATTACCATATACCATGCATTTTACAGTTGCAACACTACAATAGGCCATGCTCATACGTCATACGTACCTTAGAATTCCGTAGTCCATGTCAAGCCTGGCTTGAGTTCCATGCTCCGTGAAACATGTGCTAAAACACATAAACAACCCACAATCAAGCATAAGCATGCAACCACGTGCCCAAGCACGTTCAAAACTCCCAAACATATCGTCTATCTATGACGATTACCAAATTATAAAAGTTCCCGGCTAAGCATGTATAATACCCCAAAAATATTGTCTATCCATGACAATTAACCTTTTAAAATAACCCGGGGCGAAGCATGCAAGACACCCAAAAAGAGCCAAGAAACCACAAAAAGGGGCACCAACACACTGGCCATCTCGATCGATCGACATTTCATCTCGATCGATCGAGAACCGCCTCCCGATCGATCGGTCAAAATACCGATCGACCGGTGAACTGTTCCAACGCCACAAAACACATTCTGCCATGCTCGATCGATCGAAAATATTTTCGGATCGATCGAGCAGCCATGTATGCGCGAGAAACCTCCAAGAATGAGCTTCCAACAACACCTTAACTCACACACCACCAAGATCAACCATCCAACACAACACTAAACCACAAAACAACCTTAAAATACAACCCCCAAACATAAACAACATGTTGGACCAAGATCTACCCCTTGAACCCCAAGATACAACACCAAAACCAACCAATATACAAAAAACTTTGCTAGGTTGGTAGCTTACCCTTTGAGCTCCAAGATTCTAGCAAGAAATCATGAAAATGGCTCTTTTCCAAAGCTTTCTCCTCCCTTCCATGATGAGGAGCGAAAATGGTGGGTTCTTAGGTGAAAGGATGGGGTTTTGGGGACAAAAACTGATAGAGAAGGGGGTGATGGGATATAAAGTGGTATGCAAGTGGCCCTTACCATCTTTGGGGTTAAATGTGTATCATAATATAAGCATGATGTATAAAATACCCCAACATGGTATTTTAAAAGCATTTTACTACAATGCATCAAAATCACCATTAAAATCATGCTTTACCAAAATTACAAACCAACATATTTAAATCATTATAACACCCAAACTCCCAACATGTATAACATGCACCCCGAAATGCACCCCAGGTCACCCATACCACGTGACTACGCATTTTTACCAAGATAAGTAATTATCACCGCAAGAATTATATAACCACAATTAATTCTTAATTGCCACAATAAAAGAAAATCTATTAAAGATTAATAATCCTCCGGGATTAATACCAATAATCCCAGGACATCACAATTATCCCCCACTAATAAAATTTCGTCCTCGAAATTTGCACCGGTGTACTCCACGTAACACCAAGGCTACACCAACCAAAATAAAACCACGAGCCCGATTCTGGATCACATTAGAATCGAATTAACAACTGCGAGAACACCAATCTCGCACCAAATTCTAAAATAGAGCAAACGTCAAAATCCACACAAACCCATAAGATAACAACATACCTCGATGTGAATCGTCCCAGAAGTCATTCCACCACAATTTCAAATCAACCAAGTCTCCCTTGGTTCTGACATAGATATCATTCCACGATATTCACCACTTGCCCACGATGCTTGACACGCATCGTTATGATGGGAACCACTAGTATAAACAGTATACCCACAGAAAAATTCAGTTTCTGCTCCCCAGTCCATCTCCTCCAAAGGAGTAGTTGCACCAATTGCAATTCGGACCGGGTTACCCACGGTCACTGATCCACACAAAACACATCACCAAGGACGTTTACACCGGTGTGTTCCAAGAAATCATATCTTGGTCCCGACACACCATCAAGACTCCACAAAGTCGCAAGTTCCACAGAGGTCACACAAAACAATCAATTTGCATCCCCGCCACGCGTGTCAACCACGACACCAAACAAATCCGAGTCCTGGCCACCCCTTGTCTATCCTGGGATTTAACAATCCTAAGACAGGGAGGCTATCGAATTAACCAGCAAGAACTACCATGGTCTCAAAACACGACAATCCCTCCTCAGGGGAAGTTAAACAACCCTCATGATCATTCATCAGATGCATCGTGCCATCGAGATTACCGATCTCGAGGTTCCACAATCTCACACCGGAGATTCACCAAACCAAGCATACAACCCGGCGTTCGACAATGAACAAAATAACGTTGGCATTCATATACACTCACGGCATACATGCCCAAACACCAATCACAACATGCATACACAATGCAATAGACTCGGGTATCTCCAAACATACCCAAATCCCAAAACCAACTGTCAAACCTCAATTATTCTCACCCCACGGAGAATGATGGTTGACAAACCAAAACCAAAGGGTGTGATTTCAACATCACCACCACACGAACCAAAATAACGAATCCCTCCCAAAAGATTCAACCGGTAGGTATCATAATACCGCCTTCCTCTCAAGGAAAAAGTCATGAATCCATGATCCTCCAATCCTCGAACCACCGTTCGGAAGACCTGGATATATTTATACCGAAACATATCCCGGAACCCAGAAATACACAACTGGTTAGAGTAGTGCATCAATGCCACCAATACCCGATCCAAAATCCGTATACGCCATGTATACACATCCAAACAATGCTCTGTACTAATGCCACAGTACTCCACAATCGAGCATCTCCCCGAAGACGTCTCCTCATCGTCCCGAGGTAAGAAATCCATTACGCGGCCCAACACCAGTAATGCTTACCATGGCTGATTCACAATCAATCCACGACCGATGCAAGCTGTCTCCAAGACAGTACAATCCAAAACTCTCCAAGAGACAAAATCAATATAGTAGTGTCACCCCACTAACTATATCTCACAAACCATTGTGACTTCCGTTGCATTCCATATGCAAGGATGCTCAACCAGAGGTAACCACGACTTGACGACACTCACGTTGGCATTCCCAACAGAATTGAGCGGCCCCAAAGCAAGTCTCTCAAAACATTTGACGTATAAACGTCCCCGTGAGGTATTCCTACCTCAAATACCATGCCACATAGAGACTACAAAAGTCTACCATGACCCTCATCGTATCACCATACGATTCACCAAACTCGAATCCAACGAGCATTATAATGGCTAACACAAGCACGCTAAAGTACTGCAACAATACATGGTTAGCGATTCGCTGGCCCCATAGGCTCATACCAACCTATCAACGTGACACACGTTCCATCCCGGTATACCATACCGTAACCATTAGAGTTGTGGGTCATCGCCCAATATATCTCTAAAACACCAAAGTACAATGGACAACCCGGCGTCCATGCTTAATTACCATGCAATCCTAATCCATTAGGATTTATTCCACACCCTCACGGTGGGTGTGCCCATGCCTATCACATATCACAACAACAAGCGAGTAGTTTCCTCAATGACTACTCTTATCACCAATCACTTGGCCTTAGCCATCCCAACGAGCATACCCAAGGGTATCATTGCTCGACAAACGTTTACCTCTATAACATGATGCGGTACTCTCACCGGTACAATACATCCAATGCTCCATCGAGCAAACCTGCTCGGCAAAGAGGTCTCGACAACTAATGATCCAGATCCTAACATGTGCTCACCATCGGCACTCAACCATACAACCAAATACATAAACACGAATGTATTATTCACTAAAACGACGCCACGCGTCCACATAGACATCCCAAATAACATCGTCAAACACATGACGGTACCCGTCGATACACGACACTCATAATCTCATCGTCAAACACATGACGGTATAAAACAACACATAATATCCACAATAATGATAACAAAAGTAATATGCCATACTTCATCGCTATCAAGATAGCGGAATACCTTTATCCATCGTTCACCAGCGGTACACAAGCAGCATCCATCGTTCGTAGGCGGCATAATCCAGTGCTACACACATAGCGGTATAATCCATCGCTATAGAATCAGCGGCATGATCCCTCGCCATAGAGTCAGCGGCATAAAACATCGCCAAAGAGTATCCGGCGGTATGAAGCATCGCCATAGATGTAGCGGAATATACCATCGCTATATGATACCTGGCGGCATAAACCATCGCCATAGAATACCCGGCGGTATGAACCATCGCCAATAAAATACCCGGCATAATCGCGGACTCAAGAGGTACTCACACCCATGTAGTACTTTGTTCCCGATCGCATCGCTATGTCATGACAGCGGCATCATCGCTTCGACGTGACAGCGGCATGTAACATCGCTTCGACACGACAGCGGCATCATCGCTTCGACATGATTGTGGTACCATCGCTTCGACGTGACATCGGCATTCACCATCGCTTCGACACGACATCGGCATTTACCATCGTTTCGGCATGACAGCGGAAATACCCCTCGCTTTACATGACAGCGGAAATACCCCTCGCTTTACATGACAGCGGAAATAATATCCCTCGCTATTAATATGACAGCGGCCGTGTTCTTCGCTTCATATTAGCGGCAAATATTCTCTCATCGCTACGGTATGACAGCGGCAAGTATTCACATCGCTACGCCACGCATGCTACCGTAATGCATATCCCGTGTTCCAATAATTGTTTCGGCACGACAGCGGCATCATCGCTTCGACGTGACAGCGGCATTTACCATCGCTTCGACACGACAGCGGCATCATCGCTTCGACGTGCATGCAACCATAATGCATAACCCGTATTCCCATAAACATCGCCATGAGTGTATTTTCATGCACCTCGCTCCAACATTTAGCGGCAAAGCTTTAAAATCATCACTCCGATGTATATCTATGCAACCGTAATGCATAGTCCATGTCTCATAAGACCCTGCAACCACCATGGTTAGCAATAGCATATTCCAATTATGAACACATATCATAAATGCACATAAGCAATCATGCATAAGTATGTGCTTCTCATTCCCATTAACATGTTCCTAGGCCCTCAACAGCCCCAAAGAGCTAACCACTGCTCTGATACCACTAATGTAAGGACCCCCGTGCCCTTAACCCGTTATTAGTGTATTAAGCCATACCATTAGTGCATATAATCATACCATCATGGGGAAAACCATGTGCAAGTGCAACCCGTATGCTACCCAGAAAATTTCTTGCATTCAATTCACATAATATTCAGATTCCCCAACCAAGATTATTCATATAACATGCACCCACATAATACACTAACATGCTCTTAGTTCATTTAGCAATTCGATAATTAATTGCATGCAACATAATGAACAGAGAGAAGCCGTAGCCCATTGATACATTTCATATCTACGTAAAATGTACTCACATAAGAGTACCCAATGGATGAGTGTGTATCTGATGTATAAAACACTCTACCGGATACCCTTACTGATACTTCAATCCTGGAAGCACCTCCCAAGCACAGCTCGATCTCAACACTGGATCTATATACTTATTCGACCAGCTCTGGTACCTCGATCCTAGAAGTACCTCAAATCAACAGCCCGAGCTCAACTCCAAAGCTACTGCTGCTGTACCTGTGTTACCTGCCCCAACAGAGACAGCCCCCACACGGGGTGAGCATACCAATACCACCAATCCAATAAGCATAACATTGTAATTCAAATACAGAATGTAAATGCTATAATTTAAATGATACTCCCTGGATGGTAACACCCTCATCCGGGATCCCCTGTATTGTCCCTGTTCTCAAAATAACCAAACTCATCAAATTCCCAAAGACAGTTAATCGCCACATAGATTAACTAATACCGTCCTATTATGCCAGTTCCATGATCAATATGGTAAAAACATAATGTAAAAGACCATAGATATCACATATATCTAACCAATAATTCCATGTTCATATTTCATTGCTCGCTCCACAATAGCGACATACTAACCTCGCGCACGCTCAACAATAGCGGCGTCATAACCGATGGTCGCTCAACGGCGATCGCATCCCAAATCATTGCTCGCTCGAAAGCGGTACCATATTATTTCCAATGTATGTCTATTTGTTACAGTTACCATATACCATGCATCTCACTATCCAATTATTGCAAGTACCATAAACCGTGCACTTCAATATCCATCTATTCCAATACCATATACCGTGCATTTCAATACTCATTTATTGTAAATACCACAAACCATGCATTTCAATGCCCATTTATTGTAAATACCACAAACCATGCATTTCAATGCCCATTTATTGTAAATACCACAAACCATGCATTTCAATGCCCATTTATTACAATTACCATATACCATGCATTTTACAGTTGCAACACTACAATAGGCCATGCTCGTACGTCATACGTACCTTAGAATTCCGTAGTCCATGTCAAGCCTGGCTTGAGTTCCATGCTCCGTGAAACATGTGCTAAAACACATAAACAACCCACAATCAAGCATAAGCATGCAACCACGTGCCCAAGCACGTTCAAAACTCCCAAACATATCGTCTATCTATGACGATTACCAAATTATAAAAGTTCCCGGCTAAGCATGTATAATACCCCAAAAATATTGTCTATCCATGACAATTAACCTTTTAAAATAACCCGGGGCGAAGCATGCAAGACACCCAAAAAGAGCCAAGAAACCACAAAAAGGGGCACCAACACACTGGCCATCTCGATCGATCGACATTTCATCTCGATCGATCGAGAACCGCCTCCCGATCGATCGGTCAAAATACCGATCGACCGGTGAACTGTTCCAACGCCACAAAACACATTCTGCCATGCTCGATCGATCGAAAATATTTTCGGATCGATCGAGCAGCCCTGTATGCGCGAGAAACCTCCAAGAATGAGCTTCCAACAACACCTTAACTCACACACCACCAAGATCAACCATCCAACACAACACTAAACCACAAAACAACCTTAAAATACAACCCCCAAACATAAACAACATGTTGGACCAAGATCTACCCCTTGAACCCCAAGATACAACACCAAAACCAACCAATATACAAAAAACTTTGCTAGGTTGGTAGCTTACCCTTTGAGCTCCAAGATTCTAGCAAGAAATCATGAAAATGGCTCTTTTCCAAAGCTTTCTCCTCCCTTCCATGATGAGGAACGAAAATGGTGGGTTCTTAGGTGAAAGGATGGGGTTTTGGGGACAAAAACTGATAGAGAGGGGGGTGATGGGATATAAAGTGGTATGCAAGTGGCCCTTACCATCTTTGGGGTTAAATGTGTATCATAATATAAGCATGATGTATAAAATACCCCAACATGGTATTTTAAAAGCATTTTACTACAATGCATCAAAATCACCATTAAAATCATGCTTTACCAAAATTACAAACCAACATATTTAAATCATTATAACACCCAAACTCCCAACATGTATAACATGCACCCCGAAATGCACCCCAGGTCACCCATACCACGTGACTACGCATTTTTACCAAGATAAGTAATTATCACCGCAAGAATTATATAACCACAATTAATTCTTAATTGCCACAATAAAAGAAAATCTATTAAAGATTAATAATCCTCCGGGATTAATACCAATAATCCCAGGACATCACACTCTAAGTACCTTATTACCCACAAATCAATGATCAGACTTAAAGGAGAACTCATACCCCCGAGGATATGCTATGTGTTTCAACCTCAGACTTCAATACAAAATTTGGAGCAAATTTTTCCCTAAGTGGTTTACTTTCAACAATGACGGTCCCAACATAATCAAAATAGCGCTCGCTCAAAGCCTATCCCAAAATTCATAATATCTTCATGTACCACAACTAAGGAGATACATTGCCGACCCAAACCATGTACTCGAAGCAAAACCTTTAGTACTCAAAGGAAACATGAATGAACATCTGAAGTATGAAGAAATTCCGATCTGGAAAGTGGACTCAAAGGATCAAGTACTGAGATGAAGGACCATTCAATACGCCAAGTCCAAAAGTCAAACCATATGGAGAAAGAGGTCACTTGGGAACCGGAAGAAAAGATGCGGAGAGAAATATCCATGTCACTTTCAAGATCGAGCCTGCTCAAGTTTCGAGAACGAAACTTCCAATAAGGAGGGTGGGATGTGAAGACCCGGAAATTTCATTGCCCCAAATCACGTTAGTCATTCAATAATATTTAAATGTTTAGCTCAAATTATGACATATCATTCAAGTGCATCACTAACACATTCAATTACCTTGCCCAAAATCATGTCACTAATAGTCTAAACCCATTCTTTTTCCTTATCAATCATGACATTGATGATTATTCAATTACCTCATGAGAGTCATTCATTGTCTTGCTAAAATCATGACACTAGACATTCAAAGCCATTCAATTGTATGATCCAAATTCTTGCCACCATTCAATCTCACTTAATCCAATTTATTGACATTTAATATCTTGCTCAATTTATGCCATTACATGGTCAACATGTGATGACCCCATTCATTTTGCCATTCATTTTGCCCATTGATAACCTAATCAATATATTGACTCAATTATTGTCATTAGGAGGACAAAGCCATGGAATTTACAATCAATCTCTTACATTACCCATTGATGACTATTCATTACCCACGTTAGTTACTTAATAATATCCCAAATATCATAAAACCATCCAATTAATATTTAGCTCCAATTTTGTGATTAGAAGGCTAAAGAAATGAATATACAATTAATATCATCCATTTAAAATATTACATTTTGATCTACCTTGAATCTTGCCATTATGAGCCAAATTGGTGGGTCTAGACCATCCCTCCTCACATTAAAACCACAATACACCATGGCAAGAAAAGATTATTCTACACTTAGCAATTTTTGAAAATACACACCATCTCACACACAAGAATTCGAAAGCTTCAAGGCAAGAGAGGAGATGATTCGCTTCACCTTCGTAATCCGGGATCCATTCTACCACGCTTTGTATATCCGACAGTAAGTGGGTTTTTGCTATGAATATCATTTCGTTTTTGAAACTCTATATATATGTGTTAAAATTTTAGTTGAACATGAAAATGTATTTTTAAGATCATATTATGAAAGTTTATGAGAAATGTGCATCGAAAGTAGAAGGCTCTGCGGGGGAAAGTGCTACGTGTGTAGGAGCCACCATTTGATTCGGTGGGGCAAAGTGATACAGGATGTGATGCGTGCCACATGCATGGGAGTCCCCTCTTGATCTTTAGGAGCAAAGTGCTATGCCACGGGAGCCACTCTTGCTCAAGGAGAATATGTGATTATGTGGTTATGTGATGGGGCTCTAGTGTGAGCAATTATGAGTATGTGTATCGATCTACTATGTGTTTGATAAAGAGATATTTGAAAAGATTTATATGGATGTTTTATCATGTTCAACTGGCCCCTGCTTGTTAAGTATTTTCCCAAATACTCACCCCTTACCACCCCTCCCCAGTTAAGGACGGAGAATAGGTTGAAGACGAAGAACAAGACCAATTTTGGGCTGGTGATCTACTGAGTATATTTCAAGATTTTATTACGTTACGCTTCCGCAAAACTCTGATTAGATCTAAGGTGTTCTATGAACAACTTATTCAAGTGGATTTCCAGTTGTAAAGACGATTATTATTTTCAATGGAATAAATAGACTGGTTTTATCATAGATCTGTACACGAGGCTTGTTGATTTTGAATTAATTTTTGGAATCAACGCCGGTGTCACGCGCTCCAGTCTCGGGGCGTGACACTGATTATGTCATTATTCATCAAACCACTACACCCTATTCACCACAATAAAATGGTATTGCCGAACGTAAAAATCATACTCTAAAAGAGATGATGAATGCTATGTTGATAAGTTCTGTATTACCACAAAACTTGTGGGGGGGGGGGGGGGGGGGGTGAAGCAATCCTGTCGGCCAACTACATTCTAAACAAGATACCCAACAAAAGTAAGGATGAAACTCCTTATGTGCTATGAAAAAGCCACAAACCTTCCTACAAATACTTGAAAGTATGGGGGATGCTTGGCTAAGGTAGAAGTACCAAAACCAAAGCAAGTGAATTGTGCTTAAAACAGTAGATTGTGTATTTATTGGTTATGCTAACAATAGTAGTGCATGTTGATTTCTAGTACATAAATCTTAAATAAGAGATGTGCATGAAGGTACAATCATGGAATCAATAAATGTGGTATTTTTTGAAGAAATATTTCCCTACAAAACAAACAAGGAAATATGTCTTAAGAAAAGGACGTTTGAAGAAGCTATCGATGACTCAAAAGAAATTGAAGAGCCACGACGTAGCAAGAGGACCAAAATGTCTAAGACTTATGGTCCTGACTTCATGAAATATATGTTGGACAATGAACCAAGATCCGTTAGTGACGCATTATCTAGCTCTGATGCTCCTATGTGGAAAGAGCTATTAACGGCAAAATAGAATCCATAATGCAAAACCACATGTGGAAATTGGTAGACCTTCCAATTGGAAGTAAACCATTAGAATGCAAATGGATTCGTAAAAGGAAATATAAGTTCGATGGTTCAATTAATAAGTACAAGGCGAGACTCGTGGCAAAGGGATATAGACAAAAGGAAGGCCTTGATTACTTTGATACATATTCCCAGTCACGAGAATTACATCCATTAGAGTGATCATTGCTATCGCTGCTTAAACAATTTAGAGATACATCAAATAGATGTAAAAACAGCATTCCTCAATGGGGGACTTGAGGAGGAAATTTATATGGAACAACCCGAGGGGTTTGTGGTTCCCGGACAAGAGAAAAATGTGTGTAGACTCGTCAAATCATTGTATGGGCTTAAGCAAGCTCTGAAACAATGGCATGAAAAATTTGGCAAAACAATGTTGTCAAATGGTTTCAAAATTAACGAGTGTGACAAATGCGTATATGAAAAACACGCCTAAAGCATATGTAATAGTATGCTTGTACGTTGATGATATGCTCATAGAGGGAAGCAACTTAGAAATCATCAATGCGACAAAGAAAATGTTAATAAAACATTTTGGAATGAAAGAGATGGGTGAAGCTGATGTGATCCTTAGAATTAAAATCTTCAAAATATCCGAAGGACGAGTGTTGTCACAATCTCATTATGTTGAGAAAATACTCAAGAAATCTCTTGCGAATGACACGTAGTCTGTAAAGACACCTTATGACCCGAATCTACATTTGGTTAAAAACAAAGGAAACCCTGTCATGGAATTAGAATACTCAAGGATAATTGGCAGTCTCATGTATCTCATGAACTGTACACGTCCTGATATTGCATATGTGGTTGGCAAACTAAGTAGTTTCACGAGCAATCCAAACAATGATCATTGGAAGGCATTGACGATGGTACTTAAATATTTAAGATACACCCTGAACTATGGATTGCACTATACAATATATCATGTTGTATTAGAATTGTTGGGTTTTGGAAACCCGAATAATATTGGTTTTGATGTTAACGAAACTTGTTATTGTGTTGCTAACATATTTCATCAAGTGTGCAGTTCATAGATCATAATTAAGAGCTTGATGAATTACAAAGAAGTAGCTTGAAAATATCAAGCTGGACCAAGTCTGAAATCCTGGCAGAGCGGATTGTTTTGATCATATCTAATAGCTCGGATATCGAAATGGCATGCTTCCAAAGATAATGAACAGCCAACTAAAAATACTAAAAGTCATATTTCACAACAGATCGGTTAGTTCGAACGTTATCAAGGAGAAAAGACACCTGCAAGATCGAGTTGTACCGTGAAGAAACAGCAAGCTGTTTCAGCAAGCAACTGTCAGTCTGTTGGGCATAACGCTTAGCTCGCTTATTGGAACGAGACGATTCAGTATGGGTTGGAAAGCTAAGACAAAGTCTATAAGTCATATTCGAAAGTGAAAGACTGAATCGGACGTTAAGATGGCCAAAAAGCTTCTGCAAGTCACGCCATGTGCTGCTGCATCCAGCAAACAGACAGCAGGAGCATCGCCTCGTATTTCGAGCATAACTCTCTCATACGAACTCGAAATCGAGCGATTCTTGATTCCGTTGAAAGCTAAGAGAAAGGAATACAAATTTCATGTAGATCACTTTGCCCAGAAATCAAAGAATCAATAGCTACAAGCAATAGATCAGAAGAGCAAGTTTATCAAGCAGTTTTTTGTAGCAAGCTTATCTTGCATCAGACTGATCTGTCCAGACCAGACTGACATGTCCAGAGCAGCAGACCAGACCAGCTGACCAGAGCAGCAGTCCAGACCAGCTGAGCAGACCAGCAGACCAGACCAGTAGACCAGACCAGTCCGGTCTGAAATGCAAAGAGCCCAGAAACCAGAATATGACTGTTGCAAGCTCGGGAATGATGCAGAACCTACTCCAATGGGCATATTCTTGTGTCTAACGTATATATCATTACTCGGGGCTATATATACATGATTTGGAAGCTCAATGACAGCTGATTGAAGATCAATCCAAGCCTTCCAAAGCAAACCCACTTGGGATTCAATTGAAGAACTTCAAAGACAAAAGTTGCTAAATGAAGAGCACTCCCCAAACCTTTGGCACCACTTACATTGCTATATCAGATCTAGTTAGAGATCATTTGTGCCATATATATTCACTCTATTCATTGTATATGAGAGCTTAATAGATGAGTGAATATCATTGTAACGGTTGATGATTTATCACAACTGATGAGAAGTCTTTGTATGTGAGACATTAAAGAACATACATAGTTGAGTTGCTAGGAGTTCTAGTTGGATGGGAAATTCCCAACTGGATCGGGTTTGTACAACGGGATTGTATAATTCAAAGTCTTCTAGTGGAATCCTTCCATGAGGTGGAAGAAGGGGAGACGTAGAAGGATTACACCACCTTCGAACTTCCATAAACAAATGCTTATTTATTTACTTTAATTGCATATCTTTAAAATGTTTTTTAGATGTTTAATCGGTTATAGAGCGGGTTATGTCGAGTGTCTTCGGCTCGATTTTGTAACCGAACTCAATATAATCTCTCGGTGCAATTATTTCAAGAACACGAGCTATTGAAGCTCAAGTTGGTTGAACTCGGGTGTGGAATGACAACCCACCCCCGGAATCGATCCTGACAAGAATGATACAATGATGCAAATTGGATATCGGACACGCAAGACTCCAAGTCGACAAGTGATTATGTGTTTACCATTGGAGGGCTGCAGTGTCCTGAAAATCTACCAAGCAAATTGTATTGCTAGATCCAATATGGAATCTGAATTCATAGCTTTAGATAAAGCGGGAGAAGAAGCCGAATGGCTTAGAAGATTCTTGGAAGAAATTTCTTGTTGAAAAAAAACTGTGCCGGCAATTAAAATACATTGTGATAGCCAATCTGCTATAGGAAGGGCACATAGTATCATGTATAATGGTAAGTCTAGACATATACATCGTAGACACAATACTATTAAACAGTTGATCTCAAATTACATTATGTCAATTGATTACGTGAAGTCAAAGGAAAATATTGCGGATCCTCTCATGAAAGGCTTAGCCAGAGATCAAGTAAATAATTTATCGAGGGGAATGGGATTAAAACCCTATAATCAAAATCTTGTAGTTGATACCCACCTATGTGACTAGAGATCCCAATATCTAGGTTCAAAAGGGACAACCAAACTACGAGATTGTATAAACACCTTGGATAATTAATCTCCGACCCATTCCTATGATAAGGGGTGTAGCCTGCAAAAAGGGTACGAGGATAGGAAAAAACCTTTAATGATTCCTAAGGCATATTAGGATATATTGGAGTATAGCGAGATACTCTTTTAGGAGATCACCTACGTAACTGCAAAGTGTGGCCACTTCAAAGAATGGAAAGACTTATGAAACCAAGCGTGGTCCATGGCCGAAAAGGACACAACCGTAAGAAACATATACGAAGGTTAGAATTGTTATGGTGTTGGTTTAATTGTCTAGGTTTACACCAATGACTAAATAGTTCAAGAATTATAGGTTCACTATTAAGTCAAGTAAATCCGATTGAATACTACTACAGAAGATTCAAAGCCGCAAGCTATCTCTCCAGATGTCACGCCCCGGGCCCAGGCCCACGCAAGCGCGACTGCACAATGGGTTCCTATAGAAACTACTTCAAATCCGACCTCGCTCTTCGAAATATTTAACCCAAGTTGTTATAATAGTCCATTGTAAGCCTTTAGAAACCACTTTAAATTTTCATCCACAACCAATGTGGGACAAGGGTATTACGATCACCCCTCCTTTAGAACGCGACGTCCTCGTCGCAACCTAACTCATCGATCCACTGGCACCGGGAATCTAGAGGTGGCTCCTACAGGTTCAAGAGGTGGCTCCCGTCATGTAGCGCTTTGCCCTGCAGGTTCAAGAGGTGGCTCCCACGCAGGTGACACTTTGCCCCGCGGGTTCAAGAGGTGACCCCCGTCGTGTAACACTTTGCTCTTTAGGCTCAAGAGGTGGCTCCCAAACGCGTAGCACTTTGCCTAGCATAGCACTTATGTCATGGTGTTTTCTGCCGATGACCGGCTCTGATACCATTCTGTCACGCCCCGGGCCAAGGCCCGCGCAAGCGCGACTGTACAATGGGCTCCTATAGCAACTACTTTGTATCCGTCCTCACTTTACGAAAATGGTTAACCCAAGTTGTTATAATAGTCCATTGTAAGCCTTTATAAACCAGTTTAAATTTTCATAAACAACCAATGTGGGACAATGGTATTACACCAGATGCCATAATAGTTCGTCAAAGCACTCAATTGCATACATACATTAATTTAATTCATGTGGGGGGTTGTTGGAATAGTGAAGTAAATTAAAAATATATATAATAAGTGCTCGATCGATCATCGATCGAGACCAATGGCTCGATCGATCAAGCACGACAAAAATTTTCCATTCGTTGGAAGCAGGAGCTCGATCGATCGAGCACCAAGCGCCGATCGATCGAGCCATGTGTCTGTTGCACATAATGGTTTGTCCATTCATGTTCGGATGTGATTTTTCGCGATGTGGTGCCTCCAAATGGTGTCCATTTGAACATATATCTTGGATTACTATAAATTTAACAATTCCCTTACTTGTTTAATTTTGGATTTCGAAATCTACATCATATGAAAGATCAAAATGAGAGCATTTTGTTTGTTTATCAAATTTCTTCTTATTGAGTGCTTTGAGCCTTTGTGGTTTGAGGACTTGTGATTTATAGTGCTCATATCACAAGTCATTGTCGTTGTATCTTGGGAGACAAATTGCCATAGCAAACCGTTAGCACCAAGGCGGAGCAATATTCTCTTAAGGACGGAGATTACAAATCTCGCCTCGACATAAACTTTGAAGTCATTGTTATTTTGTTATTACATTCCTCAGATACACATTGAGTGAGAAATAAAAACCGACAACACTTATATCGATCACAATCACAGATGAAGATGTTGAATTGTTTGTTGTCGACATGGTTAAATCTCGTAATTCACAGCAAATCTGATCGAGAAAAAATGAAATTGATCGCAAACAAAATCAATCGATCAAAAATCGCAAACTATTGAGATAAAATCAGAAAATTTCTCAGGATCGAAAACCTCTCTGATGCCATGTTAAGATGCACAGAATAGGCTGAAGAAGATTTCCATTTGTCTTATGAAAACTATACTACAACTAACAGTTAAGAGTCTTATTTATACTATACATAAAACGCTATAGCTAACTAAACACGACTTTTACATCTTAACATCTATGTCAATTATTATACCAACTCATTTCCCCTAAACTAAAATTCAACAGAAAAATTAAATGAATACATGGTTCATCCCCAGAGACCCTTGCCTGTGGTCGAACATGAAAAATTATTCCGAAATAATCCAGATACAATACTGAAACATATTAAAAATAAAAAAGAACAGTAATGTCATGGATATATATATAGTGATATACATGAAGAAACTACCCATCAACTGATAAATCCAACAACCGTGAAAAAACTACCCATGTTTTTCAGATAAACTCTTCCGACAATGTTGGCAATGTCGAAACATTGCCATTGAGTTGAGGAAGATCGGAGGTTCCTCTCGGCGCAAAATTTGAATGATCTAATCAACCCTCCAAGTTAAAGTAAGGAGGCTGATTTTTTTTCTTTTTTGCTGCTGACACGATCTCTCCGATCCATTTTAAGCCTCTGCCATCTATTTTTCTGAAGTAAGATTCTGATTTTCCTTTTCTGGATTTTATTGTGAAGAAATCTAAAAGAAATAAAAACTCTTTCCACCCAAATTAAAGTGACCAAAATAATTAAAAAGGATGGAGATCAAGCAACGAATTTTTTTTTTAAAAAAAAAAAAAATTAGTTGCTAGATCAGAGAACGAACCGAAGAACCCACATTTGAAGGAACAAACCAAGTACCAACATTGGAAGTGTTCCACAACATAGAAGAAGAAGAATCAGTGGAATCAATCTGTTGATCAACAGTATATAGGTTCCAATCCAACCTGTTTTGGCCTTCTATTTTAAATTCTTTTTCTTTTATATCATTCTCGTCGGGCATTTGCATGCCATCACAAGGCATCAAACCCGGAAAGTTACTGTATGCTGGAGTAACATCCTTCAATCCACTTGTTGTAAATTTCTGATGCTGAAGGCTAGAAGCGAGTAAGGAAGCCATTGTTGAAGTGGAAGCTGCAAAAGCTGAAGATCCAAAAAAGATAGGATCAATAGCAACAGATGAATTTGAAGTGCCAATAACATCTTCGATTTTCTTGACTGGATTGAACCCATCTTCGTATTCATTGTTCTGAACAAACCCTAATCCAAGACCATTCATTTGAGGCATATGAAAATCGAATCCATTACTATCAGAAGAAACCCTAGGAGAACTAAACCGGGGAAATGGAAAGTTGATACCAGGATAATTAGTGGGTAGGCTGTAAAACATTGAATTACTGACGTGATTTATAGTTGATGATAGATCTGTCTGTTGGCGAACACTAGGGCTTGTCGTAGCAGTTGTAGCAGCAGATGTCCCATCCCCGCTGCTGGACGGCTGCGCCAGCCTCTTCAACCTCTTGTTCTTTCTACATCCGCCGCCAACGGGGACGTTTCTTAAAGTTCCGCCTCTAGTCCAGTAACGCTTGCAAGCTTTACAAAAGTGCCTAGGCTGAGACAAGCTGTAGTTATTATAGTAACAAAACTTTGTAGTGGAGGAATCGCAGCGCGGGCACTTGAGAGGCAGCTGGCGTTGATGATCCTGCAGGCTTGTTTTTTCCACAACCTTACCTTTTGAAGTTGAAGCCATGAAGGATTTCTGATCATCTACTATATGGTCCTGAACAAACAAAGAAAAAGAAAAGTCCAGTGAAGCTGGCGTGTATTTAGGGTAAGATTGAACAGCGGAGCAGGGATATATTCCATGACAAAAGCTAAGAAACAAAACATGGGGTCCGGTTGAGTTTTGTCAAATAATTGAGACAAAGAGAGATGGGAAAGAACCTGTGGCATTGTCCATAGATTAGTGGCGGTCATCTTCTTCTCACAGTATCCGAGCATTTCCTTTGTTTGACACTTGAGAGAATAATATAGTGGTTCGAAACAAATAAGAACAAGACAAGGAGCAGGTACGATGGCTGGAAATGAGAACTGTTTGTTTAAGGATTAGTTGTGTAATATTTATAAGTGCTTATTATTTCATGTTTTGAGAGGAAAAATGTTTCTAAATTTTGTAACCATTTTTGTTTATCACATGCTCGATCCTTCCAGCCAATGAATTTTTTTAGTATTATAATGTCAAGGGACTTTTTTCTTAAAAAAAAAAAAAAACAAACACGAATTTTATAAATAATGATAAATTACCTTATATATAAAAAAAAATTGCATATTTTTAGGCAGTTCTCAAATTATCTTTTGTTAGTATTAAAAAATAAATGTTTAGTAATTAAATCTGCTATAGCCTATATATGTGTTGGTTGAGCGTATAACATTTTAAAATTAATTAAATAACATCAGTCACCTGCATTACAAACTGTATTCTCCTAATTCATTTCAAAATAAAATGTGTTTGCTTTAAATACAGCATCACTCACCTGTGGATTATGAAATTGAAATGGAGCTTATTTACAATGTGATTACAAAAATCTGACGAGAGAATATGTATAGATAGATTCGAGGACATTCTTGGTCAAGAACAGGACAGGAGCAATCTCGAGAAATTCAACAAAATTTAAATGGAATTTTGCAAAGCCCAACATAATGCTGTACACTTTATATTCACAATCCACACATTTTTTATTGTAAATGAAAAAATACGTTTAGGGAATCCCTATATCACCGGTGGTTTATTGGTTGCTATCCTATATAAATACTATCATCAAGATAATGTCAATCATTGAATAAAAATATTAATATCCAGTGATTTAATAAACCCTTAATTAAACAGATCATCTCAACACTATTCTTTTTATTTAGGTTTTGGTATGCACTGTCACATCTGGAGATCCTACAAGGGCCCATCACAGATTACTCACATAATAATTATTATTTTTATCAAATAACTTACTTATAGGTTATTTAAAAATTTAATTGTGCAAGTATATATACATATATCATATACTCTTAATATTCGAGCTCCCTAATTTGCCTTCGCATATGATCGTGATGACAATTTGGTACCCAGAGACAATACAAGAATTGTATCCAAAATAGATATTATTTTTGGAAATGGTGCTTGTAAATTTTCATATCTAGGTAACAAATTAGGCTCATCCAAATTGGTTTCAACAAATATTTTGTATCTTTTATAAAAAATAATTAAGATATGTTAGTGTAATATCATTGTCCCATATTGGTCGTGGATGAAAATTTAAAGTAGTTTATAAATGTTTACAATCGACAACTATATCAACTTGAATTAACCATTTTCGTAGAGCGAGAACGGATACGAAGTAGTTGCTATAGGAGCTCATTGTGTAGTCGTGCTTGCGCGGGCCTGGGCCCAAAACGTGACAGAATGATATCAGAGTTGGTCACCAGCAGGCAACAGAGGGAGATAAGTGATATGCGGGGCAAAGTGCTACGTGCGTGGGAGATCTCTTGAACCTAAGGGGGCAAAGTGCTACACGACGGGGGCAAAGTGCTACATGACGGGAGCCACCTCTTGAATCTGCGGGGCAAAGTGCTACATGACGGGAGCTACCTCTTGAACCTGTAGGAGCCACCTCTAGATTTTCGGTGCTGGTAGATCGATGAGTTAGTTCGCGACGAGGACGTCGCGTTCTAAAGGATGTGTGATTGTAATACCCTTGTCCCACATTGGTTGTGTATGAAAATTTAAAGTAGTTAATAAATTCTTACAATGAACTATTATAATAACTTGGGTTAACTATTTTCGTAAAGCCAGAACGGATACGAGATAGTTGCTTTAGGAGCCCATTGTGCAGACGTATTTGCGTGGCCCGGAACCTGGGACGTGATAGTTAAGGATGACGTACCTTTGAGTTATTAGAAAATACAAAAATTAAATCATAAAGGTATATATATTTATGAAATTACATTGAATTTTATTATTTTTTTCAAAAAAATTTCACCACATACAAATTACAAATGAAAAAAAAGCCGCATTTTACCCAAATTGTTCATATGCCGAGACGAAAGTAATTAATAGTTTATCTTGTCTGTTGCTTTCATGTCTTTAAATGAAGTGTATTACATCATCTGACAAAATTTCCATATAAATTTGATACAGAGACAAGGGTATAATGAGTGTTATTATATGGATAAATCAATTATTATTGTTGTTAAATTATTTTTTATGAATTTAATATGTAAATTGTTTTGAGAATAATAGTAATTACTATGACAATAATAATTTTGTCCAAAATTGTGGACTATAATATTTTAATAATAAAGAATTGGACAGCAGCTCCCAAGAAGAGGACGAATGTCGATGTCTATATATGTTGGAGTTGGTACCAAATATGGTTGCTCTAGTCAAAAGAAAAAAAAACATTTAGGTTAAGACCAATCACGATTATATCCATCCTATCTACTTTCAATAGACATAATTTTTTGATTTTTTTAAAAAAATCTTTAATATTTAAATCATAGCACCACATCAACTTCCCATTTAATTATGTCCCCCAGTAGATCTGCGATTACGTTAGAGCCAAAAGCATATAATTATATCTGATGCATGCTGATATATTATTTATATAAACTAAAAACAAGAATGTTTTAAAGTACATTATCGTATACAATAGTGCTTACAGTAGATTCCGATACGAAATATAATTTCAAGAATTAAAAATAGTCAGCATGTGGTGTGGCATCGCGGCTTCAATGTTAAAAGGAGTGGAGAAAAAGAAAATAATAATATTGTTAGGAGAACAGGCTGATTTTGTAGAAGCCCAAGGGATCTCTCCAATCTATTAACATTCCCACCATTCTACCTAACGGAGCACTTTCTACCTTTATTTTCGGGGTAAATTATAAAAATGGTCTCATTAAATTTCTTTACAATACTAGTTTCAAACTTTTAAAATTAATCAAATATAGTCCAGTGGAAATTGTTTCGAATCAAAAATAGTCCAAAAATTTTGTTTTTATGAATTTTGAAGTCCATAATTATGTTAAGAATAAAAAGATAAAATTATTTACTAGCAAAATATTTACCATAATAATTTTACATGCATCAAAATACTCCTAAAGTTCATAAAATGTAGCTTAAGATTTAATATTTCAATTTAGAAACATCCAAGCGCATTAAATTTATAAAAAGATCCTAAATAATTAAAAAAATAATTATATATAGAACTAAAAGCATAAAAAATGATTTATTGTAAAATAATATTAAAAATCTAGTTAAAGGATAAATATGGATTTTTAGTTTAAATTAAATTACTTAAATTTGTCAAAAACATAAACCACCATTAGACAAGCTATAATTCATCCCTAAACACAATAAATATCCTCACGATCAGATTTATATCAAAAAATTAGTGAAAAATACTGCCAAAATAAGAGAGAAAATGGAAGGAAAAAAGATAGAAATCAAGAAAAATTCGGGGAAATATAAAAATACTCTATTAATCCCGAAGAAAAATATACAACCACCGTTTTATATGCAGAAAACTTTGGGACAAGGAGGTGAGTAAAAATCATCATCCAAACGTTGAATTCAAAATCATGAAGTAACATAGTTGAAATTCACCAAGAAAGACATCTTCACTGAGTTTTCTGGATCTTATTTTCAATTTTCTTTAAAATGTTCATGACTATGTGATTATTTCTCGAATTACTATTTATCTTAATATTTGATAGTAAATTCTTGTTATATCAAAATGTCAAGAAGAGTACAATGATTATTTTAGAATACGCTCATTAACGAAAAATAATAAATTTTTTTTAATCAAGCTATTGTTTTGAGGGCCCAATTTTTAATAAAATATTTTGGTGGAAAAGATGTGGATAAAGCAAATCTAAAAGATAGTATAAGGAAATCAGTGGGTTTTGTCGTTGTATTCATTTTATGTGTAATTCGCATGCTCACGTTGGTCAAATCAAAGGTCCCCGGAGTCGGGCGAGTAGTCACCACAATCGGCCCCGCCACTAGCAGATGGGACCAGCTGCGCGCGGAAGGAATCCAACACGAAATAGCGAACATGAAAGAAACTCGACTAGCACGATTATGGAGTATATAGTGGGATAGATAGGAACGCAACACCATAGTTTTTTCGAGGGGACCAAATTTCCAATCCAAAACCCAAATCTCAAATCAATACGTGTGTTTACATCCTTCCCATGTGCAGACAAAAGAATGTCCTTATCCATTTGTTTAACATGGTGCGCTTTGAATCCTGAATTCCAGTTATTAGAAGTTGATTTACTGAATAACTGATACATAGAAAACGTAACATATATGGCATGCACCAGCCTTAGTTTGTAGCCATTTTTAAGCCCGGTGCAGGGGCGGAGCCACTTTGGGACAAGGAGTGCCTTCTTGCCAAAAAAAATTTATTACTGAATTTTTTTTTATTGTATCTTACCCCAAAAATTACAGTTTGTGTCACGCCCCGAGACCGGTGTCAATAACACCGGCATTGATTTCCATAAACAACTTGAAATCAATAAGCCTCATAATATCATAACTACTGAAAAGCCAGTCTTTTTCCATAAAAATAAAAACCCATTGTCTTTACAATGAATAAAGAAATGCGGAATTAAAAACTTAACAACTGAATAAATAAAATTGTCTTAAAACTGGAAAACTTGAAAACATAAAAGATCTTGATCTACGCAGCGGACTTGATTTCACCAACCCCAAAATTGGTGCTCTTCTTCTTGCTCTAATTCTTCTTCGGCTTTATCTGGGTATGTAGAGTAAGGGGTTGAGTGTTTTGGAAAACACTCAGCAAGTGGGGGACAATCGATATCATACATATACATAATTTTCATAAACTTGGATCATAAAACTTGCATAAACCGATATGAATGTATCTTAACATACTTGATTTGCCCCTACGAGCCATGACATAACATATCGTTTCATAATTTTCATATACTTAAGCACATTAAAGCATTCTACTCTCTTCTTGGTACTGATATCAGTCTCTAGACTTATCCCTCATAGAGATGAGGTCATAACATCGGCTAACCCACGAATAAAGGGTCTGGATAATCCAGAAACAACGGATTACCACCGTATAAGGTTCTTTTAGCGGTTACACCCCACCGCATCAGGGTCATGGGGATCCAAATCCAATTAGATTTCGAGTTTAAGGTGCTTACAAATTAATACTTTTCTTAGTTTCAACATAGTTCATATCGATCGAGATTTCAAAACATACTATAGTTTTTCAAAAACGAAACGAATAAATAGCAAAAGCTCACTTACCATGCTCGGTATCGTGCTTGATTGATCAAAGGTATGAAACAAAGAATCCAATCTTCCTTGGCTCGCTAACAGCACGAGCAGAATGCTAAACTCGAATAAAATCTGGAAACTTTCGAACAAGGTGGCTGGTATAAATCGATGAACAAGTTCTGTGGAAAAGGTTCTGGAACAAGGCAGAACTTTGACTTAATCCTTCGGTGATGGTTGCTGGATTTATTTCGAAGGTGAAGGCTGTATGTTTCTGGAACAGAAGGGGCAGAATCAAGGCTTGAGAGTGAGGCTATCGTCGTGAGTTTATAGGCTGGAAGCTAACGAACTTAGTGCAGAAACTAAGGCTTAACGATTGATGGACTTAATTCAATGAAATAGGTACTGGAAGGATACTGGAAAAGTGCAGAATGCTAAGGCGATAAGGAGGGTTATTCTTTGGACTTGTAGGCTGAGAAGGAGATGTATTTGTGATGTAGCATCTCTCATGGTTGGTGCATATATATAGGTGATGGTTGGCCAAGACTCAAGGAGTTTTTAGAGATGAAGACTTTGAATTTTTAAGTGGACAAATCTGTGCAGATTGGTGCTGATTTCTTTCGATCAAAGCTGCTGCTTGAGAGATGGAGAGAATCGAAATTACTTGGCTAAATTTGATGAGGTTTCTGCCTAAACTCTTCGAGGGCAGTGATGCGTGTGAAACGTACCGCAAGTGTACGGTGTCAAGTTTTAGTATAGGAATTTGAAAGTACGGATGTCGAACCCACAGGGATTGAAAATTAAGTTACACCAAGTACTGTAATTAGAATAGTCTCGACTTTATTTAGATAATCGAGAGCAATATTTATTAAACTAATCTACGAAAATAGAATAAAAGATTAACAAGATGGTAATTTAAGTGGAGAAAATCAATGAGAACGGATTCTAGAGGTTCGACTTCACTCAACTATCCACTATGTCGTGTTTTCCTAGTTTACTAGCCGAGAATTCTTATTTGTTTCTACTCCCCCTCCCGGGTGTTAAGCAGAAGTAATTATCTAACATTAATCTTGATATCCCTATCTAAGATTAATTATCAAACAATTGTAAAAGCGCAGTAATTCCTTTGACGACTTCTATGGAGTTATAGGCCTTCCGAACAATATAACTACCACGATACGAATTCCTTCTTTCCTATTCACAACCCCCTCTCCCGAGTGATAGATGACGAATATGGAATCATTCAATACATGGCCAGTAGATTAAAAGCATTAAGAACAGGAAAACATAAATAAACCATATGAAAAACCAATGACATAGTTTCAAGTCAAGATCCGTCTAACCCTAGAATAATAAATTAGTTCATGAATACATTAAATAAACACATAGACATGTTCTTAATCATCATAAACATAAGGGAATAGATAATCAAAAGAATTGGATGATGGCCCTCCGTCCCCGGTAGTCGCCGTCGTCTTCTCCGTCGTCAAAATCTATATCCTTCGTTGTAAGCGCACCGCCTCGATCGATCTCCTCCTCTTTTCTGAATTTCCCTCGGTTTTGTACTGCTCTCGCCTCCTCTTGTTCTTCAACCCTAGCCTCCTTCTCTCTAAAAATATGTCTAGGTATGAATTATCATGAATCCCTTCGTTTGTGCCTTTTTTTCTTCCTTTAAACTCCCGTGCAATCAAATAAGGAAAGTCTCCAAAATTGCCAAAATTCCATTGGCGTAATTACGCCTCCGAAGTGGCGTAGTTACACCTGTCGACGTGTCCAAAGTCTGGCTTCCCGCGTGACTGGCGTAATTACGCCTCCAAAGTGGCGTAATTACGCCACTTAAAATTCTTCAAAATCTCAAATGTCGTGGCTTAGGCGTAGTTACGCCTCAAATCAGGCGTAGTTACGCCTCCAGAAATTCGTTTAAAAAGCTCAAATGCCGTAAGCTAGGCGTAGTTACGCCTCCAAATAGGCGTAGTTACGCCTGTTGACATGATTGAAAGTGTGAATTTTTGGCTTCAATCCGTTCTTTCCGTCATTTGCACCCTTTTAGTCCACAAAACATGTAATTACCTGGATTCCTGCAAAACAACACAGAACAAAACCAAAAGCGTAATTCTGATCGAAAACTAACACTAAACCATGCAAAATAAGAAGAAATATAAGTGTATAAAATACACTTATCAAACCCCCTAAACTTAAACTTTTGCTAGTCCCGAGCAAAATAGAAATGGAAAAAGACTAAGAAATAAAAGAGAAAAAGAAAACATACTACTAACGCAAGTCATGACATGTTATAATTGCAAATTGGCCTCGAAGATCAATGGTCTAAAAATTTCACGTCAAGTATGCATATCAGTCTACTCAAGAGTTCTCAAGTGTGTGTGTCACCACTTCCATTTAACCATTAAAGCAATCTTTACTCACACAAATCAATAGGACTTTGCAAGGTGTATTGGTTCATTTGCATTGTTCATAAAAAGGAGTATAACCTTGACAAACAGTGAACAATGCATCAAATCAAAGTAATGAGATGTGCGTGTGTGAATGTCAAAACCATATGCATTACAAGTGTTTCTCGAGTGTCCATAAGCTTACTATTCGTAACCTTCTCCACTAGTATATTAGACGAATGTGGCTCGGTCAATAGGTCTTAATAGGCTTGTAACGTTAGGCTTTGGCTCATGGCTTCAATAAAAAGATAGGAATTTCAAAACAAGAGAGTAAGTCATATTAACCATGTTGCGCACTCTCATCTCACTTTTCAACTTCTCTTATTGACGATTCATCATTTTTTTTTCTTTTCAATTCACCCTCTTTTCTCATCCGCCTCATCATTCAAGTGTACGGTGTCAAGTTTTAGTATAGGAATTTGAAAGTACGGATGTCGAACCCACAGGGATTGAAAATTAAGTTACACCAAGTACTGTAATTAGAATAGTCTCGACTTTATTTAGATAATCGAGAGCAATATTTATTAAACTAATCTACGAAAATAGAATAAAAGATTAACAAGATGGTAATTTAAGTGGAGAAAATCAATGAGAACGGATTCTAGAGGTTCGACTTCACTCAACTATCCACTATGTCGTGTTTTCCTAGTTTACTAGCCGAGAATTCTTATTTGTTTCTACTCCCCCTCCCGGGTGTTAAGCAGAAGTAATTATCTAACATTAATCTTGATATCCCTATCTAAGATTAATTATCAAACAATTGTAAAAGCGCAGTAATTCCTTTGACGACTTCTATGGAGTTATAGGCCTTCCGAACAATATAACTACCACGATACGAATTCCTTCTTTCCTATTCACAACCCCCTCTCCCGAGTGATAGATGACGAATATGGAATCATTCAATACATGGCCAGTAGATTAAAAGCATTAAGAACAGGAAAACATAAATAAACCATATGAAAAACCAATGACATAGTTTCAAGTCAAGATCCGTCTAACCCTAGAATAATAAATTAGTTCATGAATACATTAAATAAACACATAGACATGTTCTTAATCATCATAAACATAAGGGAATAGATAATCAAAAGAATTGGATGATGGCCCTCCGTCCCCGGTAGTCGCCGTCGTCTTCTCCGTCGTCAAAATCTATATCCTTCGTTGTAAGCGCACCGCCTCGATCGATCTCCTCCTCTTTTCTGAATTTCCCTCGGTTTTGTACTGCTCTCGCCTCCTCTTGTTCTTCAACCCTAGCCTCCTTCTCTCTAAAAATATGTCTAGGTATGAATTATCATGAATCCCTTCGTTTGTGCCTTTTTTTCTTCCTTTAAACTCCCGTGCAATCAAATAAGGAAAGTCTCCAAAATTGCCAAAATTCCATTGGCGTAATTACGCCTCCGAAGTGGCGTAGTTACACCTGTCGACGTGTCCAAAGTCTGGCTTCCCGCGTGACTGGCGTAATTACGCCTCCAAAGTGGCGTAATTACGCCACTTAAAATTCTTCAAAATCTCAAATGTCGTGGCTTAGGCGTAGTTACGCCTCAAATCAGGCGTAGTTACGCCTCCAGAAATTCGTTTAAAAGCTCAAATGCCGTAAGCTAGGCGTAGTTACGCCTCCAAATAGGCGTAGTTACGCCTGTTGACATGATTGAAAGTGTGAATTTTTGGCTTCAATCCGTTCTTTCCGTCATTTGCACCCTTTTAGTCCACAAAACATGTAATTACCTGGATTCCTGCAAAACAACACAGAACAAAACCAAAAGCGTAATTCTGATCGAAAACTAACACTAAACCATGCAAAATAAGAAGAAATATAAGTGTATAAAATACACTTATCAAACCCCCTAAACTTAAACTTTTGCTAGTCCCGAGCAAAATAGAAATGGAAAAAGACTAAGAAATAAAAGAGAAAAAGAAAACATACTACTAACGCAAGTCATGACATGTTATAATTGCAAATTGGCCTCGAAGATCAATGGTCTAAAAATTTCACGTCAAGTATGCATATCAGTCTACTCAAGAGTTCTCAAGTGTGTGTGTCACCACTTCCATTTAACCATTAAAGCAATCTTTACTCACACAAATCAATAGGACTTTGCAAGGTGTATTGGTTCATTTGCATTGTTCATAAAAAGGAGTATAACCTTGACAAACAGTGAACAATGCATCAAATCAAAGTAATGAGATGTGCGTGTGTGAATGTCAAAACCATATGCATTACAAGTGTTTCTCGAGTGTCCATAAGCTTACTATTCGTAACCTTCTCCACTAGTATATTAGACGAATGTGGCTCGGTCAATAGGTCTTAATAGGCTTGTAACGTTAGGCTTTGGCTCATGGCTTCAATAAAAAGATAGGAATTTCAAAACAAGAGAGTAAGTCATATTAACCATGTTGCGCACTCTCATCTCACTTTTCAACTTCTCTTATTGACGATTCATCATTTTTTTTTCTTTTCAATTCACCCTCTTTTCTCATCCGCCTCATCATTCAAGTGTACGGTGTCAAGTTTTAGTATAGGAATTTGAAAGTACGGATGTCGAACCCACAGGGATTGAAAATTAAGTTACACCAAGTACTGTAATTAGAATAGTCTCGACTTTATTTAGATAATCGAGAGCAATATTTATTAAACTAATCTACGAAAATAGAATAAAAGATTAACAAGATGGTAATTTAAGTGGAGAAAATCAATGAGAACGGATTCTAGAGGTTCGACTTCACTCAACTATCCACTATGTCGTGTTTTCCTAGTTTACTAGCCGAGAATTCTTATTTGTTTCTACTCCCCCTCCCGGGTGTTAAGCAGAAGTAATTATCTAACATTAATCTTGATATCCCTATCTAAGATTAATTATCAAACAATTGTAAAAGCGCAGTAATTCCTTTGACGACTTCTATGGAGTTATAGGCCTTCCGAACAATATAACTACCACGATACGAATTCCTTCTTTCCTATTCACAACCCCTTCTCCCGAGTGATAGATCACGAATATGGAATCATTCAATCCATGGCCAGTAGATTAAAAGCATTAAGAACAGGAAAACATAAATAAACCATATGAAAAACCAATATAGTTTCAAGTCAAGATCCGTCTAACCCTAGAATAATAAATTAGTTCATGAATACATTAAATAAACACATAGACATGTTCTTAATCATCATAAACATAAGGGAATAGATAATCAAACGAATTGGATGATGGCCCTCCGTCCCCGGTAGTCGCCGTCGCCTTCTCCGTCGTCAAAATCTATATCCTTCGTTGTAAGCGCACCGCCTCGATCGATCTCCTCCTCTTTTCTGAATTTCCCTCGGTTTTGTACTGCTCTCGCCTCCTCTTGTTCTTCAAACCCTAGCCTCCTTCTCTCTAAAAATATGTCTAGGTATGAATTATCATGAATCCCTTCGTTTGTGCCTTTTTTTCTTCCTTTAAACTCCCGTGCAATCAAATAAGGAAAGTCTCCAAAATTGCCAAAATTCCATTGGCGTAATTACGCCTCCGAAGTGGCGTAGTTACGCCTGTCGACGTGTCCAAATTCTGGCTTCCCGCGTGACTGGCGTAATTACGCCTCCAAAGTGGCGTAATTACGCCACTTAAAATTCTTCAAAATCTCAAATGTCGTGGCTTAGGCGTAGTTACGCCTCAAATCAGGCGTAGTTACGCCTCCAGAAATTCGTTTAAAAGCTCAAATGCCGTAAGCTAGGCGTAGTTACGCCTCCAAATAGGCGTAGTTACGCCTGTTGACATGATTGAAAGTGTGAATTTTTGGCTTCATTGTATCCGTTCTTTCCGTCATTTGCACCCTTTTAGTCCACAAAACATGTAATTACCTGGATTCCTGCAAAACAACACAGAACAAAACCAAAAGCGTAATTCTGATCGAAAACTAACACTAAACCATGCAAAATAAGAAGAAATATAAGTGTATAAAATACACTTATCAAACCCCCTAAACTTAAACTTTTGCTAGTCCCGAGCAAAATAGAAATGGAAAAGACTAAGAAATAAAAGAGAAAAAGAAAACACACTACTAACGCAAGTCATGAAATGTTATAATTGCAAATTGGCCTCGAAGATCAATTGTCTAAAAATTTTAAGTCAAGTATGCATATCAGTCTACTCAAGAGTTCTCAAGTGTGTGTGTCACCACTTCCATTTAACCATTAAAGCAATCTTTACTCACACAAATCAATAGGACTTTGCAAGGTGTATTGGTTCATTTGCATTGTTCATAAAAATGAGTATAACCTTGACAAACAGTGAACAATGCATCAAATCAAAGTAATGAGATGTGCGTGTGTGAATGTCAAAACCATATGCATTACAAGTGTTTCTCGAGTGTCCATAAGCTTACTATTCGTAACCTTCTCCACTAGTATATTAGACGAATGTGGCTCGGTCAATAGGTCTTAATAGGCTTGTAACGTTAGGCTTTGGCTCATGGCTTCAATAAAAAGATAGGAATTTCAAAACAAGAGAGTAAGTCATATTAACCATGTTGCGCACTCTCATCTCACTTTTCAACTTCTCTTATTGACGATTCATCATTTTTTTTTTCCTTTTCAATTCACCATCTTTTCTCATCCGCCTCATCATTCACCTCATTATTTTCTCATTCTTTCCATCATTATTTTCTTCACCCTTTCAACAAATTTTTTTTCTATGCATCCACGCCCTTTTTTCATTATTATCCCCTTCTATTTTTTTAATTAGGAACATGGGGGGGATATTTGAAATTTTAAAGTGCAATATGGGTCTTACTCACTTGAGGGTAGGAAATAGTGTATAAGCTTTCAACAAGGTGGTCGATGTGGGATTTTGAAATGATGCCGAATGGGGGTTATTATGTGCCTAAGCACATGCCATTCGATTTTCAATAAGCTCAAAAGGGTAGCTAGGGATAAAAAATGATGTCATTTGGTGGCTTCAAAGGCTCAAACGAATCAAAAATTGCCTAAATCATTCTTAAGCCACATATGTCTGTATTTCGCCTCAAAGGGTACTAAAGCAAGTTCTAGACTACTCTCAATTCACAAATTAGTATCTCAAAACCAAGGTGATATAAGAAACAAATTTGAATGAGATTATAAAATATATTGCAACAATTCAATCCTCATTCTTTTACGTTTAAGCTCAAAGGGGCTACTATGGCAAATTTAAATCAATGAGTAAAGGCCCAAAATATTATCAAGAATTGCCTATATCATATTTGTGTTCATTCAAATCAACTTTAATTGGTCAAATGGTCATGGTCTCTAGTGCATGAATGTGTAAGAAACTCAAGAGCAAAGCGAACAAAAATTTTAAAATTTTCACAAATAAGCTCAATTCTTCATCATCGGCCTTCACAATTACTTCAAATCACGACTTATGACACAAAAAGAAAAAAAAACGACTAAAAAAAAACACAAAACACAACACACATAGGAATCCAGGAAACAAAACATCTCAGTGTTTAAACACCCCTCTAAACTTAAAATCGTGCATTGTCCTCAATGTACCATACAACGTATAAAATAAGGGACAACACACCAACCTGCGACGACGATCGTCAGTAATCGTCGCCCATCTCATGCTCATGGGTATGGTGAGAAGATGATGATAGGGACCTCCGCATCAGTATAGACCCAACCCTTAGATGAAGAATTGTCGATTTGGTTGGCTAAGCTAGACCACTTTGATGCAACCCCCCTAAACTTGCTTCCTTGCACCAATAGACTCCAAAACCTGCAATTAATCGATAAAAATATGGACTTTAGAGGTGGGATAGCATAATTAAGAGAGATTGAGGAGAACAAATCGAAATTGAAAAATTGAGGGGAAGATGACTAAAAATACGCGATACGTAATTACGCCGCTAGAGAGGCGTAATTACGCCTCGCCTACGGCTTTGAAATTTTTTTAAAAAAAATGGTAAAACGCCGAAAACAGGCGTAGTTACGCCTACGCTACGGTTTTTTAAAATTTTCTGAAATTTGACATGCGTAATTACACCACAAAGGGGCGTAGTTACGCCTGTCCTACGGCATCTCAAACTTGCAAAATATTTTCAGGCGTAATTACGCCTTGAAAGGCGTAAATACGCCAACCTCATTTTTTTTTTTAAAATAAAAATAAAATATGGATACAGGATTCGGGTTGCCTCCCGAAAAGCGCTTTGTTTAAAGTCGTCAGCCAGACTATGCGAAGCAACCATCAAATAGCGGCTTCCGCCCATAGTAAGTATCATATGACACTACATGTGGGTCTTGGTTGTGTATGCCCTCAAGCTTGGAAAGATACTGACAATTAACGCTCGTCGCTCCAACAACGTCTTTCGAAAATTGATAAGCATGGGAGAAAGATTCTAAGCTTGGCTTCATCTCGTGGAGGACGTAATATGGTGAAGTTGGCATCAATGGGAAGAACGGATCCACATATGGCATATAGGACATCACCATCGATGAGTGCTCCTCACTATTTCCAAAAATATGCTCATCTTCCAACGTCACGCTAGGCTCATCTTGACATGGGAATTCATCAGATAACTCTTCCACAGTAGGCTCAACCACTTGAAAATGCTCATATTCCCTTGAATCTTCCGCATGAGTAGGATCACTCTCCCAAACTTGGTTGGTTGGGTTCACTTCGGTGTTGCTAGGAAATGATCCTCTTTGTTGGTTGTTCATGGCATTAGCAAGCTGCCCAATTTGCACCTCAAGAGACTTCATTGTAGCACCCATGTTGTTCATGACCCTCAATCGTATCAAGCCTCGACTCATTCTTGTCAAGCCTCAATGTCGAACTTTGAACAAAAGTATTCACCAAATCTTCAAGTGAAGGTTTACCTTCATTCTTTTGTGGAGCATATCTAGGCTCATCTTGACACGGGAATTCATCAGATAACTCTTCCACAGTAGGCTCAACCACTTGGAAATGCTCATATTCGCTTGAATCTTCCGCATGAGTAGGATCACTCTCCCAAACTTGGTTGGTTGAATGATCATCATCATGTGACCACACCTGGTTTGTCACCCCTTGATTATGTAATGGCTCAATTTTTAAGGAATTTATTGACCCAAATATTGTGCAAGTTATAAATTGTAATATTAATAATAATAAATTAATAATAAGAATATATGATGATAATAATAATAATAATAATAATAATAATAATAAAAATATGAAAAGCGTGTACACGTCTTCCTTAAATTTCCCTTCCCTTTTGCCTAATTCCTTCAGACACCTTCGCTTCACTTTGTTTCTCCCCTCTTCGTCGCTTACTGTCTTCTTCGCTGCTCGCCGTTTCATTCGCCTGCTTCGCCTCTTCTTCTCCAATAACTCTCACCCCTTCACCTCCTCATCAATCACTCTATTTAGTAGCATACCAACAGAAACCCAAATCAATTTCCGTCTGCTTTTCAAAACCGAAAAACAAATTCCAGATTTTTTTTGTAAATTCGATTTTTTGAGTTCGAAAATTTTCCAAATCACAGCTATAGTGCACGTCTGGGAGGAAAACGGAATTGGAGCCGAAAATCATAAAGAATTGGTATGAAATTTTGATTTTTAAATTTCGAAATTTCTTTCTGTTTTCGATTTTAGTTGCTGTTTCGATTTTTAATTGTTAGGGTTAGGTTAGTTGGACTTAAATTGAAGTTTTAAGGATTAAGTTCGAAAACCTTCTGGAATGAAATTCGAAAACTTTGTTGAAGAAATTTTTCTGGAGTTGAAGATGGTATAGTTTGTTCGAAGATTGTTCTGGAAAATTGGAATTCGAAAATGGCTATTGGGAATTTGAAGAACTGAAATTATATGTTGTTAGGAAATGTATTCTGGAATTTTGGAAAAAAAACTGAGATTGTTGTTCGAAAATTGTATTATGTATTTTGAAGATTTAGACAGTAAAGAGGAGATATATGGTGATGTATATTGGTTCGAAAAATATTCTGGAATTTTGTATGTTAATTCGAAAATGATGATGTGTGTTAGGATATTATAGAACCAATTTAAATGAATATAATTTTAATATTGTTGAAATGGATAATAGGAAATCCTTGATATCTTGGAGATTTTGGAAGGTTTGTAGATTTACCGTTGATAGGAAGCTTTGAGGTACGTAAAGGAAGTTGCAATTTTACGCAAATTATTTTGAGTATATTTTGTTGTTTATTTTGAAATGTTTTGATTAGTAAGCATGAAATATTATTTTGAAATATGATTTTTGATAAGAAATGTATTTTGTTGAAAATAGAATTTTGAATAATATTTTATTGTGTGTGAAAAACTATTTTGAAAGGCCACGTTTGTCTTGATTCGGTGAATACGCTTTGAAGTTTGTGAACTGTGGATATTTTCGTTTCGTTGTGGCTCGCATTGCGACGAGGATAAAAACGCGCATACTTTCGGCTCGTTGGCGACGAGAATAAAGAAACGCATTTCGTTTTGCCCGAAGACAGAGGGGGTATAATATCTGTCGATACCCTTCCAGCGGGTATAGTCTGGAATGATATCATTGTGTCACATCCGTATTTGAGTATGCATTTGTTTCATTACAGCATGGCTATGTCTATTGGTTAATTCTATAATGTTAAGACATTATATGATATTGTTATTTGTTTCCGTTACGTTTCGTTGGTTATCTGTGCAGTTATTTCCGTTATGATTCCGTTTTGTGAAATTTAGTTCCGTTAACTGCTCGGATTAAACCATATATGTGTGAAAGTTATTTTGGATATGAAAGTATATTATTTTTCGTCACATTATGAAAAATGATGTTTTTGACCTTTTATCAAATGTTTATAATGCTTACTATAAAATGCTGCAACTTACCTTTACCTGTAATGTGACATATTACAGATGGAGTTGAAGACTTAGACGATGCGGAGGATATTTAGATTTATTATGAAGTTTTGAATATGTTGGCATGTTTAAGTTTTATTTTGAGGATATGAAACATTTATTTATGTTTTAGTTGGATTTTGATATTTGAAGTTTATTTTGGTTTAGTTTTTGTTTTTATGGTATTGATATTGTGGTGGTAGTGATCTGGTAGATCACAGGGCACAATTTTTAAGAGGAGACTCTGCCCAAATTTTTCTAAGTTAAAAGTCTCGGGTAAAAATTACTAAGTCAAATGTTCGATAAGAATAAAAACGTTTCCGCTAAACATAAGTTCAAAGTGATAATTAAGTTTCGATTCGAGTGAAGCCTTGTATTCAAGCAATTGAATACGGCGGGCGACCCGTCTGGGCGGGCCGTCACAGTTGGTATCAGAGCCTTAGTTTATAAGTTTGGATTAGAGCCTTAGTTTATATGTTTGGGATTAGACCTTTGCCTTAAGACGAAGTTTATTTAGGTTTGACTTGTTGGGAAAAGTTTTGGATTTAGAATAATGGAGTTAAGCTTGAATCAGTACCTAAGATTTTATATGTGTGTGTGTTTGAACTTATGTGCCTACTTGTTTTTACTTGCCTTAAACATTTTATTTGTTTTGTTTAAACTAGTATCATTTATTCCGATAAAACTCTATTTTTACCGATAAAACTCTATTTTAAGATTTCAAATGGCTAGAGGAAGAACCAGTAGCAATCTGAGTGGTAGCCAAGAACAGGACTCGAATCGCAACTCAGGAGATGGACAAGATAGGAATGTGGATCAAGGTCAAGATGGAGTCCCAAATATAAACGTGGGATCAATGAATGAGGTGGACATCACGAACATATGTCGCATCATAGCAGGAGTGTTACAACAAAATGTTGTTTCGGCACCACTACAGCCGGAACCATCGAGAAGGACTGAGTTTGAGAGATTCCGAGCACTCCGACCACCGTACTTTGGAAATGAGACTGATCCAATGAAAGCTGAGGAATGGCTGACTAAGATTGAAGAATTACTGAAGGCCATAAACATTGCCGATGGAGAAAAAGTTACGGTAGTGACTCCATTTCTGGAAGGAAATGCAAAGCATTGGTGGACCTCAGTGGAAGTAAGTATGGAACGAAACTCCATTACCTGGACGATTTTTAGAGAGAAATTTCTGCAGCAATATTTTCCTGACGCTGTCCGAATGGCTAAAGAAGATGAATTTTTGAGGCTGAGGCAAACTGAGAATATGACTGTGCTGGAATATCTGAGGAAGTTCCAAGAGCTGGGCAGATTCTGTCCTTTGTATTTGCAGTCTGAGAACAGCAAGATTACAAGGTTCAGACAAGGTCTTCGCACTGGCATCAGGCTCAAAGTAGCACCTCTCATGGATACCAAATTTGATATACTCATGGAGAGGGCATTGTTCGTGGAATCTGAACTGAGGAATCTTGAGGCTCCTCAAAATCGAAAGAGAAAGCCTGAATTCAGAAACAGAGATCAGAGACCGCCAGCTCGCAGACAGATGATAGTTGAAACTAAGAAGAATGAAGTTTGTCCCAAGTGTAATCGGAGTCATACTGGAGAATGTTACTGGAACTCTGGAGGTTGCTTTAAATGTGGATCTAAAGATCATCGGATTAGAGATTGTCCCAGTCTGAAACAAACCTCAGGAACAAATCAACCACGTGGACAACAACAGCGCAATCCAACTAGATTGTATGCTGTCCGTGCTGAAGAGGATCATGAATTGATCGGAGGTAAATTTAAATTCCTGAATCAAGATGTTTATGTGTTATTTGATTCTGGTGCTTCAAATTCCTTTATCTCTGAATCTTGTGTGGAGAAACTTGATTTGCACTTCAGTCCACTGTTACATTTAATGCAAGTATTGAGTCCATTAGGAAAGACAGTCACAATTAAATATGTATGCAATGATGTAACACTGATTGTGGAAAGCGAAGAATTCAAAGCCAACCTGCTCATCATCAACATGAAAGAATTTGACATAATTCTTGGAATGGATTGGTTGAGTAGTGCAAAGGCTCGCATTGACTGTTACCGAAAGATCATAACCCTACAAACGAATTCGGGTAAAGAGATCTGTTATGAAGGCGTGAGCCTGCATGAACGATTTTGTGGCAATGTCTCTGAAGTGGAAGCAAAAATAAATAAGATTTGCACGGTGAAAGAATTCTCAGATGTTTTCCCAGAGGATTTGCCAGGACTGCCACCAATTCGAAGCACGGAATTTTATATTGATATTATTCCGGGATCGGAACCGATATCCAAAGCACCTTACAGGATGGCACCAGCAGAGCTAAAAGAATTGAAAAGTCAATTGAAGGAACTACAAGATAAAGGTTTCATAAGGCCTAGTGTGTCACCTTGGGGAGCACCGGTACTGTTTGTAAAGAAAAAGGATGGCAGCATGAGAATGTGCATTGACTACAGGGAGTTGAATCGAATCACTGTGAAGAATAAATATCCGCTACCAAGGATTGACGATTTATTCGATCAATTACAAGGTGCACAAATATTCTCGAAGATTGATTTGAGATCTGGGTATCATCAACTCAGAATCAAGGAGCAAGATATTCACAAAACTGCATTTCGAACCAGATATGGACATTATGAATTTCTGGTGATGCCTTTCGGACTTACGAATGCACCTGCAGCATTTATGGCATTAATGAATCACGTATTCCGAGAATGGCTCGACAAATTCATCATAGTATTCATTGATGACATATTGATTTATTCCAAATCAAAGGAAGAACATGAAGAACATTTGAAGATGACATTGGAGAGACTACGACAACATCAATTATTTGCAAAGTTCGTGAAATGTGACTTCTGGTTGGATTCTGTATCATTTCTTGGACACATCATTGATACTCAAGGAATCCGAGTAGACTCAGCAAAGATTCAAGCCATTACCAATTGGAAAATTCCGACACCAGTAACAGAAATTCGAAGTTTTCTGGGATTGGCTGGATATTACCGAAAATTTGTGGAAGGATTTTCTCGAGTTGCATTACCCCTTACAAAGTTAACAAGAAAGGGAGTAAAGTTTGAATGGGATTCTAAGTGTCAGACAAGTTTTGAGAAGTTGAAAGATTTACTTGTGTCGGCACCAATCCTTACACTGCCAGATGGACATGAAGGATTTTGTATCTACAGTGATGCATCAAAAGAAGGGTTAGGTTGTGTGCTTATGCAAAATGGAAAGGTGATTGCATATGATTCACGACAGTTGAAAGAACACGAAATAAGGTACCCCACTCATGATCTGGAACTGGCAGCAGTGGTTTTTGCGCTGAAGTTATGGCGACATTACTTGTACGGAACCACATGTGATATCTACACTGATCACAAGAGCCTAAAGTATATTTTTACTCAAAAGGAGTTGAATATGAGACAGAGAAGATGGTTAGAACTGATCAAGGACTATGATGTGAAATTGCACTATCATCCTGGAAAGAGTAATGCGGTAGCAGATGCATTAAGCAGGAAGAGTTATGGATCAATGCTATTGACTACGCAACAGAAACTCATTGACGAGATGTCTAAGTTAAATCTAAATGTCGAATCAAGAGATGACCAAAATGGGATGACGATATTGTGTAATCTCATGGTGCAACCTGATCTTATTCTCAGGATTAAGGAAGCACAATCAAAGGATCCTATGTGGCAGACTTTCTTACAAAGAGCTCAAACAAACCAAGAAAGTTTTAAAATGCATGAAGATGGGACTTTGAGATTCAATGATAGACTATTCGTTCCAGCTGTATCAACACTCAGGGGCGAAGTCTTACAAGATTCACATCAGACAATATTGGCCATGCATCCAGGACAGAATAAAATGTATCAAGATGTGAAGCAATTATTTTGGTGGCCAGGAATGAAGCAAGATGTCGTAAAGTTTGTGTCCAAGTGTTTAGTGTGTCAACAAGTGAAAGTCGGAAGACAAAAGCCAGCAGGGACACTGAGAAACTTGGATATACCAAACTGGAAATGAGAGCATATTACTATGGACTTTGTGACCGGATTACCAAAGACCACGACACAAAAAGATTCAGTTTGGGTTATTGTTGATCGACTTACTAAGTGTGCTCACTTTATACCGATGAAGAAGACTACATCAATGAATGATTTAGCAAAGCTTTACATTGATCAAGTGGTGTGTTTGCACGGGATACCAGTTAGTATCATATATGATCGAGATGCTCGATTCACCTCACAATTCTGGAAGAGTTTACAATCTGTGTTGGGAACGAATTTGAAATACAGTACAGCTTTCCATCCACAGACGGACGGACAGTCTGAGAGAACGATTCAGATCCTCGAGGATTTACTTAGAACATGTATTTTGGATTTTCAAGGACAGTGGGATCGTCATCTGAAACTGGCAGAGTTTGTGTACAATAACAGTTATCAATCCAGTATTCAAATGGCACCATTCGAAGCTTTGTATGGAAAGAAATGTCAAACACCACAGTGTTGGTTTGATGTTGGAGAGAAAGTATTGGAAGGACCAGAGTTGATCAAACTCACAAATGAGAATGTGTCCATCATCAAACAGAGATTACTTACAGCACAGAGTCGACAGAAAAGTTGGGCTGATGTTCGCAGACGAGATTTAGAATTCCAGTGAGGGGATAAGGTTTACTTGAAAGTATCACCATTCAGAGGAGTAATGAGGTTTGGTAAGCATGGGAAGGTAAGTCCGAGATTCATAGGACCATATGAAATTCTGGAAAGAATAGGAACTTTGGCTTATCGACTTGCTCTACCTCCGGAACTAGATCGAGTTCATAATGTATTTCACGTCTCGATGCTCAGGAAGTATGTTCCAGATGAAAGTCATGTGCTTAAGGCAGCAGAGATTGAGGTATCCAAGGAGTGTACATATTCAGAATATCCTATCAAGATACTCGACCGTCAAGAGAGAATTCTACGAACTAAGAAAATTCCTTTTGTTAAAGTTCAATGGAGTAATCATTCGCCTGATGAAGCAACATGGGAAAAAGAAGAAGAACTATATGCTAAGTATCCAGATATAAAATGTGATGCAAGTTTCGAGGACGAAACTTTTTAGAATGTATGGAGATTGTAATGGCTCAATTTTTAAGGAATTTATTGACCCAAATATTGTGCAAGTTATAAATTGTAATATTAATAATAATAAATTAATAATAAGAATATATGATGATAATAATAATAATAATAATAATAATAATAAAAATATGAAAGCGTGTACACGTCTTCCTTAAATTTCCCTTCCCTTTTGCCTAATTCCTTCAGACACCTTCGCTTCACTTTGTTTCTCCCCTCTTCGTCGCTTACTGTCTTCTTCGCTGCTCGCCGTTTCATTCGCCTGCTTCGCCTCTTCTTCTCCAATAACTCTCACCCCTTCACATCCTCATCAATCACTCTATTTAGTAGCATACCAACAGAAACCCAAATCAATTTCCGTCTGCTTTTCAAAACCGAAAAACAAATTCCAGATTTTTTTTGTAAATTCGATTTTTTGAGTTCGAAAATTTTCCAAATCACAGCTATAGTGCACGTCTGGGAGGAAAACGGAATTGGAGCCGAAAATCATAAAGAATTGGTATGAAATTTTGATTTTTAAATTTCGAAATTTCTTTCTGTTTTCGATTTTAGTTGCTGTTTCGATTTTTAATTGTTAGGGTTAGGTTAGTTGGACTTAAATTGAAGTTTTAAGGATTAAGTTCGAAAACCTTCTGGAATGAAATTCGAAAACTTTGTTGAAGAAATTTTTCTGGAGTTGAAGATGGTATAGTTTGTTCGAAGATTGTTCTGGAAAATTGGAATTCGAAAATGGCTATTGGGAATTTGAAGAACTGAAATTATATGTTGTTAGGAAATGTATTCTGGAATTTTGGAAAAAAAACTGAGATTGTTGTTCGAAAATTGTATTATGTATTTTGAAGATTTAGACAGTAAAGAGGAGATATATGGTGATGTATATTGGTTCGAAAAATATTCTAGAATTTTGTATGTTAATTCGAAAATGATGATGTGTGTTAGGATATTATAGAACCAATTTAAATGAATATAATTTTAATATTGTTGAAATGGATAATAGGAAATCCTTGATATCTTGGAGATTTTGGAAGGTTTGTAGATTTACCGTTGATAGGAAGCTTTGAGGTACGTAAAGGAAGTTGCAATTTTACGCAAATTATTTTGAGTATATTTTGTTGTTTATTTTGAAATGTTTTGATTAGTAAGCATGAAATATTATTTTGAAATATGATTTTTGATAAGAAATGTATTTTGTTGAAAATAGAATTTTGAATAATATTTTATTGTGTGTGAAAAACTATTTTGAAAGGCCATGTTTGTCTTGATTCGGTGAATACGCTTTGAAGTTTGTGAACTGTGGATATTTTCGTTTCGTTGTGGCTCGCATTGCGACGAGGATAAAAACGCGCATACTTTCGGCTCGTTGGCGACGAGAATAAAGAAACGCATTTCGTTTTGCCCGAAGACAGAGGGGGTATAATATCTGTCGATACCCTTCCAGCGGGTATAGTCTGGAATGATATCATTGTGTCACATCCGTATTTGAGTATGCATTTGTTTCATTACAGCATGGCTATGTCTATTGGTTAATTCTATAATGTTAAGACATATATGATATTGTTATTTGTTTCCGTTACGTTTCGTTGGTTATCTGTGCAGTTATTTCCGTTATGATTCCGTTTTGTGAAATTTAGTTCCGTTAACTGCTCGGATTAAACCATATATGTGTGAAAGTTATTTTGGATATGAAAGTATATTATTTTTCGTCACATTATGAAAAATGATGTTTTTGACCTTTTATCAAATGTTTATAATGCTTACTATAAAATGCTGCAACTTACCTTTACCTGTAATGTGACATATTACAGATGGAGTTGAAGACTTAGACGATGCGGAGGATATTTAGATTTATTATGAAGTTTTGAATATGTTGGCATGTTTAAGTTTTATTTTGAGGATATGAAACATTTATTTATGTTTTAGTTGGATTTTGATATTTGAAGTTTATTTTGGTTTAGTTTTTGTTTTTATGGTATTGATATTGTGGTGGTAGTGATCTGGTAGATCACAGGGCACAATTTTTAAGAGGAGACTCTGCCCAAATTTTTCTAAGTTAAAAGTCTCGGGTAAAAATTACTAAGTCAAATGTTCGATAAGAATAAAAACGTTTCCACTAAACATAAGTTCAAAGTGATAATTAAGTTTCGATTCGAGTGAAGCCTTGTATTCAAGCAATTGAATACGGCGGGCGACCCGTCTGGGCGGGCCGTCACAGATTATATCTCATCTCAACCTCTTTGCATCTCGCTACAAATGTCTCTATCAGCTGCTCAAGGCTACTTCTAGTGGCACGATCTTTGGTTCAAATGATGGCCAGAATTTGCGCAAAATATCCTCCAACTTAGAGACTTTATCATAACTATACTCATCCTCTGATTGATGCTTGAATGATTGGTGTGTAAAATGAGGGTAATGATGCCCTGGTGGATATTGGTGACTCCAACCCAGCATTGAAGGATCATATTGCCACTGATAGTCGAAATTCGCCATATGGTTAAATAGGTGCACCCTGTCATCATCTCTACCATATATGGGACGACCAACTGCCAAAGCTCCATTAAATACCCATTCTTGTGTGTCTGCATCCAATCCAATATAGAAAGATTGAAGAGGAGCGTAGTTTGAAAAGTCGTGGTTGAATCTGTCCCAAGCTGCATAGAATGGTTCATACGGTTGTTGGGCAAAGCTTGTGGAAACTTGCTGATGAAACATCTCCAAGTACCTCACAAGAAAAACAAAAAAATAAAATTCTAAATTAAAATCAAGACTACTTGGTAACAGTATCAGTAAACAAAATTATATCAATCCCCGGCAACGGCGCCAAAAACTTGATGCGTGTGAAACGTACCGCAAGTGTACGGTGTCAAGTTTTAGTATAGGTATTTGAAAGTACGGATGTCGAACCCACAGGGATTGAAAATTAAGTTACACCAAGTACTGTAATTAGAATAGTCTCGACTTTATTTAGATAATCGAGAGCAATATTTATTAAACTAATCTACGAAAATAGAATAAAAGATTAACAAGATGGTAATTTAAGTGGAGAAAATCAATGAGAACGGATTCTAGAGGTTCGACTTCACTCAACTATCCACTATGTCGTGTTTTCCTAGTTTACTAGCCGAGAATTCTTATTTGTTTCTACTCCCCCTCCCGGGTGTTAAGCAGAAGTAATTATCTAACATTAATCTTGATATCCCTATCTAAGATTAATTATCAAACAATTGTAAAAGCGCAGTAATTCCTTTGACGACTTCTATGGAGTTATAGGCCTTCCGAACAATATAACTACCACGATACGAATTCCTTCTTTCCTATTCACAACCCCCTCTCCCGAGTGATAGATCACGAATATGGAATCATTCAATCCATGGCCAGTAGATTAAAAGCATTAAGAACAGGAAAACATAAATAAACCATATGAAAAACCAATGACATAGTTTCAAGTCAAGATCCGTCTAACCCTAGAATAATAAATTAGTTCATGAATACATTAAATAAACACATAGACATGTTCTTAATCATCATAAACATAAGGGAATAGATAATCAAACGAATTGGATGATGGCCCTCCGTCCCCAGTAGTCGCCGTCGTCTTCTCCGTCGTCAAAATCTATATCCTTCGTTGTAAGCGCACCGCCTCGATCGATCTCCTCCTCTTTTCTGAATTTCCCTCGGTTTTGTACTGCTCTCGCCTCCTCTTGTTCTTCAACCCTAGCCTCCTTCTCTCTAAAAATATGTCTAGGTATGAATTATCATGAATCCCTTCGTTTGTGCCTTTTTTTCTTCCTTTAAACTCCCGTGCAATCAAATAAGGAAAGTCTCCAAAATTGCCAAAATTCCATTGGCGTAATTACGCCTCCGAAGTGGCGTAGTTACGCTTGTCGACGTGTCCAAAGTCTGGCTTCCCGCGTGACTGGCGTAATTACGCCTCCAAAGTGGCGTAATTACGCCACTTAAAATTCTTCAAAATCTCAAATGCCGTGGCTTAGGCGTAGTTACGCCTCAAATCAGGCATAGTTACGCCTCAAGAAATTCGTTTAAAAGCTCAAATGCCGTAAGCTAGGCGTAGTTACGCCTCCAAATAGGCGTAGTTACGCCTGTTGACATGATTGAAAGTGTGAATTTTTGGCTTCAATGTATCCGTTCTTTCCGTCATTTGCACCCTTTTAGTCCACAAAACATGTAATTACCTGGATTCCTGCAAAACAACACAGAACAAAACCAAAAGCGTAATTCTGATCGAAAACTAACACTAAACCATGCAAAATAAGAAGAAATATAAGTGTATAAAATACACTTATCAGGCAGTAAGGAGGAAAACGAGGAGTTTAAGAGGTGCCAACTATCGAACTTGCAGGGAACAAATCTGCGCAGAATCATGAAGGATTTTAAGTAGATAAGCTTCGATCATGATGCTGAAATCGGGTGGAAGTTGGGGAGAGTTTGAGGTGGTTTTTCCTCCTTAGAAATCTCCAAAAATCTAGGTGCATTATGGCAAAGGGTTTTCGGTTAATGAGGTGATGGAAGACATGAAATTGTTGAGCAATTAGAGATGGTTAAGGACTCTATGATGCCTTGGTATCTCTTGGTTAGAGTTTTGAAGAAAAGAAACCTCATCTAATAAGATTTTGATTTCCACTAGGTCACTTTATTAATCCATCTTAACTAAATTAGAGTTCTAGTTAAACTCTAATACAATATAATTTTAGTTAATTATAAAAGAGTTTAACTTGCAACAATTACCTCAAATGTTGGATAACCTCAAATCCGGGTCTTTACATCCCTCCCTCCTTATTGGAAGTTTCGTCCTCGAAACTCGAGTCAACTTGATCTTGGAAAAGGTAGGGGTATTTCTCCCGCATTGTTTCTTCCATTTCCCAAGTAGCTTTTCTTTCCGTATGGTTTGACCATTGGACCTTGACGTAAGGATTGGTCCTTCTTCTCAGAACTTGATCCTTGGTATCCAGAATACGGATTGGGGTTTCTTCATAATTCAATGTCTTGTCTAAGTTCCCTTGAGTTACTAGGGGTTCTTCTTCAAGTACATGACTTGGGTCGGCAATGTACTTCCTTAGTTGTGATACGTGGAAGACATTGTGAATTCTCGACAGATTTGGCGGTAGTGTTATTTTGTATGCTAGCGTTCCCACCTTTTCTAAAACTTCAAATGGTCCCACATATCTTGGGTTCAACTTTCCCTTTTTGTCAAATCTAATCACTCCTTTCATTGGTGAAATCTTTACGTAGACCTTTTCACCAATCTCGATATCCACTGGTCTCCTTTTCAGATCAGCCCAACTTTTCTGTCGGTCCTGGGATGTCTTAAGCCTATCTATGATGATAGCTATCTTGTCAGTAGTAGCTTGCACTAACTCTGGTCCGGTGATAGCTCTTTCTCCTACTTCATCCCAGTATAAGGGTGATCGGCATTTGCGCCCATAGAGTGCTTCGTATGGCGCCATCCCAATGCTACTATGATAGCTGTTATTGTAAGCGAACTCGACTAGAGGTAATAGTTCGCTCCAATTTGCAGTAAAATCCAATACACAAGCTCTTAGCATATCTTCGAGGGTTTGGATAGTCCCTCTGTCTGGCCATCGGTTTGCGGGTGATAGGCCGTGCTAAGAGTCACTTTACTTCCCATCGCTTGCTGAAAGCTTTTCCACAAACGCGACACGAATCTAGGATCTCTGTCAGATAGAATGCTCACTGGGACTCCATGCAATCTCACTATATTGTGCATATATATGGTTGCCAACTTGTCTAAGTTGTAGTTCATACGGACAGGTAGAAAGTGCTGACTTGGTTAGTCTATCAACAATTACCCATATTCCGTCATGGCTCTGCTTTGACTTTGGTAGTCCCACGACAAAATCCATGGAGATGTGATCCCATTTCCATTCCGGGATTTCCAGAGGTTGAAGAAGTCCTCCGGGTCTTTGATGCTCAGCTTTAACTTGTTGACATACCAAGCATCGGGCAACAAATTCAGCTACATCCTTTTTCATTGCGTTCCACCAAAAACTTTCCTTCAGATCCTTGTACATCTTTGTACTCCCAGGGTGGACTGAAAACTTTGACTTGTGCGCTTCAGACATTACTTCTTGTCTTATGTTGTTCACATCTGGCACGCATAATCGTCCTTTCATCCACAGGATTCCATTGTTATCGATCTCAAAGTCAGTAATTTTCTTCTCCCTGACTTGTTCTTTTAGCTTGGTTAGGCTCGGATCTTGATCTTGGCTTAGCTTGATGGTCTCTCGAAGAGAAGGTTGAGCTGAGACCGTAGCTAAGATTATTTTTCCTTTGCCTTTCCGGCTCAAAGCATCTGCTACTTTGTTTGCATTGCCGGGGTGGTAGCTAATAGTGAGATCGTAGTCTTTTAGAAGTTCGATCCATCGGCTCTGCCTCATGTTGAGTTCTTTTTGAGTGAACAAGTACTTGAGGCTTTGATGGTCCGTGAACACTTCGCACTTGGCGCCATACAGATAGTGTCTCCAAATCTTCAAAGCGAACACTACTGCGGCTAACTCGAGGTCATGCGTAGGGTAGTTTTGCTCATGGGGCTTGAGTTGTCTTGAAGCATAAGCAATCACTCTTCATTCCTCCATGAGTACACATCCTAGTCCTTCTTTAGATGCATCACTATAAATAGTGAAACTCATGTCTTCAGTTGGTAATACCAGTACAGGTGCAGATGAGAGCTTTTTCTTTAAAGTCTCAAAGCTCTTCTCACATTCTTCACTCCATATGAACTTTGTGTTCTTTTGTGTGAGCCTGGTAAGAGGTACTGCTATTGACGAAAATCCTTTGACAAACTTCCGGTAGTAACCAGCTAGTCCCAAGAAGCTTCGGATTTCGGTCACTGTCGTTGGCCTATGCCAATCCAAAACCGCCTCTACCTTTTTAGGATCCACTGACACGCCTTCTTTTGATATGATGTGTCCTAAGAAAGATACGCTTTCTAGCCAAAATTCACATTTATTAAATTTGGCATAGAGTTCTTTCTCTCTCAATGTCTGGAGAGTGAGGCGAAGATGTTGTTCGTGTTCCTCATTGCTCGACGAATAAATGAGGATATCGTCGATGAACACCACAACAAAGTCATCCAAGAATGGCTTGAATACTCGATTCATCAAGTCCATGAATACTGCTGGCGCGTTTGTCAAGCCAAATGGCATCACCGTGAATTCGTAATGCCCATACCTCGTTCTGAATGCTGTTTTCGGTATGTCATCAGCTTTTATCTTTAGTTGGTGATAGCCTGACCTTAGATCGAGCTTAGAAAAGACTTTAGCTCCTTTGAGTTCATCGAACAGGTCATCTATCCTTGGAAGAGGGTACTTGTTCTTGATTGTGATCTTATTCAGCTCTCTGTAGTCGATGCACAATCTCATGCTCCCGTCTTTCTTCTTTACAAACAACAATGGAGCTCCCCATGGGGATACACTTGGTCTGATTTGTTTCTTGTCTAATAGATCCTGAAGTTGTTCCTTGAGTTCTTTCAATTCGGCTGGAGCCATTCGGTATGGTGCCTTTGAGACTGGTGCAGCGCCTGGCACCAAGTTGATTTCAAACTCCAATTCTCGGTTTGGAACAGAACCGGGCAGTTCTTCAGGAAAGACATCCAGAAATTCTTGTACAACGGCTATGTCTTCTATCCTGGGTCCATCTTCCTCTTTTACTTCGCTTATTGTAGCTAGGTAAACTTCTTCACCGTTCTTTACGGCTTTCCAGGTTTGGGCTGCCGTCAGTAGGAATTTTCTTTCCTTAGCTTTGCCATGGTATACGATCTCCTTCTCGTCTGGAGTCCGTAGTTTAACATTCTTGTTACGGCAGTCTACTACTCCATGATGTTTGGATAACCAATCCATTCCCAATATAACATCAAAATCCACCATGTTGAGTTGAATTAGCTCAGCATTAAACTTGATTTCATTAATACTAAGATTACAATTTCGGTGTATGCTATGTGCTATAAGGGTCTTATTGGCTGGTGTTGCTACATTGTATGGTTCACTAAGCAATTCCGGTTTAAGGGCTAGTTTCTTAGCAAACCTTTTGGACATAAACGAATGTGTGGCACCACAATCAAACAATGTATACGCAGGTAATTCGTTTAAATAAATGGTACATGCCACAACGTCGTTTGCGCCCTCGGCCTCTTCTCGCGTTATAGCAAACACTCTGGCGTTCGGCTTAGTCTCCTTTGGTTTACTAGGAGGGTCGTTATTCCTTACAGTCATCCCCCTCATATCAGGTTCGGGACACTCAGCAATTCAGTGGCCTGTCTTCCCACATTGGAAACATGCACCTTTTCCTCTGAGACATTCCCCTAGATGGTTGAATCCACAGTTTGAACACTTAGGGTACCTCTGTTGAGTTGGGCCTACTGTGGGTCCCCTTTGCTGGTTGCTGGACGGACTAGGCCTCTTGAAGTTTTGACTGCTAGAGGTATGCTGACTGGTGGAGGGTCGTTTGCGCTTAAACTCTTCCTCGCGACGCTTGATATCTGCTTCAGCCCTGATGGCGGCTCCCATTAAATCTCCGAAATTGGTTGTTTCGAAAATTGCCAGGGCGGATTGGATTCGACTGTTCAGTCCAATCCTGAAGCGATGTAGCTTAAGGGACTCGTCTGCCATGATACTCGGTGCATACGTTCCCAGCGAGTTAAACCTTACGGTATAGTCTACCACTGTCATATCTGTAGTCTGTGTCAGGTTTTCAAACTCTCGCAGCTTCTGGTTCTGGACCGCAGTTGGAAAGTACTGCTTCAGAAATGTGCTCCGGAACCTTTGCCATGTAACTGGTCCCGTTTCTTGCATTAATGGCGACACGTTTTCCCACCACTTTCCAGCTTGATCAACGAGAAACGATGTTGTGACTTCCACCTTAATGTTTTCAGGCACTTCAAGTAGTCTGTGGTGGTTTTCCACTTGCTTAAGCCAGTTTTGGGCCATCTCCGAGTCTGAGTTGCCATCAAAGGTTGGAACTCTGTTCTTCCGCAACGATTCATAGTGGTACTTCACTCCCTGCGGATGTGGCGTTGGCTGCGGTTGTGGCTGATTAGCAGCAGGGTTATTAAAACCTTGAAGTGTCGTGGCCACAATGGTGGCTATTGCTGCCAAGTCCTCACGACTCAGCCCACCCCCGGGGGTTGTGGCGGTGCAGGTGGAGGATTCTGATTTCCATCCGTTCTCTCCTCATTAGAGTTGGGAGGAACAGCATAGTTGGGATTACGATTGCTGCGAGTAGGACGTCCGGCCATTTCCTACAATACATAAAGATCTAAAATCTTTGCGCATAAGATATAACGATAGCAGAAAGATAAAGAAGACATGATAAACATAAATGACGATTTTATTAATCACTGAAAATGTTTATCAAAACAAAACGGAAAGGAAATGCTGAACATCAAAAATAATTCTTAAAAACAAAACTCCTAAACAAAGCTTTCTAGAAACTACGGATCTATAACATCTCCACTTCCTAACTCCTCTACGATATCTTCCTCCATTGGTTCTTCATTTGGGTCTTCATCCGAGTCTTCATCCGAATCTACCACGTCCAGGATGTCTCGCATGTGATCATTGGCTTCCCGTAGATCACTATTGACGTTCTGGAGGTGAGTGATGATACCCCAGTATCCATTGCTTCTTACTGCCAAGCGATGGTTCGTAGTTTGGAGTGAGAGAACTCGATCCGCCATTTGCTCCAGCTGTTGCCTTTGCACTACGCATTTCTCGCCAGCAGTCCTATGGAGTTCATCCAATCGAGAAACTTCTTTGTTAGCTTCCTTACTCTGCTCGTCGGCTTGATGGTGATAGTAGCCGAGTCTATGAACATCGCCATGCAGGTGGTCTACTACCTCAAGTAGTTCAGATTTAGCTTCCTTGAGCTTTTCAACTTCTTGCTCCAGGCTAAGGATCTTTACGGTCTGGGCTCGGGTTGTCATCACCTAAACCCAAATACGGAACTAATTTAGTCAAATGAAAACTTGACAAAATCATCAAGTATCAAAAGTACGAAATCGAAATTTCGAATTCTGGAATTTTTTTTTTTTTAAATCGAAAATTAGGGTTTATAATCGAAAATTAGGGTTTCGAAATTATCCCTAATCGAAGCTTGGAATCCAAAATTGACAGAGGGCTATCGATCGTCTTGCTTGGAGGATCTGTCGAAAATTTTTAATTTCAAAAAATAGCAGATAAGATCCAAAAATCGAAGGATGAACATATTTTGGGGGTTAGGGTTCTTAGATTTCGAATGCGAAATTGACAGAGCAAACGGAATCCGATCGATCCGAAATTTTGGCAGAAGGATCGACTGGAAGAGACGCTTCGATTGGTATACTCGTCGACGGCTATTGTGGCGGTAGGCGGCGGCGACGATTTGCAGCTAGGGTTTCGAATTTTCGAAATAAATTTTTTTTTTTTTTTTTAAATTTTTTTTTTCATAGGAACAGAAAAAAATTGTTATTCACGTGATCAATCAGATTGAACTTCCGATTATCGTAATTATCGTGAATCGATCTTTTCCTAGCGGGATTATGGAACCTGGATAGCTCTGATACCACTAAAATGTCACGCCCCGAGACCGGGGTCAATAACACCGGCATTGATTTCCATAAACAACTTGAAATCAATAAGCCTCATAATATCATAACTACTGAAAAGCCAGTCTTTTTCCATAAAAATAAAAACCCATTGTCTTTACAATGAATAAAGAAATGCGGAATTAAAAACTTAACAACTGAGATCTTGATCTACGCAGCGGACTTGATTTCACCAACCCCAAAATTGGTGCTCTTCTTCTTGCTCTAATTCTTCTTCGGCTTTATCTGGGTATGTAGAGTAAGGGGTTGAGTGTTTTGGAAAACACTCAGCAAGTGGGGGACAATCGATATCATACATATACATAATTTTCATAAACTTGGATCATAAAACTTGCATAAACCGATATGAATGTATCTTAACATACTTGATTTGCCCCTACGAGCCATGACATAACATATCGTTTCATAATTTTCATATACTTAAGCACATTAAAGCATTCTACTCTCTTCTTGGTACTGATATCAGTCTCTAGACTTATCCCTCCTAGAGATGAGGTCATAACATCGGCTAACCCACGAATAAAGGGTCTGGATAATCCAGAAACAACGGATTACCACCGTATAAGGTTCTTTTAGCGGTTACACCCCACCGCATCAGGGTCATGGGGATCCAAATCCAATTAGATTTCGAGTTTAAGGTGCTTACAAATTAATACTTTTCTTAGTTTCAACATAGTTCATATCGATCGAGATTTCAAAACATACTATAGTTTTTCAAAAACGAAACGAATAAATAGCAAAAGCCCACTTACCGTGCTTGGTATCGTGCTTGATTGATCAAAGGTATGAAACAAAGAATCCAATCTTCCTTGGCTCGCTAACAGCACGAGCAGAATGCTAAACTCGAACAAAATCTGGAAACTTTCGAACAAGGTGGCTGGTATAAACCGATGAACAAGTTCTGTGGAAAAGGTTCTGGAACAAGGCAGAACTTTGACTTAATCCTTCGGTGATGGTTGCTGGATTTATTTCGAAGGTGAAGGCTGTATGTTTCTGGAACAGAAGGGGCAGAATCAAGGCTTGAGAGTGAGGCTATCGTCGTGAGTTTATAGGCTGGAAGCTAACGAACTTAGTGCAGAAACTAAGGCTTAACGATTGATGGACTTAATTCAATGAAATAGGTACTGGAAGGATTCTGGAAAAGTGCAGAATGCTAAGGCGATAAGGAGGGTTATTCTTTGGACTTGTAGGCTGAGAAGGAGATGTATTTGTGATGTAGCATCTCTCATGGTTGGTGCATATATATAGGTGATGGTTGGCCAAGACTCAAGGAGTTTTTAGAGATGAAGACTTTGAATTTTTAAGTGGACAAATCTGTGCAGATTGGTGCTGATTTCTTTCGATCAAAGCTGCTGCTTGAGAGATGGAGAGAATCGAAATTACTTGGCTAAATTTGATGAGGTTTCTGGCTAAACTCTTCGAGGGCAGTAAGGAGGAAAACGAGGAGTTTAAGAGGTGCCAACTATCGAACTTGCAGGGAACAAATCTGCGCAGAATCATGAAGGATTTTAAGTAGATAAGCTTCGATCATGATGCTGAAATCGGGTGGAAGTTGGGGAGAGTTTGAGGTGGTTTTTCCTCCTTAGAAATCTCCAAAAATCTAGGTGCATTATGGCAAAGGGTTTTCGGTTAATGAGGTGATGGAAGACATGAAATTGTTGAGCAATTAGAGATGGTTAAGGACTCTATGATGCCTTGGTATCTCTTGGTTAGAGTTTTGAAGAAAAGAAACCTCATCTAATAAGATTTTGATTTCCACTAGGTCACTTTATTAATCCATCTTAACTAAATTAGAGTTCTAGTTAAACTCTAATACAATATAATTTTAGTTAATTATAAAAGAGTTTAACTTGCAACAATTACCTCAAATGTTGGATAACCTCAAATCCGGGTCTTTACAGTTTGTCCTCTAAAATTATATTTTGACCCCTTCAATTTTTTATACCCTCCATTTTGTTATCTTAAACCGCTACCCATATCGGTGGTGTTAAAGTAAAGGATTTTTGCCACCTACCAAATTTCAGTGCACATTCATTCTAGCAGCCTGATTTTCCGTTATGATGCAATCTTTTCTAATCTTTGTACTTATGACGCATTAAAAATTTGTTGTATAATGTGTTTATGTTGCAGAAAATCATGTATATATGTGTGTGTTTGTTTATCACATTTACTGTTGATTATATATTATTTTATTCCAAGTGTTTATTTTCTTAAAAATGATTTTAATAATTTATATCCGCCCTAAATTATGATTTTATGCATGTGTCTGTTCCCTCAAATTATTCGCACTTCTGATCGTATATGTGTTCTCAAATACATATTAATTCGGATTCATGAGTATTAGATAATTTAGCAATGTAAACTACAAAATATATGTTTTAATCCATACAATATTAATTTATTAAAATGCGAAGCTATGTTGCACCGACACTCCAAAAAATCACCTCATGCAGTGTCCGACACTCCGCGGACACGGACACGGCAGGACACGGGTGCGACACTATGTCGGACACACCAAGTGGTGTATCTGGATCTTTTTTTAAAAAAAATTTCCGACACGTTTCGAACACGTCTTGGACACTGCAGGACACGCCATAGACACGGCAGGACACGAGAAATGATTTTTTAAAAAATAATTTTTAGAAAAAATTTATAATTTTTTTTTTTTACAAAAATGTTTAAAAAAGTATAAATTGTTTTTGTATGTTTTACTTAGTGAATGAAGTGTATACAACTTGACATCATTTTCAATTTTATTATTTAAATATTTGATAATTAAAGTTTATCTTGAATTTTAGTATATTAGAACATAATGAATATGTAGAACATATATAAAAAAATAAAAAAATATTAACGTATCGTAGAAGTGTCGTGTCCTGTAATTTTTTCAAAATTAGAATCCCCGTGTCGTTTCGTACACATATCCCCGTATCCGTGTCCGTGCAGCATAGATGTGAGGTCATGAGTATATTTGCCAGTTCGTAAACATGCATGGTGGGAACACATTTGGTCACTGATCCACTACCTCCAAACTAACACTCATTTGATTTTGAATCATGTTATTTCAAAGTGCATTGGTCAATTATATATATATATATATATATATATATATATATATATATTCTGGAATTTTTTTCTCAAATCTTATGCCAACACATCACGATGAATTTTTTTATTAACTTTTATCTTTTTTGCATGCATAAAATTTACGAAGAACGAGATTTTGAAAACTGAAAATATATATGGTGGAGTCTTTAGGTATGCTTCAGGTACCTTAGTTTGGGCCATTCTAGCTATAGAGTCCATAAAACTTGCTCGTAATTGCTGTGGAGCGAACGCCTTTGCAGCCCATGACATAAATGGGATCCTCTATGCTCTTAGGCTCACAGCATGATTTCTCCGCCATCACCAAACTTACTGTTCTACAATTGACGTCATTAGGCGCACATAAAATGTTTGATTTATGGACTCAAAACTCCAATTCATGCTGGGCATTATATAAGGTTAAACGTTTGTAAAGCTTGTACGGATAAACGCCCAAAGCAATAACTCAACGAAACAATTAATTATCTCTCTCTTGTGTGAAATTAGTAGAAAACAATATCAAATAGATAAAACAATACTTCCAGCAAGCACAATCGAGCAAATATAAAACAACACGAGCAATTTCTAACGTGGAAAACATCATCGGTGTGAGGAGTAAAAATCACGGGACCGTAATCCATCCAAATAATCTCTATCATAATGAATAAAAATATTACAATCTGTCCACAACCAGAAAACAACCAGTACACAACCATTAATCACTTTCAAGGTAACACAATCTTGAAATAACACAAGAATAGAAAGATATCCAAATTCTATCTCCACCGTTCAAAACATAACCCAAGATGTTATGAACAAACGGTCCAAATTTGAGCCCACTGCAACGGTTCAATATGTCAACGGCCTTTCAATCAGACTGCTCCAGATTTACTCGAGAAAATATCAATTTTGATTCTGCATTGTGAAACCAACCCAAACGATCACAAAACCTAATCTGCACTTTTCACAATTTAGTTCACTCTATTGTGAATGTGATTTCCAAATTACAGCTCGATCCAACGGTTAATTTTGGTGAAAACTCTTCTGCAAGCAGGATGTTCTGCACAAATTTTCAGATCCGAAAATCTATCACTTCTATCGTCTCACTTTTGTATATATGGTTGTATGATTGTGATGGTGTGCTACTAGTTCTAGGGTTTGACATACCCTTATATACTCCATATGAGCTTGCACCATACGGACCAACCTATTGGGCTTGAGCCATCTCAACATGAGAAAACTCAACTCTATATATCTCCCCATTTTGCAACTATGTGGAGAGACACACCATCCCAGTGATGAAACGAAAAATCTCAAACTTCTCCCTTGGCAATACTTTTGTCATAATATCACCACCGTTATATCGCTTCTGCTTGAGATCAAGTTTCTCAAACTTTTTCATACATTGCAGCTTTTGCAAGCTTTAGTTGATGAGATATATTCTGCATCATAGCATTCAGATTCTCCCACGTCATTCAACAACACATAATCACTTACATGATATGTTTTTGAAGGTATATGGACTCTGGAAGACCTTCTAACCGGAACATGAGTTTCTGATACTGGAGTATGATACACATGACCCTCTTCAACCTCTGTATGACCATCATTGCCATCATCAACCCGTACTGCACTTGATTATGAGGAATTGTATCCAAATCAATCCAATCATCAGTAGACCTGCTCATTATTTTATGTGACATGTCAATATCCTTCATGGTCTGATTTTTAACAAACACAACATCTCGACTTCTAATGAGTTTCTTTTCCTCTGATTCATAAAACCTGTAGCCAAACTCATCCAGACCATAGCCAATAAATGCACATTGTCGATTCTTTACATCAAGCTTAGACCTTTCATCTTTAGGAATATGAACAAAGATCTTGCACCCAAACACACGCAATTGTTTATAGATGACATCCTTTGGACTATGATACACATGACCCTCTTCAACCTCTGTATGACCATCATTGCCATCATCAACCTGTACTGCACTTGATTATGAGAAATTGTATCCAAATCAATCCAATCATCATTAGACCTGCTCATTATTTTATGTGACTTGTCAATATCCTCCATGGTCTGATTTTCAACAAACACAACATCTCGACTTTTAATGAGTTTCTTTTCCTCTGATTCATAAAACCTGTAGCCAAACTCATCCAGACCATAGCCAACAAATGCACACTGTCGATTTTTACATCAAGCTTAGACCTTTCATCTTTAGGAATATGAACAAAGATCTTGCACCCAAACACACGCAATTGTTTATAGATGACATCAAAGGAACACGTGGTGTAAGATTTAAAACATGTACGATATTACTTAAAGCCTCACCCCAGAGCGACCTCGGCAAACTTGCTTCTGAAAGAAAACATCTCACTCTTTCAACTAGTGTTCTGTTCATCCTTACTGTCAGTCCATTCAACTGAGGAGTTTTGGGAGGTGCCTATTGATGACAAATACCATGTTTCTTGCTCATCAAGAAGGACCAGAATACTCACCTCCATTATCAGTTCTGACGCACCTCAACTTCTTTCAAGTTTGTCTCAACTAAGGCATGGAACTACTTAAACACATCAACAACTCGATCATTTGTTTTCAATGTGTAGACCCACAACTTCCTTGAATGGTCATCTATAATAGTCACAAAATATGAGCACCACCAAGAGTTTTTGTTTTCATAGGACCACAAACATAAGAATGAATTAAATCAAGTAAACATGGCTTTCTCTATGATGTAGAGGTCTTAAATGCAACTCTGGTCTGTTTTCCTGCTAAACAATGAGAACACTTCTCCAGACACTCATTCTTTAATTCAGGAATTATATTCTTCTTCGCCAAAACTGTCAACCCTTCTCACTGATATAACTGAGTCTACTGTACCACAACGCAACATTGTTTTCAGCTTCCACTACGTTTATGGAGCGATCAGAAACTTTGCTTGCATCAAATACATCTATATTTTGCCTCTAGCCACAACCAAAGACCCTTTAGTAAGCTGCCATTGATCATTAGAGAATGTGTTGCAGAATCACTCGTCACCAAGTTTTCCAATAGAAATCAAATACAAATGAAGATCAGATACATGTTTAACATTTTTCAAAGACAACATCGTACCATTATTTGTTTCGAAACGTACATCTCCCATGCCCATGTATTTTGATAAACCATTATCACACATCCTAAAATTTCCACAATCACATGATGTATATGATATAAAGAAATCTACATGATGCAGCATGGATATATGTACCACTATCAACTACCCAACTAGTCTCATCATATGCAAAATTAATAGAATCATGATCATGAATGATAAAGAAATCATCAGTAATAGTAGAAACCTGATCGTCACCATTGTTGTCATCGTTTATCTTCTCTTTTCCCTTATCTTTCTTGTTTTCTTTCTTTGGCCGTCGACAATACTTTGATATGTGTCCAGTGATACCACAATTGTAGCATTGGACATTGACATGTTTGTTGGACTTACTTCTACCACTATTTTTGTCATTTGGATCCCTGGTTTTACTTATCCCCCACTTTTCTCTAACTAGGGGTGTGTATTAGTTATCGGGTATCGGACATTCGTCCTGATCTGATCGGAGATTATAAAAAAAAAATTGATTTTATTTCTTTGGGTTGGTGTCAGGTATGAAATATATTACCCGACCGAGTTTGGGCACCCGACTATTTGACCCAAGTAAGTTGACTGCTTGAATCTGTCGGAATCCCTACCCTTGTGTTTGAAAATGCCAATTTAATTATAAAGTGCATCACTGTTGACCAACACTTTTGCCTTCTATTTCTCTCATAATTCCCCTATTCTTCAGTCTTCACTCCAATTTTTGCAATCACAGTAGCTAAAGAAAAAAGAATCAGCCCACTGAGAGGTTCCGCCCCTCACGTAATTTCGTCCGCCCCTTTCATTTCTGTGCCCGAGGCAATGGGATTCCGGAATATTCCCCTCCGCTGTCAACTCCCGCCATGCAACACAACGATTGTACCTTTGCCAATCGTTACTACAACCAACAATACTATCCGCAAACCAATACTCCTTATACAGTTCTTGGTTCTTCCGCTAAAGCCCTTGACCGATTTCTTAACCTCCTTCCTGTTCATTTTTGTTTGTTTGGCCCTCAACGTATTTGCAGTCCCTCCTTGGAGCTTCAGTCCAAGAGGAGCATAAGATTGCTGAAGTTTGACTTTTTATTATATTGTTGTCTATTGCAGTTTGGCCCTTCAGATTATAGATTATTGCAAATTGCAAGCTCTAATTTTTTACAATTATCCATCCCAAATTTCTTCAAAATTTAGGTTTTTTTTAAACATCAAATTTCGGGTACCTAATACCACCCGAAAAATTTTGGGTACCTAATACCACCCGAAAAAATTTTGGGTACCTGACAGTCGGGTAGTGTAAAAAAATTTTGGGTTTACGCAGTAAAAAAAGCTACCCGAAATTTCGGGTACCCGACCCGAAAAACGGGAACCCAAAAAACCCAACACGACGTCCACCCATATCTGTAACCATGATATCTGAATGTGAATGAGAGCCTTGTGACTTTCTTCTCATATCCTCATTCAGAACACTGCTTTTAGCCAAATCCATGCTAATAACATCATCTAGAGCAGAGTTAGATAAAGAAGGATTGTAACTATGTTTACTGTTAATTATTTTTTTAGTTTAATATAAATTTGTGGAGAGTGGGAGCAATCCAATTATTAAATTTTAGCTCATAAATAAATTAAATCCATTATTATATAAATTATTGAAAACTTATATATTAGTATTAAGAATTTTTTGGATGATTTGTTATAAGATTTTTTGTAATAATTTTTAGTAAGATTATTTTGGTTATTTCATTATAATTATTTTGTGAATTGATATTATATAAAATTGAGCACATATATACCACAAAAATATGGCTAATAATAATATTTCATTACTTAAAAAAAACAAAACAATTTTTTTTTTATTTTAAAAAAACTAAGAAACGCATACCAGGTATTCGTTTCTTACTTTTTAAAAGTACTTACTTTTTAAAAGTAAGAAACGCATACACAGTATGTGTTTCACCTTAAGTTTGTAAAAAAAAAATTAACATTTTTTTTGAAATTTTTTTAAAAATTCACAATTTTTTTTTAAAAAATAGCCCAAAATTTGAGCCCAATCCAACGGTTCAATTCTGTAAATGCCCTTTGCAATCAAACTACTCTAGATTCGCTCGAGAAAATATCAGTTTCGATTCTGCCTTTTGAGGCCAACCCAAACGACCACAAACCTGATCTCCACCGTTAACAATTTAGTTCACTCTCTTGTGAATGTGATATCCAAATTGCCTTTTGATCCAATGGTTAAATTTGGTGAAAACTCTTCTGCAAACAGGTTGTTATTCATAGATTTTCAGATCTGGAAACCTATCACTTCTTGTCTCACTTTTGAATATACGGCTGTAAGATTGTGATGTTGTAGTACTAGTTATAGGGTTTGATATAGTATTATATAATTTATATGAGCTTGCATCATATATGCCAATCTATTTAGCTTGGATCATCTCCACATGAGGTAACCCAAACCAATAAAGCTTTTATCATGCATTAATTTGAGTGATGAAGAGTTCGATAAAGCTCGGCTAGAATTTCAAATTAGATTTTTGTGAATGACGAAGTAGACACTGAAAGAACTTATTGTAATGGATTTGATTATAACTTCAACAATCATGTGATCCAAACCGAAAAAATATAGTCATACACTTATTTGATTTTCTTCAGGTTTTCCACAGTTGGATAATTGAATGAGAGTCTGTTAAAAATATTAACAATTGACTCGGAGGTAGCTGGGGACTAAAATTATTTGTTTAATGTACCATCACATCACCATTCCAAAAGGACAGAGAACAAAACCCGACATGAAAGGAAAGTAAAGCCGTGAGGAAATTGTCAAGCCCACATCATTATTCTTTATCCGTATTTTCTACGAAATTAATTCTATATTTTTATGCAGTTTATGCAAGAAAAATTGTGTAAATGTAGATTTAGATGTCGCTTTTGGATCCTCAAGTTCAGCACCCAATACACCAGCTAGTAAATCGACCAAGTTGCCGCTGATCACTACGCTTTCTCGACCTCGTTTTACCGCCACTTGAGGCTGTGGACAGTATTATTACATCTTTGGTGAGAAAATATTTCAAAAAAAATTACGTGCAATAAGTTCACATGTGCATTCATTGCAAATGTTCATTCGGGCAAAATAAAAGCACATAGACGGATCATAAACCAAATTAGCTGTCCTAGTACAAAGGTGGACCAAACTTTATTTATACATATGTACGTCTTATTGCCTCTTCGTCCTAATGTAATGATGGATACACATGCCCGCCCCAAGATCATTTACTAAAGATTTCTTTGTAGAATCATATTTGTTTACTTATTATACACATATGGATGAATATGATGTGGATTTTTAATAAATGAAACATAAGATGGGCTAATATTTAAAATGTAGATTTTATTCTGAGTTCATATCCACAGCCAAATAAGTGATGTCGTCGCTATTCAGAATGATATATTTATTTTTGATTACATTACATTCCTATATTATGGTGAGGGGAGGAAGGCCTCTTGAGACCTCCTGGTCTGCTTATGCGAGCGGTATATGATACATTTTTTCAGAGAATTAGCAACATATAATGATATTACAATGCAATGATAATTGCAAAACTATAGAGATGGTTTACACGTGGCATAACACTATTGGATTCGGTATTGTGATTCTCTTAATTATTGGAATTTTCACTTTCTAAACATTTTACCTACGAACAGATGTGGACAATAGGACGCGAATAGAGTAATGTGGTCTTGAAGCTAAAGTTTGTGCAACACATCAAATCATACTGACGCTAAACCCCACAAATTAACGTTATTTTCGAAAAAAATAATAATGAAAGTAGGGTCAACAAATCTTCAAACTTTCGAGCCATTCAACACTCAAAACAAAAATTTGGTTAAAAGTTTCACTAAGACACGGTAAATACTGATGTATCCGTCCTTATAATGATCCTTTAACTGGCTAGGGAAATGTAAAAGCATAATGAGTAATGGTAAATGCGATTGTACTGAAGGTTCCTGCGCAAACTAAATGTCAGTACTTCATTACATAATTTCAATGAATGATAAAAGTTATAAGGGTCATGTTGAAATCTAAAGTTTGCTGGCAGACCAAAGGAATGGAAACAAGCAAAGAAGAAGGAAAGATGATCATAAACGTACCGGTATTTGATCATGACGAAGAACAAGTTGATGATGTAGGGGTGGATAACAAGAAACAAAGAGCATCGACTCCTTCTGGGAGACATGTATCAGGTGCCGGAGGGTCGACTCCGCGTTCATGCCAGGTAGAAGACTGCACCGTTGATATGAATGAGGCGAAACCATACCACCGCCGGCACAAAGTTTGCGAGTTTCATGCGAAGGCTCCTGTAGTTCTTGTTGCCAGGCAGCAACAACGATTCTGCCAGCAGTGCAGCAGGTTCCATTATTCCTTGAATTTTCAACTATCTGTTCCTTCATACACACTGAAGTTTCAAATATTTTCGCATTTATAGAGTTGTAAAAAGGCAATTAACTAAAGAAGAAGTAATGCATGTGACAGATATTGCTGATACAAAACAGATTTCCAGTGCAATTTATTATGATTTTGTTCTGTAGGTTTCACGAGTTATCGGAGTTTGATGAAGCTAAAAGAAGTTGCCGCATTCGCCTGGCTGGGCACAATCAAAGACGTCGCAAGATACATTTGACTCTCATCGGGAAGAGACATTGAAATGATAAACATTGTTTTTGGAGGAGATCAAGCTAATTCAGTCTGAATAAGGAAAAGAAAATGCTCTCTATCTACTGTCAAATTTGAAGTATTTCTTTCCAGAATGTATATATATTTTATCTATATAAGTTAATGGTTTCTTTTAGCAGCCTATGAATTGAATTCAAATGAGCATGTAAGTCATCAAGAAACCGTTTTCCAGGAATGCTTTCAAGAAATCTCAGATAATCCATCTCCTACGTTAAATCACCTTGTATATCGCATTTGTCCGAGAAAAAAACGTTTGAACAGAAAAAAACCATGTGGCGTTCAGTCCTTTTTCCTAATCATTGACAAAAACAAGTGACGGTTAAAAATGCCTTGTGAATCTCAAATGGATTGTTAGTCACATACATAAGGAGCAGAAAAATGCATTTAAAGTTCCACAAATTGCCGAAATTGTTTGAACAAACTTACCAGCCAGGCATGGAAGGGCAAGTAGATTAGCATGATCCACATGTGGACTACATTGAATTCCGATCATTGGCGGTATTGTATCATAACACAATCATCAAAATCTCATAATATTATCATATGATTTCCTTCAGGGAGACCAAAAGAATAATACGCATTGATGTTCATGTCCAGTTCCCATGTCACAACAGGCAACAGCTCCCTAAATCATGTATATAACATCTCTAAATCATGTGATCTCTCGTAAACCTACAGGTAGAAAAGAACTCTGAATTTATTAACACTTCAGGATTCGATATTCGAACCTCTTAGTATAAATCTTAACCTCCGAAAGACCGAAGTTAAACGGTCATCCATCCATTGTCACATACACACTCTCTAGTGTCAAGCTTGTACCTAGCTTCAGCCCCATTAGGCTGTGGAGAGAATTCAAAGAAATAATGGAATCAGGCCTATCAATGTCACGATTAAAAATCCCCAAATATAGGCCCATTAATGTTTCTATTAAGTCACGAACATAGGCCTAAATATATTAGCCCGTTGAGATGGATGGGTCTTCTGTAGTTTCTTGTGAGGAAAAATCAATAGCTTCCAATAGAATATGTAAAAACCCGGATTTGAGGTTATCCAACATTGGAGGTAATGGTTGCAAGTTAAACTCTTTTATAATTAACTAAAAGTATATTGGATTGGAGTTTAACTAGAACTCTAATGTAATTAAGAGGGATTAATAAAGAGTCCTAGAGGGTGTCAAATTCTTGTTAGAAGTTGTTCCAAATCTCCTAAACTCTAGCATAGAGTTTCAATGCATCAAGGAGTCCCTAACCAAATCAAACTCCTTCCATTTTAAATCGATTTGCAGCTGTCAAGATCGAACCAGAACCCCTTCACTCACCTCCTCAATCTGCATAGATTTGGCCCAAGATTTTCGATAAGTCTCATCTCTTCAACTCCACCGAGAAGCAGCCGAACAAAGATCGAAACAGATTCAAACTTCCACCTCAGAATTTCGAATTCGATCCCTTCTGTTTTAGAGTTTGAATCATAGTCGAACTCTTAGATTAAGCCTCTACCTTCAACTATAAATATAGGTGCCAACCTTGGTGTATTTACATCACAAATTCAATCTTCGAAAATTTCTGAAACTCTGCACCTCATTAGCCGAAAGCTCAGCATCCATTCTGCAACAACATTCTGCACGAATCTCTCCCACCCGAACACATTAGCCATCTGTTTCGAAAAGCCATTAAGCAATCTGCACAAGTTCTTCAGAATCTGTTCAGATTGTTGTTCACCGTATGTTCCAGAAGCTTTAAGCATCACTTTTCGATATTTATTCACCATTGAAGCCGAGAGTTTCCGCATCAATCTGTCACAACTCCTCCCTGTTTCCAGCAAGATTTCGAGAACTATAACCGAGCCAAGTCCAACATTAAACCATCACCTTATTCCATCCAAGTTTCCAGCAACTTAAGCCTTCGAAAAATCAGTCCAAAGCCATCGAGTTCTGTCCAAATTTCTGAACCAAAAAGCCAACCAAGATTCTGTTGGAATACGTTTAAGCAATCTGTTCGAATTTTCAGAATTTGATTCAAGCTTTGGGGCGTCCTTCTCGTGGTGATCGAAAGCCAAGGAGATAAGAATTTAATTGGTTCATACCTTTGATCAATCAAGCACGATACCAAGCACTGTAAGTGGGCTTTTGTTATGTATATTCGTTTCGTTTTCTAAAATCATATAGTATGTTTTAAAATTCCCAATCGATATGTATTATGTTGAAATTATGAAAGTATTATTTTGTAAGCACGCTAAACTCGAAATCTAATTGGATTTGGATCCCCATGACCCTGATGCGGTGGGATGTAACCGCTAAAAGAACCTTATACGGTGGTAATCCGTTGTTTCTGGATTATCCAGACCCTTTATTCGTGGGTTAGCCGATGTTATGACCTCATCTCTAGGAGGGTTAAGTCTAGAGACTGATATCAGTACCAAGAAGAGAGTAGAATGCTTTACTGTGCTTAAGTATATGAAAATTATGAAACGATATGTTATGTCATGGCTCGTAAGGGCAACCAAGTATGTTAAGATACATTCATATCGATTTATGCAAGTTTTATGATACAAGTTTATGAAAATTATATATATGTATGATATCGATTGTCCCCCACTTGCTCAGTGTTTTCCAAAGCACTCAACCCCTTACTCTACATCCCCAGATAAAGCTGAAGAAGAATTAGAGCAAGAAGAAGAGCACCAATTTTGGGGTTGGTGAATCAAGTCCGCTGCGTAGTTCAAGATATTTTATGTTTTAAAGTTTTCTAAGTTTTAAGACAATTTTATTTATTCAGTTGTTAAGTTTTAGTTTCACGTTTTTAATTCAGTTGTAAAGACAATGATTTCTTTATTTATGGAATATAGGCTGGTTTTCAGTTGTTATGATATTACGAGGCTTATTGGTTTCCTAGTTGTAATGGAAATCAATGCCGGTGTTATTGACCCCGGTCTCGGGGCGTGACAGAATATGCTTAACACATGCTAGTCAAATCTAAGGGCTACGAGTGGGGATTTCTAGGGAAATTCTTGACAGTTGTTTTGTGATATCCTCGAAATGTTTATGTGATTTTAAACATTAATTATGTTATGAAGATTATGGTATTAATTCATTGGGTTGAATTAATAATATTGGGGAAATGCATTTCAGGGTTTATATGTTGAGAATTTGGGTTATGGCATGATTATTTGGGGTGGGTGTTATTTGTTTTGGTGAAGCGTGTTTAATTGGAAATTGAAGTATTTTATTGAGTAAATACTATAAATATCATGTGAGGATATTTTTATACATCGTGCTAAATACCGGGACCAAAACATAACACATCATACCACCCAACACCCAACCACCCCCATTGACCCATACCCTGCTACAGCTGATTGCCCATGCCTCTTTCCCCTTCTCCCACTCCACCTTTCCATGTCTGAAACTCTTCCCTTTCTCTCCCAAAAATCGCCCAACATCTGCTGAGCAAGATAGGAGGAGATCTACCATTTTTATTGCTAGGGAAGCTTGCAAAAATCGGAGCAAAAGAGGGTGAGAAGCCATACCTTGCTTGGGTAAATTTTTGGTTAAGTTTGGGTTTGGTGATGATGGTTTTCATGCATGCTAGTATAGATTTGGTCGAAACCTTGGTATGAGTACTTACATGGAAGTATTTTGTAGGCCATAGCAGGTTTATTCGAGCATGTTACATGTTTTATGTGTTAGATTTCTTGTTATGAAAAATAGTGCTCGAAAATCTGGGCAATATTATAATACCCTGTTTTTCAGAAAGTTTGAATGAGTAAGGATAAAGTTAGGCGATTTTGATGCATGTGGGTTTAAGTTTGGATGGAACTTCGTTTTGAATACATTCATGGTAGTATATTGTAGTTCCTAGCATGTTTGTTTGGGCATGTTGTATGTCTTATATGCTAGATTTGATGGCTTGAAAATAGGTGCTCGAAAATGTCTTCTGTTCGCGATTTTCAGGTATTGGCGATCGATCGGCGCGTTTTCCCGATCGATCGCGAGCACTAGGTGCGAGGCAGAACACTTCAGCGATCGATCGCGAGTTTGGCGCGATCGATCGGCAGATCATCAGCGATCGATCGCGGAAAACAGAATTTTGAATGTTGAGGCAGTAGCATCTCGCGATCGATCGGGGCTTATTGGCGATCGATCGCGAGAAGCCAAATGTGGTGTTTTGAATTATTATTGTAAGATTTTTGGTATTGAGCTATTATTGGCATCTAATATTGTGTTGTACACTTGTGTAGAACCATCACAGGTAGCCACACAACGCATGGGATAGAGTCCTGCAATATACCATATCTTGGAAAGGTACGTAAGCGACGTACGGCATCCCAACGGTAACACGTATTATATATTCATTATTTGACATATGATAGATGCAAAGTTGTGCATTATAAGTATGATACATGTTGTTATGCATTGTTGTTGCATATGTATGTTGTGGAATAAATGGTGTGTATTCCACGAGTCAGGGTTATCACAGTAATGATTTTAATGCTTACCGCTTATACCGCTAAAAATGTGGAGCGGGAGGGGGGAGGCTCGCTTGCACATGGAGGTGAGGTTTACCATACGAAGTGAGGATAGAAATACCGCTTGTATGAAGAAGCGAGGGAGGGGAATTCCGTTTGTTCTAAAGTTACGAAGCGAGAGGCATTAAAATACACTGATGATAAACTGACTAAGGATTGAAGTAAAGATTTAAGAAGTAAAGATATGTCATGACATTTATTTAAAGAAGCCATAATATCATGTATTGATTTTATTATGAGTTATGGTACAGGAACAACCAAAATGGGCGTTTTAAATGCATTGAAAATTCAGGAAGTATCATATGCCTATGATTTATGCATGTATGCTTTATATTCATATTATGATTTATATGAACTATGATATGCTCATGTTGGGGGTGTCTTTGTAGGTGCTTTTGACGATGAGACCAGGGTCGGGGTTGATACGCTGAGCTGTAAGGAGTGCTACAGGATTAGCAGAATAGAGAATTACTTTTGTATAGCTTCTACAAAGTGTAGAGTAAGACTATAGTTTAGTAACATTTTGTTAGGAATATGTATGATTCCTTTTTGAACTTTTGGTACTGTAATCTCTTAAGCTCGGGATTATCAACACGACCTAATACTCTGATTTATGAATGATTAGTTCTCTTATTTGCACCTTAGTATCTTGTATAGATAACGGGGTTTTACATGTTTCGCTCCTTACCTTAGATTGGTCACTTCATTTCCTAGGAACGAGTCCTACCACCATTGTTAGCTTCGATAGGATACCCGGCTACAAATCTTCTAAGGATGATCGAGGAATTTCTTCTTTATTCAACGTACGAGGTTGGGTCGGACGACATACATCTTGGTTGGTTCCACCTCTTTGCAGGGTGATGACACCAGTAGCTGTAAAGCACAGATGGTCCCTTTTCTTTTCTTTTTTTGCATAATTTTTACTTTTCTAAGAAAATCATATATGTATTGCTCAATATAATCAAATGCAAGGGTAACGATAAACCGCACAAAAAAGAAATAACAAAAAGATTTATAGAGTTCGAAGGCTAAATCATTTTACTATTCACTTGTTCCATTTAGGAGAAATCCATTAGATCAACTTTGAATTATAGTATTATGTGATAGTTCCCTCTCTTATCTGGATAACCTATCTTGTTGTATTATAATATAATATAAATAAATAAAAGTGGCTTATGCTAAAAATTTGTTAACTCGATAATATGTTTATATATATCGATAATACAACTAGTGTTGGTTATTATTTGATAAATATGTTGTCCTTTCATTAATATAACTGAGCTGTTTTGGATATATAAATATTTTTAATGGATTTTTTGTTAATTTAGTTAATTTGTGTTTTACAATTCGAGACTATGTGATGATGCTGGTTAATGTTTGCTTTATTATTTGTAAATGAAAGGCCTAAATCGAAATATATATATATATATATATATATATATATATATTTTGATATCCATATATATGTATCACTTAAAATCGAAAATTTTTTTAGGGCCATTTAACAAGATATTTGAAATTAATCTTCCGCTGTTTGCATAAATTAATCATTGTGTGATAATTAAACACCACATTAGGATCGGGCCCTCACATTATGGTATAGCATACTGTGAGGACACATTCATAATCAAGTGTTTAATTATCACACAATGATTATTTATGTGTAAACAACGGAAGTTTTTTTTTTTTTTTAAGTCCTGCCAACAAGTGGCTCTCAAAATTTCGGCATGATCTCGACGCACGAGGGACATACCAGAAAAATGAAAAGCATAAAATAATATCCCAGTGCAGTACATAATACCATAGCATGCATCATAGACATCTAGCACATAATCCGTACTCAAAATATTTACATAATACCATAGCATGCACAATAAGTCTCCAGCACACATTTTATATTCAAAATATTTACATAATACCATCAGCAGTAAAGAGACATCAAATGTTCACAATTACTCAAGACTGAACTGAAAATAAACTCAAATACATAATTATACAATCCAGGACACACCATGGTATAATTTAGTATCCTACGACTGGGAAAGAAAAGAAACAACCTCAAGTAAGGCTTCAACGAGTATTCTCCCTTTGGGATCTTGGTTACCTGTAATACCTGACATTGTCCACACACAAAGACAACAACAGCCCCCTACTGGGTGAGCCAAAGCCCAATATGAAACTATCAAGTAAATACAATATGCATCTATAAAATATGATATATGATATAATGCAGCGCAATGTAATGCAATGCATGTAAGGTACAATGGATTGAATCTCAAGATACCAAATCGGAGTCCAAAAAAGGTGTCAACAATCAATATCAAGCTCGAGCAGAGGGTGACAGCACACGCACATTGCACTAGGAGAATCATCATATGTGATGTGCTCGTCCATCCCTCGTGTCTAGGTCCGGTGACACTCGCGTGACTACAGTCGCTACCTATACTGCCTGTCATCGCCGTGCTCGTCATCCCCGACACTCAGAGTAAATCAACTCAATCATCATCAAGGATATTATCAACATGATATGCCCAACATGTATGTCATATATCGATGTATATGTATCAAAATGATGTGTGTTAACAAAACATTTATTTTCATACATCGATATGACAATCATGAATGCTGTGAATGCTTATGATTCAATTAAAATCGCATAGCCAAGTAGTTTCACGTAAATCATGGAAGTTCAACAATTCATATATCAATTAATACAGATATCTGTCGTATGTTACCGATCGCAACATACCTATTTCTTTCTTTTCTAAGGATGAATATCGTCCTTGTAGCTCGTGGAGCTCCAGTGTCATATGTGAATCTAAAAATCCATATAATAACATCATTTATAATCATCTATTATTTCCTTGATTTACAATATAAGAAAATGGTAAATATTTTAGCTTTCTTTTATATATTGCAAGTAATCCTTTTTACTTTCATTTCACCGTCATGAAGTTTACTTTTCATTGGTTTACCTTAACAATCAATTTAATTGATATCAACTAACTTGAATATTTTAAACTCCAATCATAATCATCATTGAGAGTGATGCATGAGGACTTATATCTTATCTTTCAAATTGATTACATATTAACTAAGAGTCTTTAGGATCATCCAATGCATTCTCTAGTATTACATGAGTTAAATTTTCTATCAATATTGATTAACCGACTTCGTCTACTCCAATCTTTATCATTTTATTTGTTCACTCCTTCCTATCAATATCCAGATTAAATCCATTCATTTCAGCAGCTAAAAATGGTACATTTCAACTGTCAGATTCCGATTAAACTCACCGCAGCTATTTTGATTTTAAAACATGATATTTGACCCAAAATGGCAGGCATATACCTACACATATACACCTCAGCAATTACACATTCTTATACTAGCTAAGATGCACACACATGCACCTAAGTTCTACTTTCTTAATTCATATCTATAACTTTTCGATCCCTAGCAGTAACAACATGCTACAATCGTTTATGAGTAACAACCAACAATTCTAACGGCATCAAAAACCCAAAAAACTCCATCGAATCCTCTTCAAAAGAACGCCCAAAACAGAGTAGAGTTCGAAAATATTAGCTGGGCACATTGATCTCACATGCAACAAAGTTTTGGGCCAAAAAACCACAGAAAAATCGTGTACAAAACAGCAAGGAATTCAAGTCTACAAGCAGCATAATTTTGAATTCTAAACTGCAAGATTTTCGCTCAATAATGTTCCAAAACCATAACCAAGCCATACCATAATTTATCTAACAATTAGAGTTCAAAAGATTATATTAAACTAACAAAAAGTACAACCGAACAATCGAGTCCACAAGATACTCATCAACACATACATATGCCAAGTATGGTCAAGTACAAAGGCACACCGGTGATAGCTTAGTCTAATAGGTGGTCTGGAAAATCGAGTCACAGCAACAGCACACGAGCTTGACAAAAGTTAGTGCAGGGATCATCGGAGCCAATCTGAATTCCAAAGCCTCTCAAACATCGTATTGTGTGTACCTATTCCGGTCAGTCGCATGCTTTAAAAATATTTATATTCTAATTTTTAATATTGTTGCTAAATAATAGTGTAGTTGATTCAAGTGGAATGAGTATATGTCAAAATAGCAAGTCTTTAGTGAGAAATTAAATGCTTATCTGTTTTTAGGATAAAAAATTGATGTTGGATGTTTATTTTTCTTGCTTCTGCTTTTGCTTTCTTAAAAACAAGTAAAAAGCAGAAGTGGACAATTTTGTTTATGTGATAATTTTGTCATAAATTTAAGTGGAGCTTGTCAGTCATAAATTTAAGTTTATTAGGATGTTTTTTTTAATATCAAACACTAAATATTTTTATTAAAAATAATTTTGTCAATTATAAGCAAAAATAAATATCGAAGTAAATAAATAATGCATATTACACCTTAACTAAGCAAATTTGAGAATCTATGATTCAAGGATTACCGCAGCTTTGTACTAATTTCGTTTTTACACAACGATATGTGAAATACCTTCACGCTTTCATATTTTATAGTCCTGATCAGCGTGAAAATTGTAGTAAACTGCACAACGAAACCGGAGACAGGCAAACCCAATTTCTCACAGATACGAAGAAAATATATACTCCAGGCACAAGAACGAAGCCACACTCAATTTGCCTCTCATTCTTCGCTGACTCCACCACCACCACCAGAGCCACAATCACCGCTGCTCAAGATCCGCCGCTAATCTCATTAACTCAATGCCCGCACAAAAGCGTTCGGTCGAAGCTACCACACCTCCGCCTTCTCCTCCTCCACCGCTCGAGGAAGAAAAGGCCGATGATTCGCTCCAAAGCGGCGAGAATCACATCCATGAACCAGCTGAAAACTCTTACGGTGCGTGCTCTACACACATGAACTCGTATATGCACATGTTATTTCGTTTTGACGGTATTTTTCCTCTTGGTCAGCATTGTTCTCCTTTTGATTTTGAGTTATTTTACTTCTTTCGTTGTTTCGTTCTTGATTCTCAGATTCCGATGACATTCCTTACTCTAGTGGCGACGAAAAAGACGAGTACTTCCTTTCTCTCTTTTTACATTTTTCTCGCACTCACGTACTGGCGTGCACATTCACGATGAATACTCTGGTTTACGTGATAAATTCTTGAGCGTTTCTATATTTTCCTGACGTAAGTTCTGTTAAAGTGGACTTCTGGTGGAGTTCGATGTGCGGATGAACGGGTTTCGTGTGAGATCTGCATGCTTTATTTTGTAATACGATTTCTTTACTTAGTAGGTTCATGGAATATGAGCTTTGGATTTATTTATGCAGTACCGTAAGATTTGGATCTTTTAATGATTGAAATTCTACGATATGAGCTTTCTTGGTGAAGGCTAGTGAACCTTGTTTTGGAACTTTGTTGATTGCATTTTTCCTAAGATTTCATGTTGTTTCAATCTAAATCATGTGTGATTTACTTTAAGCCAGGTATCTGTATTTTGAATCACTTCCAGTTGAGTTCTGATAGGGAACTGGCGGTTGCTTTTTGAGGTATACAGAATTACGATCCATGTCCTAGGATTAAGTTTGGAGATAATGATTATCTGGAACGGGATGGTTGTTCCCACTGGAACATCATTTGTTTCTGGGAATGTGTGAATTGGTTCTTGATTTACAAATGATAAACTTACACCTTCTGAGACTATTTAACATTATGAGGTTTGGTATGATCAGATTCCATGTGACGTTTAATCTACCTGCTGCTCTTTTTTATGGCATTACCACTTGGGATGCCATCCTGATATCTGACAGCCTAAATGCTCTTCTCATGACTTGTTGCATACAGTTGCAGCGTGGTAATCCAGCATAGTGACAATCACATGAGAACCTATAATTGGATGCAGTAAATTGTACATTGTCCAATCAATTAAGTATTATCCTTCCTAACCAATCAAATATTTTCTGAAGCTTCCTTGTTTTTTTGTGAAAAAATTACTGAAGTCAAAGCATCAGATCAGTGATGGTTACTAGTCTTCTGTCATTTCCATTTCAAAGTTTTGCCACTGGCTGTATATCATTGTGGCACATTTGGTCATGTATTGAACCGGATGCTCGTTTGGCCGGGAGTAATCTTAATGAACATGAGATACTATTCCAGTTTGTAAAAGATATTTATTATAGTCATGAGGGGAATACAAACTTCTCAATTTGATGAGTTTGGCACAATAAGTTTTCATTATTAGAGCATAAAAATTATGGGTTCAGTTTGTGAGATGATAGCTACCGTAATGTTTCTGAGAGCTATTGGTTTAGGGATCCCCACCTAACTACACCATTCTTTTATGAAGATTGTGAACTACATGTTGAATTGGATGGCAACCATAGTTAGAAAAACATCACACTTCATTTAATATGAGCTGGGATTATAAAACAGTGGTTAAATCCTATCGGTGCGGGCCTTAATTAAAGGAATACCAAATCTAGTCAAAACACGCACACAAATTTGTGACTAGGAGTGGAGAGTTACACTGATGGTTTTTTTTAAGATTCATTTGTGAACCTCCATTGAATGGGTCGCTCTATCTTTTTTCTCTTCATGGACAAAGTCACAATTTGGCTGTTTTCATGTGAAGTTTAGGATGAATTACACTGAATTTTTATGCTTTTCGATCCAGATTCATTGTCGTGAAGTTGGCGGAAATACGAAAGGAAGTTCAATGTCCAATATGTTTAGGTATGTGCTTTATAATCTTTGATTGTCGGATTCAATTATGCATCATTGTTCTGCTTTATTTTCCACGCTTTTGTGATATTGAACTATGATGGAGGAATTGATCTAAACTAGCCAGCTTGAGAGTCTAGTTGTTGCTGCAGCGCATCCCTGGAACTCTATAAAATTGTCAAATGAGATTAATGGTTTTTTCTTTTGTTGATTCAATACCAAGGTGGTTGGGAGCTGTCTGAACTTGTCAACAACTCATATTGAGCTTTACGAGGGCGGTGCTAGTTGAATTTTCATTTTCATTTGTTTATTTAATTAATTTTTCCTGTAATTACCTTCGTGGCATAATTTTCCTCCTGCATATTATGGGAAAAATATAGTCTGGGAAAGCTGAATAATGTTGAAACTTATCATTGTATGGAATCAAATGATGATCTACATCTACTTAACTGGTTGTTGCATTGTGTGAATACTTTGCTTTTGAAAATGATGTGTTAACGTTAGACCCACTTGTAAACAACTCTTCTTTATCTTTGTTCAAACCAGTTCTGTAATGTACTTCCTTTTCAAAATTTCGGTGGACAGGTATTATCAGGAAGACCAGAACAGTCATGGAGTGTTTACATCGCTTCTGCAGAGAGTGCATTGACAAATCCATGCGACTTGGGTACTTCTGTTTCCTTCTTACCTGTTGGTTAGTTATTGAAATGTTCTTTCTTTTTTATTTTTTGTGTGCTTCAATGCAGGAACAATGAATGTCCTGCTTGCCGCACACACTGTGCTAGTCGCCGTTCTCTGAGGGATGATCCAAATTATGATGCCCTTATTGCTGCTCTTTATCCTGACATTGATAAATATGAAGAAGAGGTACTAATGGAGCAATTTCTTACCTCGTCTTCAGGGAAAGATTATATTTCATTGCATTATGTGAAGCATTGTTCTAATTTTCATTACAGGAACTGGCTTTCCATGAAGAGGAGAAGGCTCGCAATAAGCAGGTAGCGTATCTCAATTTTAGTCTGAGAGTTTAATTCCTCGTGAATCATCTAGTGTAGTACGGTCTTATAGTTTCGGGATTTGATTGTTCTCACGATTTGTTGCAAAAAGTGTGAAAATAAATATATAGTTGCTTTAGTAACCATAACAAGACAAACGTTTTCCATGCTTCATTTCTTTAGCTACGGGATTTCTTTTGGCGTGTCATTTATTGGAACTGCTTACTTTCAAAGTCCTTGTACTTGATTCTTTTTGGCTACAGATCCAAGCTTCAATTGCCCAGACTTTTCGTCGACAAGCAGAAGCGCTGGGAAAGAAACGGACATCAGCCAGAGCTACTGCAGCTACATTTGTTAGGAGGCAGGGAAGTTATCGGAACTTAAGAACTCGGAGAAATCACCGAGCTGTTGAAAATCAAGGATCTGATGAAGAGGAGGCTAATGGCCATGATGGTAGTAAGGACTCATCTTCTGCTGATGAGCGTTCTACAGAAGTCAAATCTAAAAGATACAAAAGATGGGGAGGTGCTCGGACTTCACATCCATCTTCAGGAGCAAATGCAGATGGAGGCTGTGATGGCAATGATTCAGAAGCTAACCGAGAAATGCTCGGTGCATCTGCTGGACATGTTACCAGTACAGAAATTCTTGCCTGGGGTAGAGGTGGCATGCGCAGTAACACCCGATACGGTGTTTCCAATGGTGCTGGTGGCAAGCTTTCCAGAAATAGTAGACTATCAAAGCTAATCAATCGTCTCCAATGCGCGAATGAAAATAACGAGGCAGTAATACCACTAAACTTTTGCTTTGGTGATTTTAGAAAATTTACGTCTGATTTTTGTTAATAGCTGATTTATTTTTTACTAAAGAACAGATTAGTTGGGAGGGAGGAATTATAGATCCCTGGGACCAGAATACAGTGAAAAATTAAGACAACTTATTTAGTTCAATTATCTGTTACATGCTGAATGACATTTGATTCTGAAATTTGTGAAAGCAACTTATATGTGTTCATATTCTTGTTTCAGTTGAAAATTAGTGTCATGCTTGTTTCGCTGCATGAGGAGAAAATATCCAGCTTGAAGCGACCTTACTTGTGCTGCAGCTCCACATCTTCAGTTAAACATTTATGCCAGGTATCCACCTTCATCTGATTCACGGTCTTTACTTTGAAGTTCAACTTAGAATAAGACAGTAGGGCAGAGATTGTAAATAGTTTTGAAACCACGGCTCTTGCAGTATATCGCTCTGCAAACATCCTTGGAAGCTAGTGAAATTGAGATACTGATGGTAAAAGATTTTCATCCTGTCAACAACACTTCAAGTCTCAAAAAAGAACCTGGTCTCTCAAATCCTTGTTACAGTGAGTTGGAATTGTTGAACGAGCATCAAACCGTGGGGATTATTCATGCCCATTTTACTCAGCAAAATCTGGTAAGATTTCTGCGTTGTGAAATTTGAAAATAATCTAATTGTCCTAATCCTCCACCATATAATCTAAAAATTTGAAACTTTTGAATAGCAATTCAGCTAAAGTCCATCACATTGTCTCAATGAAAATTGATTGATAGTGTATATATGCTCAATCTGATCTCGCTCTTTGATTGTTTCCCCGTCAATAATCATGGAAGAACAATGGATTCAACGTCCATGGCATGCAAATAAATTTACCTCATTTCAGGTTTTAGGATACCGGCAAAAGGAACAAGTCTTGGAGAAGTGATGAGGTTGAAGCCGACATCTTTGAAAAATCTGTACAAATGTGATGCTGGAAGGAGGTTTATTTCAGTTTTCTATAGTGTGGATATTTTGGTATATGATTGTTCAAATTATGTGGTTTTAGGAAAGTTCAAGGTAACAATATTATAATACATACATCATCATGCAACTAGATACTACAGGAGCTGCTGGTGAAACTGGTGAAATAGTAGTCACTTGTATTGTGTCAAGACTTATTTGCTTTATTATCCATCTATTTGATATATATAGCTTTTATTTGGATTTGAAATTGTATTTGTAATTGTTTGGTAGTGTCACTGTATGCATCGCACTTATTTTCTGATTAAGGAAAAAAGAAAAAGGTATTTTCCAGAAATTGGACTTATTTATTATTCCAATAATTGAGGAACTACACTATTAATTTTCGCATCACACTTATTTCTGATCTGCACTGATCACAGAAATCAAATTACCTCTAATATCAGGCAGAAGTACTCCTGATCGATATTGCATAAACAAAATTTTAAAAATAGAGAAGCTATTTACATTCAATTATATTTATAAGGTGACCACCACAAGCTGAATCCAACAGTTACTGAGATCCTTCAGCGATATTTTGCTACTAGTCTCCCCACTGTAAAGCCTACATCAATAAATAGAAAATGGCCCAATTAAAAAACATTCGAACGCCTAATTTTTAAAGAATATTCCAAATCATAGAGTTAATATTTTCTTGGATATCTGTTTATGTACATACCAGTCATAAACAGTTGGAGCATTGGCATGTTGTGGCTTATCAAAATAATCAACACCTACATTCTTGGTGGCCTGGTTACTTCCGGGGTTGAACACACTCCGCCACACATTTTCCCTTTGACCGGCCGTTGGCGACAGATTAGTTGGAGTCCCGGGAGTTGTTAGGCTCGTCGGCATTTGACAGAGACCTCCCATAGTTGCTACTACTCTCCGCGCCAACATCTAGTGACCAAATGACTTATACTTAGAAACATATATTGAAATGTAATCATGCATGTAATGCTTAAAAAGGAGAAATAAATCTCCTAATACCACACGCAAAATCTGGAATGAAGGTTCCTTTACACGGACCTTCCATGCTTGAGGGATTGGAATAGAGTTTCTTGAGATGTTTGAGGTCACTCACTGCCGGTGGAGGTCCAGCAACAGTATCATCCCAAATTTGATCGATCACCACCATTGTTTTCTGCTTTATTGCATATTTATATTTCTTTTCCTTTTGGGTTAAGTACGATACAGAGCTTAGTGAATTTTTTGCTGAAATATCTCCTGTATATACGATGGAGAAAGTTTCATTTTAAAATCTTTTCACGTGACGAGTTGGATAGAGTAAATTAATGTGAATCGTAAAGAGAAGACTAAGTAAACATGGGATCCGAGAAATTATGGGAAATGGATGTCTGGCTTTCCATTGGTTTTGATTTTTTTCTTTGGGGACCCGTTGAATATACTTGCTTGAAAAATTTTATATACTTAAAAACAAAAAGGGAAAATTATACAGAAATTTTGATTATACAGTAATAATAAAGGTTTGGAATATATCTTCTGAGTATATTATGCAAAAACTACAAAGGTAGGATTCTATGGATAAATTGTAAAACCACTTCTTATTTATTTTAAAGTTGTTGAAATCCCATAATAAAAATTTAACAAGTTACAAATCTAATGTGCCTTAAAGTTTTTAGGTAAAATTCCTCTGTGAAAAATTATCGCGATAAAATCCCATTTGCGATTAAATTTTCAACTAAAATTATGATGTAAATCCAAGTATTCAAAGTAAAAATGACATTTTAAATGTAATAAAAGAATAACTATGATCTTCTCTTCCTCATTTTATAGCACACAGAAAGATTTAAAAAAAAAATTTAGAGACTTTGCTCAATCTGATGAAAAATATATAAATTTTTATTACGTTCAAATAATAATTTAATAAGGATATTTTAGTTAATTGATCTTTCTATGGAGATTGAAGTACAAAGTTGACAAGAGAAAGTAATTTGTATCTTATGAATTTTCCAAATATGAAAGTTTAAGATTACATACCTGATTTTATTTATTTTGTTGCAATTTAGTACCAGGAATCCATGGATGACAAAAAGACCAGGCAAAATCTTTTTTATCTGGAGAAGTAATTACCTTTTTATGATGCTCAGTATCTAAAAGTATTTAAATGCCAAGATTAGCTTTAAGGTTTGAGTAGCTGGAAAGATCTTGACTTGACTTTCGTAAGAAGGTAATTGGCCATTTAATAAATGGTGTCTGATTGGACATCATGGTTTCTTCATAATGGCCACTTTAAATCTATCCACCATAATTGATTTGAAACATACTGTAATCACATGCAGATTACTCGAAAATGAATAAATTTTTTGTCTCATTGAATTTAAATCTTGACTAATGGAATGATGCCTTCTCAACTTTCTTATAAATAATTACTTAAAATTTAGGAAAATCTATAATTTAGTATAGCAAAATCGCTGTAAACAGCAGTCGTTTAACGCATGCCTCGGGTTGAAATTAAACTATGATGTCTGAACATGGCATTCAATGCACATCTTGTTTTCTTTCATATTGCTGCAAATTAACAATAATCTGTCTGCCCCAGAGGTATGCGAAACAAGAAAAAGAAAAGATCCAATTTTGAATCTTGCTCGCATTTTCAACGTGTGATCTAAATTATAAAGCGCGCAGATAAAGTCGAAGTACTTCGTACAGGAAACTCAGAACCGACAATGCTTGAACTCAGATTTCTCTTACTTGGGCTTGCTCTTTTCTTGGATTTCAAGCCTTCTTTCTCAGGAGGTCTGCTCTTTCTTTTCTTCCCCTTGTGCTCACAATGCTCCGAGACGCTTTTTCTGTAACACGAAAAATTATGCATTTTAGTTTTTTGAACTAATGCTGTCGCGGTTCATTTCATTATATGTTGTATGAACTATCGAAATTACAAGCGAGGGTTAGGTGGATTTTGGGTGTTGAAGTTAATAGATGAATGTAATGAAAAATGAAAAGAAAAAAGAGGGGAAATTGGAACCTTTAGCTTGTCTTGTTTGTGATATCAAGCAATAATTTCCTAATCGTACATTAGTCCTCGGCAGACCGTTGTAACGGTGCCCTGTGTAGAGTGATACAGAGTTTGATAGTTGCTGATGGCCATTTTGATGCTGTTTTTCTATTTACTGCAGCACCACATGCTATGCGAATAAGCTGTGGAGCTCGTAATGATGTTCGTAATCCTCCAACAAATACATTCTGATACATAGATTTTGCTTACGCAGGAGGAATTCCTGCTAATGCGACCCGCCCAAGTTTCATCACTCCGTCACTCAGCACCCTTCGCTATTTCCCTTTATCCGAGGGTCCTGAAAACTGTTACAACATAAACAGGGTTCCCCATGGTCATTATCTTGTCAGAATCTTCTTTGGATTGGTTGAGGAATCTAGCTTTGATGATGAACCTTTGTTGGACGTATCTGTGGAAAGAACCTTGGTTTATTCACTGCAATCTGATTGGAGCAACTATGATGATGAACGAGCGTTTTTCAAGCCCTATATTTCCGAAGGATGGCACATCCTCTCTTTGCTTCCACAGCACTGGACATGGAGATCCAGCAATACTTGCCATTGAAATCCTTCAGATTGATAACCGAGCATACTATTTTCGAAAAGGGTATGGTAGAACTGACAGAAGATTTAGTTGTGGAGCTCAGAATCCAAAGTTAGGAGTGGATTATAATGCGGATAGTTGCGGTGGCGATCGATCCTGGAATTCCCTGCCCCACGTTTGGCCAGGGTTCTGATCGTGTCATATCTACTGGAAACACAATCAAGAAGACGTCTCAATCACCCAACTTTTATCCAGAGGCTCTTTATCAAACAGCTCTTAGTAGTACTGATAGTCAGCCTGATTTAGCATACACAATGGACGTTGAGCCCTTTAGAAACTACTCCCTTTGGTTGCATTTCGCAGAAATAGATCCTTCGGTCACTGAAGCAGGACAAAGGGTATTCGACATCCTGCTTAATGGCGATGTTGCTTTTCCAGATGTTGACATTTATGCTATGGCTGGGGATATTAACAGTGCTCTTGTACTCAATACAACAGTTGCTGTTAGTGGAAGGACTTTGACAATAACTCTGCATCCAACAAAGGGAACATATGTCATGATCAACGCCATAGAGCTTTTCGAACTTGTGTTAGCTGAATCAAAAACATTGTCTGATGAAAGTATGCGAGACCCTAGGACATTTTTCTCATGATATTTTTTGCGCCATTATTAACTGTGCATGATCTTGGCACTTAGCTGAGAATTAAATGAAGTCTTGGCACCCGAATTTGTCGATTCGCTACTTGTCTGTTTCTTGCTAGCATTCATGTAAACATGTGAGATTCAGTCCCATGCCTATACCATTAGTGTTGTTTCTCATGCATGTATTTCAGTTGAGTTTATTTATAGGTTCAGCACTATCTTTTCATTCCGACACCTCAGCCTTGACTATCTCTAAAATGTTGTTGCTGTAGTTAGGACTTTGCAGAGACTGAAGAGTGCACTTGGTCTTCCTCTTCGTTTTGGGTGGAATGGTGATCCTTGTGTTCCTCAGCAACATCCATGGAATGGAGTTGATTGCCAGTATGACAGAACTCTCAGGAAACATGTAATTGATGGACTGTATGTTCTTGACCTCCTGAAAAAAAAATTGTGAGAAAAAATGACAAAAAATGTTACTTTTCTCAGGAACAACACTGAAATCAAATTCCTGCATTTATGTTCACCTTTAATTCGATAAACAAGTCTTCGAATTCTACAAATACATCGTAGAAATGATGCAAGTGATTTTTCTCTGATTTTAATAATTTGCATTTGCGAGATTAGAAGTCTTGAGAACCAGGGTCTGATAGGTTTCTTACCGGATGATATATCCAGACTTCAGCATCTCCCGAGCATGTAAGGCGATATAAGGCTTATCCTTTTATGTAACTTAGAACTAACAAATTTCAACCATGTTATCTTTATGCTATGGCAGTTTGGTGAGTCGTAAACATGAATCAGTTTACTAAATGACTATGTTGTGAACTTTCTTTTATCAGAAAATTAAACCGCTTACATTTGATTTGGTTACATAACTAATGTGCATATTACTTTTTTGATTACATAACTAACTTGCGTAATTCCAGTGAACTTAATTAATGGTCCTTGATAACCCCCTGGTCTTATACATGTCTAACTTGAGTACTTGCAGAAATTTGAGCGGAAACGGCATTACTGCTCCTATTCCCTCTTCGCTGGGAAAGATAAGTGGCATGGAGATACTGTGAGTAAAATTTTAAAATCATATTTCTTTGTTTAAACTATTTTTCTGTATCTCATGGTGATTACAACTGGAAAAATAGTTTAAAAAATTATTGATTGCATTGGTCTTTGTTACATGGAGTATTTTGGATTTATTGTAAGGGTTATTTCAGCTCATTTGTGTGTTTAGTTGAGTCGAACTGAGTATATCTCTTGGTACATGGATCTCTCCTTCAACTCTTTCAGTGGATCCATTCCTGAAAACCTTGGACAGCTAACTTCGTTGAGACAACTGTAAGAAATTTCGAAACTTTACTTGTCCATGACATGATGGAGTAATGTTTAAGATGGACTAATTTATTCTAGACTCTCACTCTCATACAGAAACCTCAATAGCAACTCTTTAAAAGGAAAAGTTCCAGCTACACTTGCAGGAAGGCTCTTGCATGGAGGTAGCTTCAAGTAGGTTCTCACCAAGTCCAATCGGTTAAAGTATTATTGTAAATACAGATTGACATGCATTGTGCTCAAGTTTAGATTACTTGTCAGGTTTACACTTTCATAGTATCAGTTTGAGAATGCTAATTGATTATACAACACTATTCAACTATGTTAATATGGATGGATGCAGTTTTACTGATAATGCAGGTCTTTGTGGGATCCCCGGATTACCAACATGTGGAACCCATCTTTCCGCTGGTACTAAAGTTGGGATTAGTCTAGGAGCTTGCGTGGCGTTTCTGCTGATTGTCACCGGGACAGTATGTTGGTGGAAGAGACGGCAAAACATTCTTCGAGCACAACGAGTAGCTGGTAAGCTCATTATTACGGAGTCAGTTACACCAGACTCCAAATCATCCTTAAAAGATATGGGTTCAACTGTAAGTTCATGAACAGATCACTTTATGGGCTTCGACAAGCACCTAGAGCTTGGTTTTCACGACTTACTGATCATCTGCAGCATCTTGGCTTTCATCGCAGCCACGCTGATACTTCCCTCTACATCTATCAACATAATTTAATGACCATTTACATTCTTATGTATGTAGATTATCACAGGGTCTCACACTACACTGATTCAACGTGTGATTGATGCTTTAGCTGCATCATTTCCAGTTAAAGATTTGGGACAACTCAATTTTTTCTTGGTATTGAGGCTCTATTCACTACTGATGGCTTGTATTTATCTCAGCGCCGATACATAATTGATTTGCTCATTAAAACGAATATGGACAAGGCTAAACCATGCACTACTCCTATGTCTACTAACACACAACTGAGTTGTACTGATCCTTCATCTATTGCATACCCGAATATGTATAGAAGTATCGTTGGAAGTTTTCATTATTTGTCTTTTACACGGATGGACATCACCTTTGTTGTTCATAAAGTCAGTAAGTTCATGCATGACCCCAAGGAATCTCATTGGCAGGCGGTCAAGCGCATCTTACGCTATCTTAAGCATACACTTTCATACTCGTTGTTTCTCTCTCAACACTCAAATATCCAACTACAAGCCTTTGGTGATGCTGATTGGGCTGGTGATCGTGATGACAGACGCTCCGTGGGTGCTTACTGTGTATTCCTTTGCAATAACCTCATATCTTGGCGATGCAAACAACAAAACACGGTGGCTCGTAGCAGTACCGAAGCGGAGTACAAATCACTAGCTAACACTGCTGCTGAATTGCAATGGTTAAGGTCTCTTTTGCATGAACTTGGCTGTTCAAAAATCATTCCACCTGTCCTATGGTGCGATAACATTGGTGCTACATATCTTTCAACTAACACAGTCTTTCATGACAGCACCAAACATATCGAAATTGACTTCCATTTTGTCCGAGACCAAGTTGTTCAATGTCTCATTTAAGTGCAGTTTATCGGTTACAAGGATCAGTTGGCTGATCTTTTGAACAAGTCATTATCTAGCAAACGATTTCACATGTTATCCAATCTCAATGTCCGCGACCTCCCATTGAGATTGAGGGGGCGTATTACGGAGTCAGTTACACCAGACTCCAAATCATCCTTAAAAGATATGGGTTCAACTATAAGTTCATGATAAGTGGAAGCCTCAATGCAATCAGATTCTGATGAGAAATCCGCTGCCATCCAAGATCTTATCTTAACTGATGAGTTTGTATTTTAAATCACATTGTATCTTGTATGAGATAATTTAGGCTTCTGTTATTATTTATTTTATTTAAACACATTGTATCTTTGTTAATCCAATACACAAGAATTTTATATCTAGATCATTTAAGCTTTTCTACACTCATCCATTCAAATTGGTTAACATTTGAACTGTGTGATTGAGGCTGCATATTTTCTTGAATTGCTCACACTAATTCAAGAATGTAGTATTTGTATTGATCAGCGAGAGACGCTCCATATGCAAAAGCCAGAACACAATTTTGTAGAGGAGCGCAAATGACTAGACAACATAGCCACGACGATGCCTCCCGGACTGCAACCAAGGATGGGCCTAGCTTGCTTTCCTAAACGATTAACCACCAAACTGGATGTGAGGGTAAACACGGGGAACATTGTCCTGAGTTGCCCATATCAAATGTTTTGGCATCGTAGGTTGTTCTATACTCAAAGTGGCAATAACTGTAATTGGTTATGTCGGCCGATTTCTGACGAACGGAAAAAAACTTGATGTAATTACAAAATTCTGTTCGAAATCTTGAACAAAAGTCTCTCTTGTACTTCTACAGGTACATGTCACTCCAGATGCCCAAGATTGAAACGATATTCTTTAAATAATTCATCTTTCCTTAACACGTAATATAGTACTTATTCTTATCAAGATATCTAAAAAAATTGAGCAAATTGTAAAATCATTTGGGCTTAATGTACGTAGTCTTTTCTTGCATTGTAAAAGGTTGTTTAAGCTAATATCTAGCACTAAAGTTTCGTTCAGTTGGCGTGATAAATGACTAATGTTTTGTTCAATTGGCGTGATAAATGACTGATTCATAAATTATCAAAGGAAATCCCACGTTCTTCTCGAGTTTTAGATGGGGCAATTAAATCCATGGGCCCGTGAAAAGTGCAAAATTATTCGAAGGTAATTTTGTCATTTTACAAATAAAATTAATCTATACCAACTAAATATCAAGTATATCAAACACAATATTACTTATCATACTTTATTAATCATACGAACCAAACGCAATATAACTTATCCATTAGTTTACTTATCAATCAATTATCCACTTTTTAATATTTCCATCACTTATCATATATTCGAATCAAGCGCACCCTAAATAAATTGTAAGCATATCATCTTTCATTTACAAAGATTGTAGGATAATAATATTATTAATTTTTTTTTTTTGAACAGTTTTATTAATAGTTATTATTTAAATACTTTTGGAAAAAAAATCAATATATAAATTTATCGAGGAAAAACGCTTTCTCCTAATTAAAAACTTTGAAGTAGAATGTTATTATTTGACTGTTAAATAGTATTAATGATTTTTAAAATTATTTATTTTTATCCTTTTACCGTTGATCAAATTCTAATCAGTTTTTTGCTTGAACAAATAGAAATAAATGTTTAAAAATAAGATGGATATTTAAAATTATTTATTTTTATTCTTTTTACTATATTTTATCACTTTTCTTCTTTGTGTGTGTTTCTTGTGCTTCGGTTAATGTGATTAGGCTGTGATTCTTGATTGATTGTCGCCTAGTATGATGGAAAATTGATTGTATTAAATGAAGTGCTGCTCCGTTGGATGATATTGGTTCTCAACTTCACCTTAAATTGTTATAATGGAAGCTCATAAGAAATCTATTTTTTCGTTCTTTAAACCACAAGAACGGAAGAACATATATCAATATATCAAAGAGTGAACAATAAGATACATACACACGTGGAATATACAACTTTGGATTCAATCCTCTTTGCGAGACAGTACTTGTCGCGATTTCGGGAAGCCACAATTATTTATAATCTTTATCTGCAGTAGACATCAAGGACTGGTTGGACTAAACCTCCTCCGGGTGTTATCGAGATTAATTTCGACGCTTCTGTACCCAGCAATACATTCAATGTGGGAATTGGCGTGGTGGCACGAGATTATGATGGTAAGATTTTAGCTTGGAGAAGACGAATTATTCAAGGCAATTTCAATCCGTAGACTGCTTAGGCAATTGCCGCAAGGGATGGAGTGCGGTTAGCTCTGTCTCGCTCTTGGTGGAGGATAATCGTGGAAAGGGATTGCCTTGCTATAATACAAGGCATTAACCAGGCTGATAACATTAGAGCTCCAGTTGGCAACCTTTTTGATGAAATTCAATCATTTAGTCAGCATTTTGAACATTTTTCTTGTTTGCATATCCCCCGGGAAATGATTTAGCCCATAGACTAGCTAAGAATGTTGACTATGACATTGAAGGAGATTCACTTCTACCATTTCATGTTGTGTAAACACTTGTTAATTTCATGTGAGAGCCCGATCCTAATTTGACGTTCAATTATCACACAATGATTAATTTATGTAAACACTGGAAGATTAATTTCAAATGTCTTGTTAAATGGCCCTAAATTTTTTTCGTTTTTAAGTGATAAATATATATTGATATCAAAATATATATATAATTCCAGTTAGGCCTTTTATTTGCAAATAATAAAGCAAACATTGACAAGCATTATCACATAGTCTCGAAAATATCATATCCCAAGTACAACATACACGGGACATACCCCGGTAAATTTATTTTGTTTAAAAGTCGTATACTATTACTGGGAATAAGAAACCATACATAACCTGAGCTCGCTCATCATGGAGCTCGGTTATCTCTCGATACGTCGTTCTAAGCATCGTCACTATGTCCTCCTATAAACTTGTCATGTCCGAACAACAAAAGACGTGACAGCCCCCACAAAGGGGGTCAGTACCCCAGTACGAGAAATAAATAAATCATGTCAAATGACAAAGTATCATGCAATACATACCATGTATGAATGCGATGTATGAATGGGTACAAGGAATCGAATATCAAGATACCAAAATCGAAGGCCAAAGAAAGGTATCATCAAATAATATCAGCTCGAGCAGAGGGTGACAACACACGCACATTGCGCTAGGAGACTCATCCTATGTGGTGTGTTCGTCCATCCCTCGTGTCTAGGTCCGGTGACACGCGCATAACTACAATCGCTACCTATACTGTCTGTCATCGCCGTGCTCGTCATCCCCGACACTCAGAGTGAATCAACTCAGTCATAATCATGGATATCAAAGGAATGATAGATTAATATGATATGCCCATGAATCAATTATGCATCAAATGACATATGCAACTCAATATATCATGCAATCTCATGTGAAAGTATATACAAATCATGCAATTTCACATATCATATAATCCAAGACATTCATCATGTCATATAGTCACATAAGAATCATATAGTGACAAATAAGTCATATAAATCAAATAATGACATATAAGGCCATACATTAGCATCATTACATGTTTTTGCCAGACGTCATGATAAAACTCATTTCAACGTACCTCAGACCAATGCTATATCTACTGAGTACTCCTCGAATCAACATCGAGATCTGTTAACCTGGTCATGTAAATTCCAAATGACACTAAAATGTTCAAATAGTGCATTGCATCAAATGCAACTTAACATATGACCCTTAATGATTTTCTTAATTTTCATCTTGACCCATTTTCGTAGAAAAATCACTATAATTTCATAAGACCTCCAAATGATTTCAAACCAGTGGAAAACATTCGACAACAACAAGATTCAATTCATAATTTATGAATTTTAGCTAATTCATAGGTCTAGAGGTCGATTCAATTCTAATATGCTATGTTAGTGCAGATTGAGCAATGATAGGGAAAATGTCATAACTCACTCATATGAACTCCAATCATGTGAGGCCAGTTTCTAATGCAAGATAGCTCAAATTTATACAATACATCTCTTATGAGCTTCAAGAAAAATAGTTCATCTTGATGTACATTATTTGAAAAAAGTACTAGCCTGAAAACTCGTATGAAATCCTTTTCCAGATTGAGCACTATGTGGTCAAATTAGCATAACGTATGCATATGGACTGCAAATTGCGTGAGGCCAATTCCAAATGAAAGTTAACTTATAATACTACAACTCCTATTATAAAATAAAACTTCAAATTCGTAGCCATTGATTCCCAGAAATTCGAAGAACACAATGCATGAAACTCGCGTGCAGTGGATTTCCAGATTTGACACATGTTGGTAAAATGACCATAACGTTTTCATATTAAATCCAAAGTAGCTGATTTTGGAGACCAATTAAAGCTAAGACAAAATACTAAAACTCATTATCAGAGGAGTTATCTTGAAATTCGAAGCTTATCGATACTTAAAATTCAAAACACCAGACGATCAGTACACTGAAATCTGCAGGATATTTTGACAGCAATTCTTCACTACATTTCTCATGTCAAAACATTAAATTTCGACCCTTCATCCTACATGCAAGTTGATGAAACTCAAAAATGATGTTATACCTTTGTAAAACTTTAGGATTTGAGTACTAATAAATCCCCAACTCAGCCAAGGCTCCATGAATGCAGCTGCTACTCGAAAATTCTGCTTCAATGTTGCTCCAAACTTGAATTTTCTTGGTACATCTTGTTCCTCAAGCTTAGTAGCATTCAAATATATCTTTGCATGTGACATTCACTTGCAAATCAAGAGGATTTTGGTAAAGTTGAGCTGCAAATTTTCGAAAATGGTAGAAGAGAGAAGGAGAGAATTGTATGGGTTTGATGAGAGAGAAGATGATGGTGATAAAGAGCCAAAAATCTGAAATTAAGTGGATTAGGCATGAGTTGCAAGGCTTGCGTGTATATTTTTAATTCATTTCATGTATTGTGGAATCCATATGTCAATACATCATTATCTTGCAAGAATAATGGTCCAAAATCATGTATTAAACAAGAGTAAAATTAATTAGTGGCATGTGTTCTCCAAGTACCATGTGATCATGCACATGCTCATGTTCCACTAATTGGTTGACTCATCGTGGTCCGGAACACCTTAATTCAAAGTCTATACTTTTAGTTATCCGGGTTCGCTTAATCATCGTTAATCCGGACTAATTAGCATTGGGGCCTTACACTTCTTCCCCTCTTAAAAAGATTTCGTCCTCGAAATCGCAAAACCGAGTATAACTCAAAAATTAAATCATATGAGATGTCTCAATCTCATTCATAGATACATAATAATCATCATGTATCACTGACAACAGATGTGATCGTGTCAACGATATACCACTGATCAACTTCTCTATGATTCCACAAGGTTTCAAAATATCGAGGTAACATCATACCCCACTTAACGAATCATATTGATCATAGCAAAGGTAATATCTTCATATTTACCTGATTCTCAACTCGATAGTCTAACGATATATTTCTCTTTGGCGTAGCAAATCTGCTCACCTTAAGCCAAATTTCAATCGTTTCCGCAGAAATTTTAACGTTCCTGGCATTTTCTCAACAATTTCAAGTTATGCCAAAAATTCCTTATCAATTTTCTATCATCATATCAGCGATCGGCAATTCTGGCTCAAAAAACCTGAACCGATGCCATTCCAAAAGTTGTCTGAAACTTAAATTATAGGAAAATTCTACTTGTGAATAGTGATTTCTGTCAATTCTCACTAAATTCATCAATATTAATTGAGACAATAACTTCCAAAATTTGGACTCTCTCAGTTTATCCATCAATATGGATATGCTAAGCAATACTCATTGCTAACTCAGTACCCATGACATTCTGAAAATAGTTTTCGAATTATGATATTATCCTCGGATCTCAATCAGATACAGTTGTTACAAAATACTCACCGTAACTAAACAACATTATCCACATCTCAAATATGTCATTTTCTCATAGACATATAGACTATCATATGAAATCAATATCTTGTATTGAATAGTCAATCAATTCCGATTCAACTTGTTTCACAATCTATGTTTGATCTAAACAATTTTAGCTATAAAACTCAAAGCTAGAAATTTTTCCAAATTAATTGTGGCACTTACAAATTTTGTAGTATTCCATTAGGTCTCGTCTTTTATCTTGACCTGCCGACATGCCAAACAATTTGCCACGAAATTTCCAAAATTTCTTTCTTTATACCATCACGTCAGAAATACGATCTCCAGAATGATACAACTCATCATTCCCAGAATAACACTATGTCATCTATAGTGTGCTTTTGCAGTAATACTTCTTTCGATGCTATTTACTTATTGTTCACTCGCAATCCGCCACTAAATGGCATACTTAAATCTAGTTGGTTGATGAGACAGAACCAATTTCTTCTACCAATATTTGTATGGTCTGTTTTTCGAGTCTTTCCGATCCTCTAAATTTGAGGTGATCAAATTGCAAAGTACATATTGATGCTATCATTGCACCATGCACTTTTCGGTTCAAATTCTTTAACAAATCTAGTCATTGCTTATCTCAAGTTCAACTCTGACTGAATAATAGTTATTTTAAACTCCAAAAATCAGAGTGTATTATGGATTGTTCGCCACACATATACGTTGCCATATCTTCAAGGCCAAAAATAATGGCTGCAACTCAATTTCATGAACAAGATATCACGATTCTTTAAACTTCAAATATCTCAAAGCATATGCAATCATCTCCTCATGATGCATCAAAACATATCCCAAATCTTTGACCAATTTGCACAAACTACATATCACCCGGAACCAGTTACACAAAATCAACATTGAGGCTGTAGTGCATTTCATTTCAGCTATGAAAACCGCTTTCACATTCATCTGACCAAACGAAACTCAAATTTCTTCTTGGTCAACTGGTTCATCCTTCCATAAGGCCTGTAATATCTGGCCAAACTCGTAAAACTTCGTATCTTGAGTACAATGGTTGGTCTTAGCCCAATTTAGTACTACTTATACTTTACTGGGATCAACAGATACCTGGTGAGTTGGAATCACCTATCCCAAAACAACACTCAATTCAACCAAGATTTACACTTCAATAACTTGGTATACAATTTGAGCTTCACGAAGCGTCTGAATCATCCTTCACAGATGTTCTGTGTGGTTCATTCCGGATCTCGTATACACTAGTATACCACTAATGAATATGATTACAATTCTGTCCAAAAGTTACGGAATATTTTATTCATCAAATTCATAACTCTACTGGTATAGTTGTTAGACTACACGACATTACCAAAAATTTAAATGCCTATATCTGGTTTGACCATTTGCCTAGAGAATATTTTCTCTTCTGACTCAAACTGATGGTAACCAGATTTAAAAATCATTCTTCTTATACATCGAATTTTTTTACAACTAATCAAATACTTCTCAATCTTAGGTAGTGGGTATTTTATTCTTGACAGTAGCCAGGTTCAAATACCTTTAGTCGATACACATCTTCATAATATCATCTTTCTTCTTCACGGACAATGCTGATGTTCTCCTCAAGTGACATACTCAGATATATGTACTCGTATCAAGGAGATTCTGCAACTATTCTTTTGTATCTGTCAACTTTGCTGATGACATTCCGTACAGTACATTCGATATCGAATATATTCCTTGGCATCAACGAATAGTTAAAATCGATTTTCTTCTCCAATGAAAATTCTTTTATTTCTTCAGGAAAATCTTGGTAAGTTTTCTTACCATTAAGATATCAGTCAACCTCGACTCTTCCTGATGAGTATCAACTGTTTATTATCAAATATCCTTCATTTTTCAAATATCGCAACAGCAATATTTTCATAGCTGATACTATCGGTATCTTAGCTTACTATTCGTGGATATAAATATTTCATTTTGGGGCCACAAAACGGTCGAAAATTCATTATACCCTGAAATCAACTTACTATATCTCAAAATTTATCAGAGTGTCCATACCCTTGATACAATCAAAATCATATATGGGCAACACCATTGAATTAAAATCCACATCACTATCATTAAACTATCAGCTACAGGTCACTATTACAAGTGTGGATAGTATAATTACTACTGCTGATGTATTTTTCAAATCATCATTATCAATGCACATTTGATGCAATGTATGAAAACAATGCTTTTGTCTCAAAACAAACTCGTGCAACGTGATCAAATACACAACATGTATCTGCGATCACTACTCCTGTAGCATCTCTAACCTTATCCTCTGTCAAGGTATATTTTCTAGTCTGCAGGTAATTAACTGCTGTTGGAACTGAGTGGCCGAAAAGAATATCCACTCTGATATCTACCCCTAGCTCAGGGTATTTGTGGTTATGGTTGCATCTGTTCCTGAGCACGTAACGCACATGCTCTGACTGACCATCATCAATATCAGTTCCTATTATTCTTTCATGTGGATCAGTAGATATTTACATCCACAGTGACTTCAAAAAGATTTGGTATTCTACAATCTCATAGTCCTCCAGAACTACTAGAGCTGGATAAATTGGAGTGATACTTCTGAAAATTTTCTAGGACTACTTGGATTATCCCAATGATAGTCACTTCATTAATCTTTAATCCATGTTTAACTACTTCGCACCACATCGGTGTCTTATTCTTCAGTCGATATCTAATCTCGTCATTAGTGAATAGTTATCGAGATTACATTTCTCAAGTCCACGATAATCAATTAACATTTTCCATGTCATCTAGAATAGTTCATATTGCAATATTTATTCATAGTTCGGACACATAGACTGGGACTAAATTATGACAGTCCCCACATCCAAGTCCTCATTCAAACCAAATCTCGTTGTTTCTCACAACAACTATACTCGATCATTCAATTGAAATATCACTAATTTCAATATCCTCAAGTTCTAAATTATCATCTTAACGTACACAGGTTTTGACGTAAACTCGTACGTATTACCATGGTCTTTCAGACTCAAATTCTCAATGTCAAACGACAAAATGCGTTTTAATTAGTTCTAGTGGCATCCCACTATTCACAAGGATATATCCCAAAGTGATAAATACAATTTCCAATAATGGACACATTATCACTAAGTTATAGTGCAATTAACAGTTTGTAGTGTCTACGGGTTCGATAGATAGCTCTTAAAGTCTATATCACTGCTACCTGTCCAAACACTAACTGTCCATCAGAAATCAAAACACTATATAATAAATCTCAAGTCAGAGATGTTCTCATTACTTATTCTATATCAACATCCTATCAGCAACTATCAGTGCGAACAGATACAATTCTCAATTTCTCTAGATTGTCTGCAACTCAGCATTCAAAATCTCTAGATGATATGCGACTCAGCATTCAAATTATCTAGATTATATGCAACTCAGCATATTAAAATACTCAAAGATGACATTTAATTATCCCTGCGTAATAATCTATTACATGTGTAACATCTCATAATCTAACATGTAATCATAGCATACAAGAGCATATAAAATCACATAGTCAGACACATGCACAAACAATTCATTTGTGTCTATACTCAATGTACTAACTCTAATTCGAGCATATCCCAGATATATGCTCTGATACCATAATGTGAGGGCCCGATCCTAATGTGGTGTTTAATTATCACACAATGATTAATTTATGTAAACATCGGAAGATTAATTTCAAATATCTTGCCCTAAATTTTTTTCGCTTTTAAGTGATACATATATATTAATATCAAAATATATTTACAATTCCATTTAGGCCTTTCATTTTTAAATAATAAAGCAAACATTAACCAGCATTATCACATAGTCTCGAAAATATCATAACCAAAGTACAACATACACGGGGCATACCTCGGTAAATTTATTTTGTTTAAAAGTCATATACTATTACTGGGAATAAGAAACCATACATAACCTGAGCTCGCTCATCATGGAGCTCGGTTATCTCTCGATACGTCGTTCTAAGCATCGTCACTATGTCCTCCTATAAAACTTGTCATGTCCGAACAACAAAAGACGTGACAGCCCCCACAAAGGGGGTCAGTACCCCAGTACGAGAAATAAATAAATCATGTCAAATGACAAAGTATCATGCAATGCATACCATGTATGAATGGGTACAAGCAATCGAATATCAAGATACCAAAATCGAAGTCCAAAGGAAGGTATCATCAAATAATATCATCTCGAGTAGAGGGTGACAACACACGCACATTGCGCTAGGAGACTCATCCTATGTGTTGTGTTCGTTCATCCCTCGTGTCTAGGTCCGGTGACACGCGCGTGACTACAGTCGCTACCTATACTGCCTGTCATCGCCGTGTTCGTCGTCCCCGACGCTCAGAGTGAATCAACTCAGTCATAATCATGGATATCAAAGGAATGATAGATCAATATTATATGCCCATGAATCATTTATGCATCAAATGACATATGCAACTCAATATATCATGCAATCTCATGTGAAAGTATATACAAATCATGCAATTTCACATATCATATAATCCAAGACATTCATCATGTCATATAGTCACATAAGAATCATATAGTGACAAATAAGTCATATAAATCAAATAATGACATATAAGGCCATACATTAACATCATTACACGTCTTTGCCAGACGTCATGATAAAACTCATTTCAACGTACATCGGACCAATGCTATATCTACTGAGTACTCCTCGAATCAACATCGAGATCTGTTAACCTGGTCATGTAAATTCCAAAATGACACTAAAATGTTCAAATAGTGCATTGCATAAAATGCAACTTAACATATGACCCTTAATTTTCTTAATTTTCATCTTGACCCATTTTCGTAGAAAAATCACTATAATTTCATAAGACCTCCAAATGATTTCAAACCAGTGGAAAACATTCGACAACAACAAGTTCAATTCATAATTTATGAATTTTAGCTAATTCATAGGTCTAGAGGTCGATTCAATTCTAATATGCTATGTTAGTGCAGATTGAGCAATGATAGGGAAAAGGTCATAACTCACTCATATGAACTCCAATCATGTGAGGCCAGTTTCTAATGCAAGATAGCTCAAATTTATACAATACATCTCTTATGAGCTTCAAGAAAAATAGTTCATCTTGATGTACATTATTTGAAAAAAGTACAAGCCTGAAAACTCGTATGAAATCCTTTTCCAGATTGAGCACTATGTGGTCAAATTAGCATAACGTATGCATATGGACTCCAAATTGCGTGAGGCCAATTCCAAATGAAAGTTAACTTATAATACTACAACTCCTATTATAAAATAAAACTTCAAATTCGTAGCCATTGATTCCCAGAAATTCGAAGAACACAATGCATGAAACTCGCATGCAGTGGATTTTTAGATTTGACACATGTTGGTAAAATGACCATAACGTTTTCATCTTAAATACAAATTAGCTGATTTTGGTGGCCAATTAAAGCTAAGACAAAATACTAAAACTCATTATCAGAGGAGGTATCTTCAAATTCGAAGCTTATCTATACTTAAAATTCAAAACACCAGATGATCAGTACACTGAAATCTGCAGGATATTTTGACAGCAATTCTTCACTACATTTCTCATGTCAAAGCATCAAAATTCGACCCTTCATCCTACATGCAAGTTGATGAAACTCAAAAATGATGTTATACCTTTGTAAAACTTTAGGATTTGAGTACTAATAAATCCCCAACTCAGCCAAGGCTCCATGAATGCAGCTGCTACTCGAAAATTCTGCTTCAATGTTGCTCCAAACTTGAATTTTCTTTGTAATGACCCGAACTTTACATGATCATGCATACGCATCATGGCATATATTTTGACATTTTATATGTGCATTGGTAAGCATAGAGGTTGTGAATTGCATAAACTTGAAGAATATTAACTGGAAGAGATTTTAATTGACTCAATTTTAATAGATTGATATATTTACTAAATATAATGAATAGATTTAAGAAATTTAATGAATATAGTTTAATATATAATATATATATATGGAATAGATATTGACTAAAAAGTTGAGAGATAAAGATAAAGTGTGGTGTCATATAGTACAAAATACAAAAACAATCGAGAAATGCATATCTGATATAGTTGTAGATATGCATGTATATTTAATTAGTTTAACTTAGTGAAAATAATAAAAAGAAATAGCATATTGTTGTCTTTATCTCTATCACATTTCCCCATAATCCTTGTGCGAACTGAGAGCCGAACGCGATGAAAGTGACGAAACTTATTTCATTTCTGCAACATTTTCCACAAGGTCGAGCCCACAAGGTGTTTAACTTCTTGGTGCTAACAATTGCTTGATTTAGGTAAGCGCTCTTGTACATGTAATCTCGATGACTCCCCTTTCTTATTATGCTAATTTATAGGGATTTTTCTTAATGTGTGTGTAGAAGATAGAATCTATATAAACTCATGTAGGGTGTCGACTTGATATGTTCTTGTTTGACAATAGTATACTGTAAGTTGAAAATATTGGTTTACTGATTTACTTCGGCGGTAGTCAATTCAGTACCTTGAATAGCACAAATAAATGTGATAGTGGTTGAATATGTTATTACGTTGCAAAAACATCATGAAAACACAAGTAGTAGTAACAATAATAATGAGTGAAAGTGATTAAGCTTCCTTGAAATGTATTGTACGACATATGCTATACTTTTGAGATAAACCTTAGCTAATTATTAATTGTTATCGAATAAAAACTAAAGATTGTTGAAGATGTGAGATATATTGGATATATGATTCTCTAGTATGAACATGTCATAGATAACATGCATATACTGCAATGAATAGTAGAAAACTAATATTGCACCTGGTATGAACATGTTATGCATAACGATAATTAATTCATCTTGAATATATGATATTGAGTTTGGTTGTGCATTTGATATGCACTGATAGGTTCTACTTTTGATACCGGCACCAGTAAGGCGAATTAAGCACTTCCTACGAGATAAGAGTATCGTTTGTGAGTATATCCTTATAACTTGGTATTTAACTTTATATAAGTATGTGATTTGTGTTATATAAGTATCCTGAATTGGTGAATGAATTGCGATGAATGCAATATGTTGTGAAAGAACTAAATTGAGTTCTGAAATTTACATGTTGAGACGTGATGTTATACGTTTTATATGACGTTGTTTACCTTATTATGATGTGATGTTCTGCATATGATTATGACATGTGCATTAATAAGAGATTAAAGAACTCTGTTATGACCACTAATGACCTTGAACCATGTGTTATTTCATTCTGAGTACGGTCAGAATTACAGAATCAAAAAAATATCGATCCCGAGTTAATAATTGAACTCAAAAGGGGATCTACAGAGTGCCGGCCATATCGTGATCACGGATTGTTCTTGGTATTAGTTGGGTCATAACAGAATAACAATACAGACATACATGTGCATCATTCATTTTATATGAATCATGAGAACTGATGTAACGATTATGATGAATCATGTGAGTATATTCATGTGCTTATGTAGATATGAATTATATGCTTATGTGATTTTAAATACTATGTTATTTGAATATGCTCATTGAGAATGCAACTCACCCAAATGCAAATGTTGGTTTCAGTTGTTGTAGATAAAGTTTGAACATACAAGGTGTGTCTGCATATTTTGGAAGTATGGATCCAATGTCGGCTGGCTGACTCTAGTCCTTCTCCCTCAGCTCATCATTTGCATATACTGTATAGGTTTTTGGTTGGGTTGTGAGGGGTACAACCTTGGTCAATTTTGTGGCATGTATGTCTTGTAAATTATATTATGATGTTATGAGATTGAAATTTCCGCTGCCATTAAATATTATGTTATATGCCTCATGGGTATGTGTTATGTGTGTAAGGGGTGTCACATTCTTGGTACATCTTGTTCCTCAAGCTTAGTAGCATTCAAATATATCTTTGCATGTGACATTCACTTGCAAATCAAGAGGATTTTGGTAGAAGTTGAGTTGCAAATTTTCGAAAATGATAGAAGAGAGAAGGAGAGAATTGTATGGGTTTGATGAGAGAGAAGATGATGGTGATAAAGAGCCAAAAATCTGAAATTAAGTGGGTTAGGCATGAGTTGCAAGGCTTGCGTGTATATTTTTAATTCATTTCATGTATTGTGGAATCCATACGCCAATACATCATTATCTTGCATGAATAATAGGTCCAAAATCATGTATTAAACATGAGTTAAATTAATTAGTGGTATGTGTTCTTCAAGTGCCATGTGATCATGCACATGCTCATGCACTAAAACATGTTCCACTAGTTGGTTGACTCATCGTGGTCTAGTACACCTTAATTCAAAGTCTATACTTTTAGTTATCTGGGTTTTCTTAATCATCGTTAATCCGGACTAATTAGCATTTGGGCCTTACATTTCACTTCTAAAATAAAATCATATTTCAATTTCCCTAAAAAGTTATACTTGTAAGCTCAAAAACGAATTCGGATCCCGGATTTACTCTTCATATACAGATGATTACAGAGCGACATATGATAAAGTAGACGTGTCGTCCTATTCTGTCCATCCGAAACAGCACACAAGAATCAAAAATATATTATTAAATAACATTAAATAATATAATATAATCAAAATTTCGTTTTTTTGTACCTCAAGGGTAAAAATTGAAAAAGAGCAGAGAGGGAGAGAGAATAAGGTTAAAAAAAAGGGACCAGCGGTTAATGGGACAAATTGATTTGACTCCTATTTCCTAACGAGACCCTAAACTCCAATGTCTCCTTTAACTCGGACACCACGTAATGCACCCCCAACTCCCACGTGGGAATCTGACACCATTTTACTATCACGCCAAATTTTTGCTTCAACTAGTTCCCCTTTACTTTATTAAAAACTTATTATTTGGCACACAAATATTTTATGTCCGTAGTCAAAGACACAGGCGGATTCATGTATAGGCAAGGGAGGGCAAATGCCCTCCCTTGTTTTTTAATATAAAATATCTATTATACCCTCTTTATACACCTATAAAAGAAAAAAATTAACCTAAACCCAATTCCCCCCAACTGCACGATGAAAACACTCTGATTCCCTCACCCTTCATCACTTTCTCTTCTAGTTCCACTGTTCCAGACTTCCAGAATCCAGAGTTCGTTCGTGAATCCACTCATACGAAAGGAGAGATAAGAAATTTTATTTTGTACAAAAGGAGAGATAAGAAAAGAATCGCTTGGCCTTAGCCAAAAGAATCCAGAGTTCGTTCGTGAATCCACTTCTGCGCAGGTTTCTTTTCTATTTTGTACAAATTTTGTGATAAGAAATTTTATGAGATAGCTTTGGAGCGAGAGGAGAGATACGATCATAATTCATACGAAAGCAAAAAAAAAATTTTGGAGCATAACATAGCTTGGGCCTTGGGGTGCATTCGATAGAAGATTCAAAATTTTGGAAACTTTCTTGAGTTGTATTACTTGGATTCTTGAGCCTTTTATAAAGGTTGCCATTAATGTAGTTTTGGTTGATCATAATCTAAGTATAAATGGATGAAAAAACAATATTACCGAAGAGTTATGTTGATTTAATTCTATTTGATTAAATTTAATTGAATGCAACAATTTGAAAAAAAATAGAACATGATACTGTATAATTAATGTTCTCGAAATGTCAACTTGGGGTGTTAATCTTTTTTAGTATTCACAAGAATTTTAATTTTGCTTAATGCAGTATGTTGAAGTACTTTAAACAAGTCGATAAAAAATCATCTTTCTCTGATGCGAGTCCAGAAAACAGTATACAATTGCCTGAAACTTCATTAGGCTTTGCTTCTCCTCAGAGTCTTAAAGAGCAACCAAAACTAATTCAAGAAAATTCTGACCTGCCAGAACTTCCTACGGATCCAGGCAAACGACCTAGAATTACAGATTATCATCCTAATATTCGTGAAAGAGTTCGGAGAAAATACTATTTAGAAGGTCCTTGCCAACCTAATCTTGAGAATTTCCCCCAAACAGATTTCGATGGGAAATTACGAAGGTTTAACCGTTCATGGTTCAAGGAATATTGTTGGTTGGAGTATAGTATAAGCAAGGATGCTGGTTTCTGTCTTTATTGTTACCTTTTCAAAAATGAATTGGGACATCAAGGAGGTGGTGATACTTTTGTAAGTGAAGGTTTTAAGGATTGGAAGAACAAAAATAAGCTTCGTAAGCACGGGGGTACAACTAATAGTGCTCATAATCATGCTTTTAGTAAATGTAAAGATTTACTCAATCAAAAGCAGCATATTAAGACAACTTTTGTTAAAATGACGGATGAAGCAAAAATGGATTATAGAGCTCGGCTAAATGCTTCAATTGATTGTATTAGATGGCTTTTGAAGCAAGGACTTGCCTTTCGTGGTCATGATGAATCTACGCAGTCAAGCAATCAAGGAAATTTTCTGGAACTTTTGAAATTTCTTGCAAACCATAATGAGGATGTGAGAAGGGTTGCCCTCAAGAATGCACCTGCAAATCTCAAGTTAACAGCTCCTCATATTCAGAAAGATATTGTTAGAGCTTGTGCATTTGAAACAACCAAAGCTATAATTGAAGAGCTTGGTGATGGGTTTTTTTGTGTTCTTCTCGATGATTCTCGTGATGTTTCAACTAAGGAGCAAATGGCTGTTGTCTTGAGATTTGTAGATAAAAAAGGTCGCGTGCTTGAAAGGATTTTAGGATTTAAACATGTCCAGTGCACAAACGCTCTCTCACTTAAAGGTGCACTTGAAGATCTCTTAAATTCACATGGATTAAGCATATCCATGTTGCGTGGACAAGGTTATGATGGAGCAAGTAATATGCAAGGGGAGTTTAATGGATTGAAGTCTCTTATCTTGAAAGAAAATAAAACAGCATATTATGTTCATTGTTTTGCACACCAACTTCAACTTGCTCTTGTAGCTGTGGCAAAAAACCATATACGTATTTGTGAACTCTTTGTTCTGATTTCTAATGTTGTTAATGTGGTCGGTGGCTCGTGTAAGCGAAAAGATAATTTACGAGAAAAACAAGCTTCAAAGATTGTTCAAGCCTTAGAAAATGAAGTGATCACTAGTGGACGAGGATTGAATCAAGAAAACACTCTCATTCGTCCTTGTGATACGCGTTGGAGCTCGCATTACGGTACTATCTTAAGCTTGATTAATTTGTTTGATTCTATAATTTATGTGCTTGGCGTGATTGTGAACGAAGGAACATTATCTAATCAAAGGGGTGAAGCATCGCGTTTGATAAAGGACATGCTATCATTTGACTTCGTATTTGATTTGCACTTGATGAAATCAATATTAGGAATAACAAACGATTTGTGTCAAGCATTGCAAAGAAAAGATCAAGATATCGTGAATGCTATGACTCTAGTAGATGTTTCTAAAAGAAGACTTCAAGCAATGAGAGATGGTGGATGGAGTTCTTTGATAGAGGATGTATCAGTTTTTTGTGTAGATAATGAAATTAAGGTGCCTGATATGGATGATGTTTATGTGGGTGGAAAAAGACCAAGACGGAGAGTTGAAGAGATGACAAACTCTCATCGCTATCGTGTGGAGGTATTTAATACCGTCATAGATATGCAATTACTTGAGTTAAATGGTCGATTCAATGAGGTAAATACCGAATTGCTGCTTTGTGTTGCTTGTTTGAATCCATTCAACTCTTTTGAAGCTTTTGACAAACAAAAGTTAGTTCGACTAGCAGAATTTTATCCAAATGATTTTCAAGGTGTGGAGCTTTTGGCATTGCTGGACCAACTCGAGAATTTCATTATTGATATGCGTTTAAATATTGATACTTTCAATGTAAAAGGGCTTGGTGATATAACTCAAAGAATGATTGAAACTAGAAGAGATCTGGCATACCCATTGGTTTACAAGCTTATAAGTTTAGCCTTGATTTTGCCGGTTGCAACTGCTACGGTGGAAAGAGCATTCTCTGCTATGAATATCGTAAAGAATCGGCTTCGCAACCGAATGGGTGATGAATGGATGAATGATAATTTGGTGGTTTATATTGAAAAAGATATATTTGATCGTGTACCAAATGAAGCTATCATTAATAAATTTCAAAATATGGCAAATCGTCGAGGTCAATTGTAAATTAGATTTTTGAGATAATTGTAAGTTACTTTATTTTATTGAATTTTTTGGGCTACTTTTATTCCTTTATAATATTGCCCCCCCTTATCGAAAATCCTGCGTCCGCCCCTGGTCAAAGACATGAATTTTGAAAAGATTATTTTAATTTAGAAATTATAGTACTAGATTTCTATAATTAGTGTTTTACGTACTTATTAGAATTTTTTTTATAATAATTATGAATATTTTTTGAGGAAATAAATAAATATACATAATTTTCTCTCTCCATGAATGGGTTGGGAAATAATATTAAATCATTACTAAAATTTAATAATTTAGGTTTTATAAAATGAAAAAAATAATGTATATATATTTATTGTATTTAGAAATACGAGAAGAAGGAAAAAAAAATATAACTTTAAAATAAAATCTAAATAATATTTTTTTTAAAAGACGGTAGTGGTTGAAAAAATTAATTAGTCGGCGAAAGGGGTATTATTTTATGTTTTTCATCGGACGGCAATGAAATTCGTTCGATATAAATCAATCAGTCTGATACTTACTTAAATTTAGGACATGTGTAATAACCTTGTAATGATTATAATAAATTCCAATTGCGTAAGAAAATGTTTATAAGGTGGAGGCCGGAAATTTTTTGGTGCTCCAGGTGTATCAAAAATCAACATATATATATATATATATGTATACATATATTGTGTATGTGTTCGTTTTTTGGTGCATCAGGCGCACCGAATAAGTTTCTGGTGGAGGTGAATTATTTTTGGTTATCTCATGGGATACTATCATAAATATTAGATTAATGATTCAGATTTATTAATTCTAACTTTTTTATGTATGATTAATAAATTTGGATAATTGATACACTAGTGTCCATGGATAACCAAGAATGGAGACGCCGCTGTGCAGCGCCGTACAGATGGGGTATAGGGCATACGTAAGCACTGAGTTGTCACGAAAGAAAAGGGGCCACGACCCGTCTTATCAGGCACGGCGGCCTTTGCTCCAACCCCACAAATACACTCATATTCTTTAATCACCGCACACAAACATTACATGGCTAGGGCTAGCTTAGCTATAATTAATTCTTTGATCTCTAAATCTTTATGTTAGGTATCGATTAATTGTGAACGGTCAACAAATAAATGTGTCGGGTACACCAAAAAATACTAATAATTTAATGAATATACAATATTACTGCACAACCAAGTTCGGATGAAATTCCAGTTTCATAAATAAAAACATTTAATGCAAATTGTAACTATCATGTATATATGTTTTCTATAATTTGTAAAAACTACCTCTATGGATTTATTTTATATATTTTAAATTAAAAATTTAAACTTCTTTTTTGCAGTTAATTACCCCCATATAATCACGGTGAAATCATGTGCCGTTTAATAGTATCTGATATGAGTTTCAGGAAGTAGTTGTGTAAGCTTCCTTGTATCGATACAAATCTCTTGCAAATTATTACCATAATTTTTGCATTAAAAACGTTATTTTGATTTGTAGAGTATTTATTTTTATTTAATATTATCTGATATTAAGTGTTTCTATGTTAAAATTGTCATATCCGCAGAGTATTTATTTTTATTTTTTAGATTTAGATTTTAAGTTAATTAAATATTTAGTTAATATAATAAATCATAAGTTTCTTGTAAAATGAAAGTGAACTTAATTTTTTTGTTTATGGGCGGGCTTACAATTTTGACTAGAGAGGCAGATCTTAATAGTAAAATTTGAATGTTGGGAAAGCATTATTTACTTGGGTTCATTTTTTAAAAAAATATTAAAGAAAGTACCAAATCTCTCACATTTCACCCTATTATTAGAAAACAAATAATAAAAATGTGTAAGGTTGCACAGTGAGACTTTTAGACATTTTGAAGCAAAAGATGGGAACGGCCTAGGCACAAGTGTGATTTTTTATTTTAGTTGTTTGTGTTTAATTTTTTTATTAAATTTATTTTGGATGATTTATTTTCAAAAAAATATGAATGTTTTTGAAATTTATTACTCAAATATATTAAATTGTCACTCTTTTTTTTTATGAGGAAATTGAAAAAAAAACTCCACAGACCTATTTTCCATTTTGGATTTACTCCCTACTATAAAAATTTTAAAGATTCCTCCCTAGTTTACTCCATCCCTTCTTTTTTAAGACCATAATACCCTTATCTATATGAATTTTGTCATGCATGGGCTTTAATAACACATGAGATCCTTCAGTTTCTATCATCTCGAGAAAACTCAAGAGCATACTTTTGCAAATGACTTACAGTAAATATTAAGCCCTAATATTTCCTTATTCTATGAAAAATAAATAACAGGCCCATCATTCTTCCGAATTAAAATAAAATTTTAACAAACTGATATATACCATTTTGACCATAACGGCACCGGGTGAGGTGGGTTGCAAAGCCACAAGTCGGAAAATTACTGCCCCCAAACTTTTTTACGAATGGCCCATCACCATCCAACATCAGTCCCTCAGACAAGGTTATTGTTGGAATCGAAGAGGGGGGTGAATGAGATTCCTTGGCTACTTTAGCTTTTTAAAATGAGTTTGAAAAATAAAATAGTTTTGCGCTTTGCTGAAGCCTTTAGTCAATCGATAAATAAAACGAATAAGTAAATAAATGCGTAAAGGAATAATGCGGTAAATGACAAGGATATTTGTTATAGAAGTTCGGCGATGAATCGCCTACGTCTCCTCTTCCCGGTTAGATAACCTCCAACCGAGGTTCCACTAGAACAATTGGTCTTGGCCTTGAGGGCTCCAAGTTAGCCACACAACAACTCTTCCCGAGTTACAACGCTCTTCCCGAGCACACTACTCTTCCCGAGTACACAAGCTCTTCCCGGGCACAATACTCTTCCCGAGTATACAAAGCTCTTCCCGAGCTACCAACACTCTTCACGAGTCTTCTTGGCCTTAAGGGCTCCAAGGATAGCCACACACTTGCACCAACTAGACTAGTTGATGACTTTACAATTTTCCAACTTGCTTTGGTGTTGGAGGACCTTTACAATAACTCAACACACACCTTCACGGTGTACCAACACGAAGTGAACAAGACTCACACACAATAGAAGAATTACAAGCTCCAATACAATAACAATGTATGGAGATTGCAAAGCTTAATTCAATAATAATTATCAAGACTTTTGTATAAGTTGTAGGCTTGTTCCTTAGCTTCAAAATGCTCCAAAGCATCCATATTTATAGTGTAGAAGGCCTCCAAGGCTCCTACTAGCCGTTGCTACTCATAAGGCTGAAATCACTCCTCGATCGCCTCGGACATCGCCTCAGGCGATCACCATCGCCGCGCCCCAACGGTCACCAAAAATCACGCATCGCCTCAGGCGATCGCATGCCAAAATCAAGGCCGTAGCCTCAGCTCCTTCAAATCTTGCATCGCCTCAAACGAACTCCAGATCGCCTCAGGCGTTCCAGCCCATCGCCTCAGGCGTTCAGCCCATCGTCTCGGACGATCTCCCTGCGCGCATGCCCGCGCCATGCCTCGGCGTCGCTTCAGTCGATGTGCGGGGGCGAAGTCCTTGTGGCTGCCATCGCCTCAGGTGTTGGTCACCATCACCTGGGGCGATCTTCCTCGCATGCTCGCCTAGCCATCGCCTCTGTCGATGTGCGTGGCGATGCCCCTCCTGGCACCCATCGCCTGAGGCGATGATCACCATCGCCTGGGGCGATCCAGGCCAGAATATGCACACTTGATTTTCTTCAATCCAAACCACTTTTCATCACTTAATCTGCACACTAAGTAGATGCATTAGTATAACAAACACAAGTTTTGTTGATCATCAAAACTCAAAGATTGACCGGGGATAATTTAGCGCATTAAACGCAACCATGCATGTAAGGCTCAACAGTTATTCTGCAAGTTATCCGACTCCTTCAGAAACCGCACAGCACAACCCTAATTCGTTTCCTACCTTAGGGCGTAAGGTATAATCAAGATATAAGAAAGATTTAAAGAAATCTGGGATATAGATGGGCAACAGCCTTATTCTTATTCTGGAAATACTTATAACATCTCTTACATTAAAACGTCTCCTTTTGGAATGAGACGAACTTGCTTAGCCTCTCATATAGATGAGGATTGACTCAAGAACACAAAAACTAAAATACACAATATTACAGATGTTTATGAAAAGAAAGAAAAAGAAAAGAAATAGTACCAAGCTATGAAAGATGAAGATTACAAAGCTTGGGGTCTACAATTTTATTCTAAGAAAACTATGGAGAATTTTTGATGTACTTATATTCCTGAGTGAGTACCCTTATATAGGCATGAATCTGGACTTCAACTTCGGATTCCAAATCTTGATCATTGTTAGGCGCGCCAATGAGTGCGCTTTAACTTTCACGTGGTCTGACATTTTTTGTCTTGTTATGCCAATTTTTCTCGTAAGTGATATATTAATTTTGTCTGAGTGCGTTGAACAGTTGCCGCACTAATTTTTAATGGTCCATTTTTTTTAGTTCTTTGTATTTAATTTTTTTATTAAATGATGATTTTTATTTTCAGAAAAATGATGAATATTTTTTAAATTTATTATTCAAATATATTAAATTGACACTCATTTTTTTATTTGTTCAAATAGTCGAATATTAATTACTTCAAGTATTCTTAAAAAAATTATAACTCCCAGACACATTTTTTTACAAAATATATAATTTTATAAACGTTAATACATGTATAAAATAAAACAAAATTTAATTTCATATTAATCTCATCCGCTGGTCAGATCTACTCCCCAAGTACAGGGATCCCAAAATGTATATTATGTATAATAAAGAACTCAAATGTGGGTGGATCTCACATAAATTTGTGTACTTTCACAATCTATACAATTATTCAATAATTTCGTTCAACAAAAACATAAATTCAGAGATATCAAGCTGCAACTTTGTATTCATGGTAATAACAAAACCAGTCATCAGTTGGTAAAATAAAAGCAACCAGAAAAAATTATTATCCATATACAAGTGTTGAGCCAAAAATTTACTTGATTTTATTTAAAGTAAAACAAATAACTAAATAATAAAAATTTAAAATGTAAGGTGACATCATCCCTGATGGCGGCCCCTCATTGAGTGAGTGGCGGCCTAAACATTAGCGGCCACTCATCTAATAGTGGTCGCCCTTCATTTGGACGACCACTAAATGGGGGAGGGGGTTGCTTGTGTAAGTTTTATGGTAGTTTTACAATGTTTTTAAAAATTGTTGTATTTTTTAAATTTAAATTTTTTTTAAATTTTTTTTAAAATAAACCAGACATTTTGAAGCAAAAGATGGAACGGCCTAGGCACACGGAGTCACAGGCAATAACGCCGCCGTTATATAACTATTATTTTAAGGAGCGGGCTCTTGCCGTCCAGCCGACGATTACGGGAGTCTCTGCGGGACCCCCCACTTTTTGCATCTTTCTTCAAAAACTCTCCCAACTCCAAGCCCCTTCTGTCTCTCTCTCTCTACATCTCTATTAACACCTTCTCTCTCTTGTATCTTCTTCTCTTTTCCATGGCTTCAATACGCGAAGGTCACTACAGGGGAGTTAGAAAGCGTCCCTGGGGACGTTACGCAGCCGAAATTCGCGATCCATGGAAGAAAACACGAGTTTGGCTGGGCACCTTCGACACTCCTGAGGAGGCGGCGCTGGCATACGACGGCGCCGCCAGGTCACTACGAGGAGTCAAGGCCAAGACCAACTTCCCGGCACCTCCAACAGGACTCTGGTTGGATCTCAACCTTCCTTCCGACCACCGGTGGATGTCTCCGTCCGGAAGACTCATGATCAACGACTTCATGCACACTGGGGTGCTGAAAGATGTCGTACCTCAGGGAAATGACGGATACGTGGCTGCTTCAGCCGTGGTTCCGGCGGTCGATGGAGGCGGTCCGGAGAAGTACTTCGGGATAGTGAGACGTGGGTTGCCAATAGATTTGAACGAACCTCCTCCTCTGTGGATGTAGGCAGGCTTCCTTGTTTCGTTAATTAGATTATGGGTTTTTAGCATGTTTCGGACATCAGGATTTTCTTGACTTAGCACCAGTTATCATGATCGGGTTACGTATGTTTGTATATATTTGTTTTATTTTTTTCCTAAGATGATCGGAGTTCCATTCGAGCGGGAATTGAGACCTTGTTATCTTTCCTGTTAATGGATGAATCTTTGGTCAACGATTTGCCTTGAATTCATGCATATCATTTGCTTGCATTTACGTTTTTACTTGATATTGATCAGATTACATACATTCACAGGAGGACCTGTTTGTAGTGTGTAGATGTATTTATGTTAGGTCCTACTAATTTTTGGAAACTCTACGATTAAGATATTATATCATCGGAGTGAGAGAAGGAAGCAAACGTGTGGGGATAATGGAAGTTATTGTGGGATTTCTATTCAGAGGATTAATAGTACAATGTTCTCGCTGTTTGTGACTGCCTTTTTCCAGCATAACTTTATTCATTGCGGGTTGGGTTTTCTTTTGGACGCGTTAGGCCAAGATTCACGTGGGATTCATCGATTTGACCCTTTTTCTTTTATTCTTTTTTCAAATTTAATCGTCGCTTCATTTATTTATTCCATTGAGACTCAATTTATTTCATACACAAAAACTAACCATTCAGACATGTTTAACCTTTTTTAATACAAATCAAATAATATAAAAATGTACTTATAAAACCTCGATCATCAAGCAGTACCTGACCTCAACATAATATTCTCGTAAATTCGACATGTAAAAAAGATTTTCCCTTTTTTCCCATGATGTTCGGGTGCTGGTTTGGTAGTAAATACATAGTGTAGACTTTTTTAAGATTAAAAATGATTTGGTATGTGAATTTTTCGAATATATATATATACCGTCTGGGCACACGACATAAAAATGGTTTAAATATTTTATTAAATGCATATTTATCCTACTTGTCCGTGAAAACGATGCTTATGGACAAAGTATAGTAGTGTTTTATTGTATGATAGAATAAAAAGTGCAAATTAAGGACAATTAACTTTGCCAATTATTACCATAGATATCATCTTCCTAATTTTGAGTAACATTATACTTAATTAAATGATTTATCTACAATAATTAATTAAAGCAGCAAGACTAATTAGATCATTAATTATTTAACTAATTAGAACAATAATCAAGTGAAAATGAATTTATATTTAAATTAACAAATATTATCTCCCATTTTAGAAAATCTTTTAAGCATGTAAAACATTTATCTCAGGGAGAAAGAGAGGACCTTTTCATCTCTAAAAAAGAATGAATTCTTTATTGATGAGTTGCTAGATATAATCAAACACGATAATTTGTTATGTCTCGGTGTGACATTTAATATAATTTATATTAATTTTATACTAATTTATACAATAAGTCACACAAATGACGTACCACTCATTGTGTGCCTAAGTTCTTTGTGAGCGTTTGCTTTTCAAAATGCAATCTTTCTCTATTTTCTGTGCATTTGCTTTTGTTATTCTGTTTTGATTTTTTTTTTTTTTATGGTTGTTCATGGTGAAAATATTAAACACGTTCCTTAATTTGCCTATTATATTATATTGTCTATATTATAGTATGTACGGCAGTGCACATTATGTAAAATGTTTGTATGTACGTGATTTATGGATAATCTCAGTATTATTGGTCTAACAAAATGATGGATATGTCAGTTTATTTATTTTTTATTTAAAAATGATGTATTTGAATATCGAAATGGTGTATAAGTAGACCCACACATGAAAACGACACTTACACATTCACACGCCAAAAATAAAATTAGTGGAACTTTCTTTTTGGTGACATTGACGCATAATTCCAATGTCATTACCGCTTAAATTGTTGGTCCAGAAAATTAAAACCTATAAATATGGAACCATGCATATCAATCATTGCGGTTGCCGCTTCTGTATTTAAAAAAAAAAAGTATTCACACAATATAAAACGAGTTATTGTCGTTTTAAATTAACCGTTCATCTAAATTATTAAATAGAACTTTGATTAATTAACAAAGAATTATTTTTTTATTAATTAATTGTGATGCTATTAGTCTATTACTACATTAAAGACAAATTTATATTTGGCGCAGGCAAATAGAGTTAGAAACTAGTATGAAAAAAAAAGGTTAAATTTCATAATTAGTCTTGTACGATATGAGTTTAGTAGCAGTAGTTCGAACGTTTATTACTAATCAAAATTGATCATATATGATTTGAGTTTAAACAATAATACTCTCAAATGTTTGCTAATCAAAATTAATCCCACAAAAAATGTTTTTTTTATTAAAAGTAGTCATATAATTGAAAGGGGGTTTGATACCACTTTTTATTAAACATATATCCTATTGGATCAACTCATATACTAATTTTGATTAATCATAAATATTTGGAACGACTGTTGATTAAACTCATATTCTATTCTACTAATTTTGAAATTTCTCAAAAAAAAAAAATCGAATATATAAAAGAAAGACTAGCATAGTCTGCCGCAAATGTTGAAATAACGTGGAGCAAATTAATACAAAGGTCCTGGTGGGGCGCTGCTGTGCGTGGAAGGTTGAGATTTTGTATCAAAATGGGCCACAAATAATGTCTTCCATCTGTCGGTAGCACTAAGGGGCTTTCTCGTCAACCTGCCTCTTCCAAATTAAATTACACACACATATATATATATATATATATATATATATATATATATATATATATATATATATCATTTCCTCTTGAAATTTATTATGTATATAATTAAATAAAACAATATAAACTGTTAGTTGCATTAGGAACTAATGCCCACATACTGACATGTGCTTGAATAAAAGTTGTCCCATTATTAGAAATAAACTTAAGGGGTGTGTATTGGTTATAGACGTTTGATTAGTTTTAATGACTTTTATAGAGTTTAAATGTTGATATCACCAAAAATTATGATATTATTCAGATAACAATAGGAGGTAAGACAATATCTCCATGTTCTTCAATGAAAATAATAATATCGTCAATTTGCTTAGGATCCTCGTCTCAGAGACCTGGAATCACGAAATAAAGGTGAGAAGGGTCCCGAATCTTTCCGGCGCGCGTCCCCTCCGACGCTCAAGTCAGGCGAGGGGATACGAGAAAATATATACATGTAAAGTAAGTGAAAGATTTATGAATGACCAAACATGTGGATTGAACCTGGTATTTATAGGTAGAGAACTAAGAGTTGCCATGTATCAAGGACTCCTTTCATGTTTATCCAAATCTTCTCAGGATATGATGAGATCTTATGAATGCAATCAAATCCCCGATATTACTCCGCAGATCTCTCATTTGCCTAATATAGGAGATACGGTTCCCTGGGATAAGTGACAAAAACTCTTTGTTTATGTTCATGGATGGCTTGAAGAATTGCGCAAACGTGGAGTTCCAACGACAGGGAGTGCAAACCTTGTCTCAAGCCATTGTCGCAGCTGAATCACTCATCGAGTTCAAGAAAGCCGACTCCTCCAAATCAAACAAAAGGTGGAGAATATGAAGGTGAGAAACATACAATCGAACGAGATAATTTACACTAGAAACCTTTCAAGGGAATGACGCCCGAGAAGAAGCATGACAAGGCCAAGATATCTTGTTTCTTATGTGAAGGACCTCATTGGGCAAGGGAGTGCCCATAACGTCCCAAGCTCTCCGGCATAATTAGAGAAGATGAGGAACGAGAAATGGAGCCCACACAACTTGGAGCCCTTCACCGTCTCAATACTATAAAGAGGGTTGTGCTCGGGCAAGCTAAAGGGATGATGTTCGTGGAGGCTAATAGTGTGAGCCTACCAAGCAACAAGAACAATGAAAACAACAAGACTTGCTACCGTTGTCATAAGGCTGACCACCTCATGGCCAATTGTACGAAGGTGAGAAAGCTAGCAGCCCTGACCGATGAAGATGAGAAGCCACAGGAGGAGGGTATACAAATCAGATCTCTATGGCTTCTCAATGTCGGCAAGCCAAATGTGGAACAAACTAAAGGACCCAATGGTAGGCCAATGTTCGTGGATGCATTGGTCAAGGGACGACAAGTCAAGGCATTGGTGGACAAGTCAATGAATGCATCGGCCAAACCAATTGTCGGGGTGAGCAAAGTAGTGAAGACTACAATATGAGAATGGCAGGGACATGTCTCCTACACGGTGGTGCCCATGGACGATTATGAAATAGTACTTGGGCTGGAGTTGCTCGATGAGGTACGAGCTTGTATTCTACCTTTTTCAAATTCATTGTGCAAATACCCCGTGCACTATACGGGCCAAGAGGGAGGCCAAGGGGCCAGACATGTTGTCGGACATCAAATTTTCAAAGGAACTTGGGCGTAGCAAGAAGACCTACACCATGGTTCCGAAGATGGATGAGGGACCTAAGATCGAAGGCCTAAGAGAGTTGCCCATGAAGGTCAAGCATGTGCCAAGAATTTCAAGGACATCATACCAAAGGAGCTACAGAAAGGATTGCCGCCAAAGTTGAATATACATTCGGCTTTTCATTTGAGTCATTTGAAGCCATATCATGCAGACACGGAGGATCCTTACATACGGATACATAAGAGAGGAGTTCTCCCATACACCAAGTACTTTTTTCAAATGGAGAGGCCTACCCAAAGCAAAATCCAGTTGGAAGCATGAAGACCACTTCCGGCGGTTTACACACAATATTAAGGAGCTTCAGGATATGCAAGCAACGAGGTCATTGCCGAATTGGGTGGGAAGGGATGTCACGTTCCTTGACTTTCTAGAAGATTCCGGTGAATCTGGAGGCTTTGGATGTTCCGGAAGCTTGAAGAACACCTTGGAATGCCCCGGAAGATTTTAGACTTAACTTGTTGTTTCCTTTGGAATGATTTAGAATAAGGCAATCTAGAATGCTCCATCTTGTAAATAACCTAGAATATCCCATAGACTTAATCTATATCATGGGATATATTAGATCATAGCCATTCATTGGTAGAGAGAGTTGTATAAATAGGCTTGCTCTCCTCATTTGTAATCATCCAAGTTGAATCTAAGTCTTCCACCCAAGTGTATAGCATTCATTCTCTTAAAGCTTTCTTTCTAAATTCTTATCCTCCTTGTGTGTTTAAAGGCTTACGTAGCATCTTCGCAAGCCAAGATCGCACAATTGCCGCATGATGTTTTGGTCTAAAGAATCGACACACACTGTATTTGAAAAGAGCATGTCTGAGGCCACTCTTTACATTAAATTAAAGGATGTAATATGCTTATTGTCTCTCTTTATGTTGATCATCACTTAATCACAGATGGAAATGTCAAACTCGGTGAAGAATTCAAATAAAAAATGATGCAAGGATTCGAAATGACAGACCTTGGACTGATGACATACTTTCTGTGAATGGAAATTAGGCAACTAGAAAGTGAAGTTTTTATATGTCAAAAGAAGTATGCCCAAGAAATTCTTAAGAAATTTCATGTTGAGGATTGCAAAAGAAATGACTACTCCAATGAATCAAAAGAAATCTTAAGAAAGGATGACAAGCCAGACAAATTTGAAGAAGGTTATTTCAGAAGTTTGATTGGTTGTCTAATGTATCTAATAGCAACCACACTAGACATACTTTTTTGTTGTAAGTATTATCTCTCATTTCATGCATTGTGCTACTGAATTACATCTTAAAGCAGCAAATAGGGTCATCAAGTACATCAAAGATACCATCACCTTTTGTGTAAAATTCAAGAAGTGTCAAAACTTCAAGTTATTAGGATTCTTGGATAGTGATTGGGGAGGATATCTGATCACATAAAGAGTACATCTTGGCATTGTTTTAGTCTAGGCTCAAGAATGTTCTAATGAAGCTCCAAGAAGCAAGAAATTATTGCTCAATCTACAGCAGAAGCTGAATTTGTGGTTACCACTGCAACATTGAATCAAGCAATATGGGTGATGAAGTTGTTGTGTGATCTAAATTTAAAACAATTGGATGCTACAGAGATTTTTGTAGACAATCAAGCAGCAACTGCCATCTCTCACAATCCGGTTTTTCATGGAAAACTAAGCACTTCAAGATAAAAAAATTTCTTTTTAACGAAAATGCAAAATGAATGAGAAGCAAGCCTCATCTACTGCAAATGTGAAGATCAGCTTGCATTACAAAATTGTTGCCAACAATAAGTTTGAATCTCCAAGGGAAAGGCTCGGAATTTGCAGCTCCTAATGCATGGATGGGTGTTAGTTAATTGCACTAGGAACTAATGTCCACATATTGACATGTGCTTGAATAAAAGTTGTCTCGGTCATTAGGAGTAAACTTAGTCAAATAGTGTTGCTATTTCTTTGCTTGACTTTCTGTTTTTAGTTGCTCTATATATTGCAAGTCTGAGATGCTTGAATAATATGATCAAATTTACAGATTCTTGCACTCCAATATATTGTCCTTTCATATATTTACGTATGCATGTATAAATCAATAGAGTGATCAAACACAATCCATTTCTTTGTTGTCATTTACTCAAATCTTCAGCTGCATAAACTCGAGATAACCAACAAAAACAAAAGTTAAATATAATAAATAAATAAAATCAAAACTCTAACTTCGTCTTAATAATGCTTCTAAAATTGTTGTAATTTTGATAATTAATGATGCACCTAATTAGAGAAAAAAATAAGGTTTTCTTTTTAAATATATGTTGTAGAAGAATAGAGAGAGGCCAACAATCTATAAGTTGTTTCATTTTATGTATAGATGTAGAATTCTTTAACTAATTAATTTGTACTATGGCAAGGATGAGGGTGGAGGGTGTTTTGGTTGTATATTTACATGCACGAATGCACTCTTTGTTTTTTGGAGGAAAGTGGGAAGTGCCCCTCAAAAAATATATATATATATATATATATATTATATTATATTTTTGTCCCCGTGTTTAAAAATCTTTCTGTTTTGTCCTCTCAATATATGCCTTGACCATTAAATTGACCCAATATATATATTGTCTAGTTGAATTTGTAACGGGTAACATATTCTTATGTATAAAAGTCTCATAATTACATGTAGTTTTTATAACAATAAAATTCTTTTGTACGTGATTAGAACTGTTAAATCTGGATTAAAACAAAACTTAAAATAACATAGATAGATTGCCACCGGAGGTGAAGATGTCATGCTCAGGAGACACCGATTTTTCCCATTAAAAATAGGTGGCCCAGCACCTACATCTATTTTTATTAATATATTATTATTTGTGATACCATGCGGAAGAAAGATATTGCTTCACCTTATTATACTCGATCGACCTCCCGACCTCACAAGGTAAAAGTGATCAGATCATCAATGGTTATGTTCTCGATCTCCCGACCTACCTTGGTCAAGGTACAGATCGTTCAACATTGATTCCGACCTCCCGAACTGATCACCATTTTGTCTTCGAGATGATCATACCTTCAAAACAAGAAGATCTAATTCTCTGAGCTCCCATCTGACTAACCTGCAAGGATGCTCATCAACCTGGAGAGTTCCAGACATCCTGCCTCTAAGAATATGTTGACCAAGTCCACATTGATCGGGCACGTCCCTAGATTTCGGGAAGTGGAAATGAGTAATGGGCTCTATCAGTTGGCAGGCATGTTCTGGAATCCCGGGAATCGTGTGCATCGTGGCCTTACTGCGCCAGGATGCATATTCATGAGGTAAACTCTATAAATAGTAAACCAATACAAGATTTCAGGCATGCATTTTTTCCTATACGTACCTATACACTACAGCTATTCCTTTACAGATTTTTCTCATATCTCCCGTCACCTGACTTGAACGTCGGAGGGGACCCGCCGAAAAAATCTTCTAGCACCCTTCTAACATCTTGTTTCAAATCTTAGCAGGCCTGTTCGAGGTCTACCTTTGTTATTTAAATCCCTAAGGAAGAAAAGGATAGGTAATCTAACTTCTCATTGATACTTATAGGTCATCACACTTTTTGGAAGTATCAATTTGCATTGGAGTCTATTTTTTCTTTTTTTCTTTAGCGAGAATAATTTAATAGAAAGAGAGTAGGAATTTTTATGTGGTGTACGTGTCAATATTATTTGGGGTTGGTTGGATTAGATAAAGTTATATGACTAGGACGATTTAGATTATTGGAATTAAAAAATGAAATTTTTGAAAATTAACTCTAAAATTTTTTTAGATTTCAAAAATTGTATGTGGCTGGAGCATTACCCAGTGTTTTTAAAACCGGATCGGACATGAAATCGATGCCCTTACTGGTTACAGGTTCAATCGGTTCAACCGGTTGAACCATTGATTCAACCGGTGATGATGTCAGCATTATGTAATATCTATTTTAAGTTTTGTAAAAATATATATACCATATATTTTACTATAGTTTCAAGTTGTTCACAATAAAAAAATTTCGTTACACCAACATAACATGTCAAACTTAAAAAATCAGATAAAATGAAATGTCTAACATAAAATAATAATAATAATAATAATAAAACATCTAAAAAACAATAAATAATGCCAAAAAATATCAATATCCCAAAATTATAATAAAATATTTAAAATATTATGAAATTATTTACATATATTATAATTTACGAGAAACTAAGCATGTTTATACGAGACACATTTATTGAATTATATGAATTTTTTGATAAAAACACGCATAAAATATTATTTTGTAATCATTTCAATAACAATAAATTATATATAATATATTTTGTTCTACAAATTTGATTTATAAAAAAATAAAAATGAATTAAAATTTAAAAAAGAAAGAAAAATGAAGGAACATACTGGTTCAACCAGCCAATGAACCGGTTTTTTACCGGTTTAATCCGGTTCCCATTGGTTTTTTATCAGGGTGAATTTGAAGGGTCAATCAGACCGGATCAAGCACTGGTTACAAGTTAAACCGATTGAACCGATCGGTTTTCAAAACAATGGCATTATCTAACTTAAGGGTGGCTCCGCGTGGGTGAATCTTGATAAGTCTGTTGGCGATGATGGTGGCGTGCAATGTGGTTTCTGTCTCTTTGAAATTTCAATCTTAAAAAAAGTTGGTCCTACCCGCAGCCGCTAGCCGGCTTAATTGTCTATGTTTAATCCGACACCTCGCAACGCTGCGCATTACAAGTTTTCACTATATTGCATGTAATTATGACCCGCAACCATATATGATGGTGTGAGTTCATTGAAATTATGCGATATATATTATAAGTCTTGTATCAACTTATATAAACAGTAATAATAATAAAAACTTAAAATTCTTTATGCAGAAGTTATTACAGTTTATGTCGTTCAAGTATTTTTTATATTTTATCTTCTATTTCCTTATATATAACACACTCTATTATTGCTAATAATTTTATTTCTTAGTTGGAAATACTTGTATGCACGTGATTTGACTAATTTATACACAAATTCAGTATTAAAACACAATATTTTTTTAAAAAAAATACTTAAAATAACAAATCAATCACATTAAATTGATCCATAGATATAACCAAAACCGAGTACATACAACTTTTCCCTAAACTAGTTAAATTATTTCAATTAACCAAAAGATTTCAGCCCAATTAAAAGGCACTTCTTTTTTCACTTATAAGTTAAGCTTTGACCATATCAACAACTGTTTGTTAGAATCAGTACACTTCTATTTTCGCAATTTCAATATATATATATATATAGTACATGTACCATGTGTGCATAACACATATATAATTTATTGGAAAGTAAATTGCTTACTTTTTTTTAAGCATATTAAAACAATATTAAGAGAAGGCTCACTACCAACAGCGGCTGCAGTAAAAATCCAGTGAAAAAAAAAAGGCAGACAATAAACAATTTTCACTTTCGACAATAATTAACACCTAGAAAAAAAATAAGGATCTGATATAGATATCAAATTGATATAATTAATATATTAATTTATGTATATATTATTTAAAAAATATTATATTTTAATACTAAGTTGTGTATTAATGAGATGGTGTAAAAATAATTTCCTATTATTATTAACCCTACCGAGATGCCCGTACAGATGCGGCCCATACTTCCCGGCTATTTGCCGGCCAACAATAACTACTTTCATTAATTAAATTAATAAAAATTTTGATTCTAGGGACAGGTTTCTATATCCACCGTTGATAATGACCTAAGGCAGTGTCTAAGAACAATATGAAATTACCCATCAAAATTAATCTTTTCACATCTAACTAACGGCGATCATTGCATCCACAAATTACCAACTGATTACCTGAAATTTCACGGTTACATACTCTATATCTCTTTCTTTCTTTCTTTCTTTTTTTTCCTTCGATTTTCGGCCTAAACGTTAAAAATACTAATCAAGGAATTAATCCATACAAATTAGACAAAATCAGCCGCCGGAGTCAAACATTTTCCGGTGGATGGAGGTTGAGATCCAGATTCAAGCCTCTCCCAGGTTTCGAGTTTGGCGTGTGGTCAACGACAGCTGATGATGAATCGGATTCGCCCTGAGCCCCGCCGCCGTGGAAGATATCTAAAGGGACCCGTCGCAATTGGTTCATCAGCTCCGCGATTTCTTGACGCGACCCGTGTCCAAGGTGTAGCATCGTGGTATGCTCCGGTTTGTAGCTGGCGTATCTGACGGCGGTGACCGTCGAGGCCGCCGGCAGTAATTTGAGTATATTCTGAAAAGGAAATCTCATATGCTGCTGGCCAAGAGTGAGGTCCAGAGGAAAACGATCCACCTTAAGAACTGGCGGGGCGACAGCCTCCCGGCTCGAAGATTCCACGGCACTGCTCTGGCTTGGACTCCGATTGTTGGTTTTCTGGACAATGAATTCCGAAGGAGGAAAGTTGGTTTTGGCCTTATAACCTCGAAATTGGCGGGCGGCCTCATCATAAGCCCTGGCTGCCTCCTCCGCCGTGTCGAATGTCCCCAACCACACTCGACTCTTCTTCCCCGGATCCCTTATCTCCGCCGCATATCTTCCCCACGGCCTCTTCCTAACCCCACGAAAATGTATTTCGTTATCAGCCCGTTTCACCCCCATCACCGCGGCGGATGTAGCTCTCGGAGCCATCACATTCAGAATAAATTAAGAGCTAGAATTGCTAAAATGAAATGATTAAAATTGGTAGAGCTAAAAGTACGGGTGATCGAATTGGCTTGTGGATTGAATATATAGAGAGGATTACAGTCAAAAGTAGAGCCGCCCAAATGGGGGAGTGGGACCCGAAGAGTTACGTGGCAGAAGAGATTTGCTGATTATTTGATACGTGTGGATTGTGAGAAAGTTGGGGGGATATGTCAATTGCATGACCGCTGTAATAATGTTAATAAAATGCATGCCTAATTGTCCTATTCTATTTCAATCGTTCCAAACCAAAGAGGCGATTCTTGTTTTTGCATTAAAATTACTTTTTACGTTTGATTTTTTCCCCAAATAAAAAGCTTATTTAATTTTATATATATATTATGTTTTCGATTTGGTCTTTTAGGTTATTATGAATTTTATGGTATGATTATGGAAGAGAAATTGAAAAATATTGACTCACCACGACTCGTCTTTTCTTGTATATACAACTTATTTGATACATGCTTACTTTTAAAATTTAACATAAATCATTTTATGTGTATGAACTTTTATTTAACGTTTAGTTATATTTGGAACAGTTAATTCCCTTTACAAAAGAATATACAAATTAGTGTTGGCCGAGACAAAAAAAAATTGGAAAATGTGCAGTGAATATCGAACACATTAAGTGCATTTAATGTGTCCGAAATCCACAAATACATCAATAAAAAGAAAATAAACTAAACTAGATATATATCAAACTATTATAAACACACTTTCTTTATGCCATAAAAGTATTTTAATTGTTTGGCTTTGATCACGTTTACGGACAATTACTTACAACCAGGACTCGTTAACCATAACATGCATTTGCTTTAGTATAAAGTTTATTCTAAGTGATTCAAGGATCGAAAAAGCTCACCAAGACCCATAGTTAGATAACTTCTTTCAGTGTGCCGGTGTGAGCTCTTTATTCCATCTCTACTTTTTCTTAAGATCAGTGGCTTGTAAATCCGCTACTGATCAAACGTTATCTCACTCTATTGATAGACTCTCTCATAGTTCCTTCGATACTTGTATATGTGTGATTTGAATAAAACAACTTGTTACTCTATCGAGTAAGCCTTTAGGTTCCTGTATGTGGACCTAAATCTGATCTATGAAAGTATTTTCATTTAATTAGGTCTATGCAAGACGATTATATTCTACTTTGTTTTTTTTATAACTTTGTAAAATTAAGTTCTCAAATTTTATATTATAAATTACGTGGTTATATATTTTCTATAATAGAAAATTATATTTTGTTTTTGTGACATACATACAGAGCATAAAAAATCGTGCTAAAAATTTATCATTGAGTTACAAAAGGCAGCCAAGTTTTATTCAAAGAAATAATCAATTTAGGCTTTGTTTGATTTGGGTGATATAATTCAGTTATCTTATTATTAAATTGTTATCATATGTCTGGTTTGTTTTTTTTTTAAAAAAACATTATCACATTATATTTATCCTATTTTAATCATACTTTGCAACAAAATGACGTATATATCATTTTCCAACTTTTTTACTATTTCAAATTTGAATTCCGGTAAAAAATTTCAACTTATTTCATATAACATAATAACAAAAATTTAAAATTTCCTCCGAAATATGAAATTCTCTCCAAAAATTAATATTCAAATTGTCGAGGGTATTTTTGTCGTTATACCCAACAATAAAATTAATCCACCAATTTAAAATCATTTAAATTTTCACATCATATTGTTTATCATGTTATGAGTGCATGACTTGTAACCAGGTTTAAGGGAAAACTTGCTCTTCTTATTAATAAAGCATCATATTTATACAACCAAAAACCTATTTCTCAAAAATAAAAACACCAACTAGACATCTCTACATTAGGGAAGAGATAAGCTTCCTAGATATCAAAAAATCCAATCTGAACAAAAAAATCTTAATAAAACCAATCCTAATAAAATCTTAAAAACCAATCATAGTAATTAAAAATTAATAAAGATAAATGTTTGAGATCTCAGCCACGACCTTCTCCCTTGTTAATATTTCTCATGTGTGAAACGTTTGTAGAGCTTATCATTGTTCTTCTTGATCTCGAATGAGGACCCCATTGGTAGGGGTGCTTATTGGCTTGACCCGGTCCGGTCCGCATCGGAACCGGCCGGTTCTGGGTCCGTTAAGGAAGGACCCGATCCGAATCGGATCGGTCCGGTTCTGGTGCCACCGGTTCCGGGTTGGACCGGTTCCAACCCAAACCGGTATTTTAGAATTTAAAATTTTTTTTTTCGAAAAATTAAGGTATAACTTCTTGTGTGGAGGATTCGAACACGCAACCATCACCTTCTACTCTATAACTCTAACCAATTGAGCTAATGGCATTTGTGTTTGTAAACTAACATCAAATATATTTATCTATATTTAAAAAAATTAATTTTTTTAAAATTAACGGATCCGGTTCCGGTTCAACCCGGAACCAGATCCATTTAATCCGGAACCGGTAAGATACTGGTTCCGGAACGGTAGAACCGATCCGGATCGGTATCTTACCGGTTTCGGTCCGATTCCGATTTCGGATCGGACTAATCGGTCCGGTTTCGGACCGGGTTCGGATCGACCCGGTCCGATAAGCACCCCTACCCATTGGTATAACATTGCACGCCCCTTGAGACACATGTTTGTCCGCAAACACGAATGAGGAAAATTTGGAGGCAATAGAAGCAACCAGTTCCCACGAAGATTCAACAGGTGAGAGCCCTGTCCAATGCACCAAGACTTCGGTTTGCCCTTGACGTTGTCGTGTGTCCAGCACCGCCTGTGGAACTGGGCAGAATTCTGTATATTTAATTGGAGGAAGTGAAGGGCTACTTGGGCATTCCCCAGTGAATGTCGTTAGCACAGATACTTGAAATATTGGGTGTAATCTAGCTGAAGATGGCATGATCCAACCTGTAGGCTGTGGAGCAGATGCATTCCAAAACTTTGAAAGGTCCAAAGTAGCGTGGTGCCAGTTTCTTATTCCGGCGTGTAGCTAAACTGACTTGGCGATAGGAGCACCAAATCCCCAATAGCAAAATGTAACTCCCGATGAGAAGCATCATAGCGTTGCCTCATTGGGTTTTGTGCAACCGTGAGTCGGGTTCGAAGTTCATTCAACATCTTGTCACGGTTCTGGAGTTCCAATTCAACAGCTTCCAGCTTATATAATCCAGGGCAATAAGAAATTAAGCATGGGGTTGTCTGTCGTAGACTACTTCAAAAGGTTTGGCGTGATAAGTGTTATTTTTACACTTATTTTACTATGATTTTATAGTGGCTTTTGTAGTGATTCATGGACGAATTATGGGGGATTACATGGGTGAACCGAAATCTTGATAATTGTCTCTACTGATTTATAATCCCTTTACTACGTGTTGGGTTGAATTTCGAGTTATAGTCAAATTAGTATAATCTCCATGACTAATTATCATAGGCTAAATATAGTTAAATTAGTTGAGTTTGGTAATTATTTTCTAGTCCTTGTGGGTCTTTTCTTAAAATACTATAATCGCTACCCCTACCCAAAAACATACAATACGGGATTGAGGAACCATCCACAACCACCACCGGGGTATGCACCTAAACAGAGTCTGGAAGAATTGTTGACCAAATTCATCACATTGACGGAGACTGGATTCCAAAATCACGAGACGTCGATAAAGAATTTGAAAGTCCAAGTAGGACAGTTAGCAACAATACTAGCCGGGCAAGCACAAGGATCACTGCGTAGTTACACTGAAAAGATTCCTATGGAGCAAATCCATGCCATCACATTGAGGAGCGGAAAAGAGGTTGATGTGACTAGAAATAGACACATCTTTTGTGCTTAATTGTATACGATTTGGTATATTTTGATAGATAAATTGATACATAGGCTACCTAATTGTATATTCATGTCAATGTAGGTGGAATCGAAGAAATCAAGATAACAAGGGAGAATAAGGATGAATGCATTGGAGTTGATAAAGTTCAAATTAGACCAAGAAAAGTGCATAAAAAGAGTCAACAAAGATAAAGACTCGGTGATCGATCGGCATTTATCATCGACCGATCGCCGAAACACGCTGAAAAAGAGCCTGAAAACAGAATACATTCACGATCGATCGGTATTATTCACGATCGATCGCCACAATGCAATGAAAGTCGGCGATCGATCGGCAACATCTCATCGATCACGAGAAGTTTCTGGCTAAAAAATAAAAGCCAGCGATCGATCGCCATCTTGCACCGATCGATCGCCAGCAGAGTCCGAGAAATTAAGGAATGTTAGCTTTTTACCATCTTGGGGGACTCTAACATAATCCCTAAGCCTCCCCACCTCTATAAACACTAAAATTAGCCTCCCTAACTGAGAATTCGAACTTTTAATCATAGTTTAGACTTAGAACACAAATTTACTTTGAAGTTTTGAAGACGGATTGAAGACTCGACAAAAGGCGGGATTGCAACCTCGACGGGTACCGATTATTCTAGTTTGTCTTAGTTTTTGCTTATGCTTTTCATACATTATTTTGTTATTTTTCCATTGATTATGAGTAGATAAACTCATCCTCTTGGTTGAGGAAGACAAAACCATTTGAGTTTAATTTATTCAAGAGACTGTTGTATTGAATTGATGATTTTTATTGAATATCATAAGTTTTTCTATTATTCTTGTCATGATTATGTTGTTGGTTATTAGATTAGCTACCTAATGATTTTTTTCATACAATATAATGATAAGTTTGATATCAAATATAGGGATGGCAACGGGGCGGGTTTGGGACGGGTTTGGCCAATCCCAGGACCCGCCCCGCTACACATAAAACCCATACCCGCCCCGCCTAGACCCGCCGGGTTCGCGGGTTTACCCGTCCCGCCCCGCAAACAATTTTTTTTTTATAAAAAAAACAATTTGGTATAAATTAATTTTGAAACACAAAAATTGAGTTTTGAGATTGAATTTAATGTTTTCCTCTAGTAAATATTATAATAAGCATCGTAAAACTATCTTTAAACTATCAAATATTTATTATTTAGTTTTTATTCCATTCAAAATGTTCAACTTCTTTACCATTAACACATGAATTTTGATATGAAATTAAACAATAACACATTATTGTACAATCAAAGAAGTGAAATGTATATTCAATATTAAATTTTTTTTAAAAAAAAATTAAAAATGCATAGCGGGGCGGGTTCGGGGCGGGTTCGGCCAATCCCAGGACCCGCCCCGCCCCGCTTCCAAACCCGGTTGAAGCGGGTTTGGACCCGCCCCGGCGGGTCGGGTTCAATACGGGTCCGGGTTTGGACCCGCCCCATTGCCATCCCTAATCAAATCCGTAATTGTTTGATTAATTGAATTTGCGAACCAACTAGGATTGATAATTCTCTGCTGCTGAGGTTATTAAATTCCTAGGGAAAACTTTTGACTAGATTAAACATAACTGCTGTTGTTTATGTTGTTTAGCTTCACCAATCTGACTTGTTCATATGCTATCATTGATATAAATCTGAACTACTGTTGTTAGGGTTGATTAATAGATAAGGGTTAAATTTGAATGTTGTTTTCGATTTAACTACACTTAAGGTGATATAGGAGTTAAATCTTCAATGGTGAATATTCATGCATAAAATTACACATGTGAGAAAATCGATGAATTAATAAATGAATGGTAAAAAGTCCAGTTTGAGACTATAAATCAAGAACTATATCCCTTATCTGTTTTTTGAATTCTGTTTTTGCTTTTTTCTTTTGTTTTTTATTTTTGGTGAGCGACCCCATGTGTGCTGTCATGTTTTTCAACAACATACCCCCACGAGCTGACAAAAAATTGGACGACGATCACTGCCATCGTCGTCAAAGGTAACTGCTTTGTCTTATTTTCCATGATTATTACATTGAGGACAATGCATGAATTAAGTTTGGGGGAGTGCATTACTATGTCACATTTTTTCTTTGGAATTGTATCGTTCTTTGAGGACCAACAAAATTTTTTCTTGAAAACTAGTTCAATTAGTGATAAAAGAATAAATCATAGTAGTCTCTATTCCATGATGATATTAATCTCACTATGCATGTCAACTTGAGTTTTGATGATTGTAAGACCTGTTTGTGAATATCTTGTTTTGAGTTAGCATGTCAAAGATGTGGAATATTTTGAGCACTTTTGAGTCATAATCTTGTAAATTGCATTTGGAGCTAGTGAAAATCTTTGTGAACTTAATGAATTATTTTTTAGTATCTTAGAGTACCTTAGAATATATTTGATGATGACAATTTGAGGCGAAATTTTATAGTCATGAACTTGATTTGGAGATGATCTATGCGATCTTTGATACGTTTGAGACTTGCAAGCTTATCATGTATACATCAATATCTAGTGTCCATTTTTTAGCCTAATTGAGAAAGAATGATGTATGTTTAACATACTATTAGCCCTCACATTGATTGGCAAACTTATTATACCCACATATTTTGAGCCTAAATTGAAAAAATGTATCCTTGCCTAAAGGGAGTATAATGAATCTCATTAGATGCATGTGAATTGCTATATTTTGATGAGCTTATTGTTAAAAAAAATTATGAATGAGAAAAGAAACGAATAGAAAGAGCCTTGAGAAAAAAGTATCTAAAGAAGACCCAAAGTGGTCAATGCAATAAAAGAAAAAGAAGAGAAGCTCAGATTTGTGTTAAATTATGAACATTACATGATTATACTCTCTTCTTTGTGCTATCCTATCTTTTCTTGAAGGCAACACCTAGGCCTAACATTACAAGCTTAAAAAGACATTTTGATCCAAGTCTAGGGAGTGACTACATTAGTGGAGAAATGTTTAGAAATAGGCCTATGGGGTGCTCAACGATAATCTTAACTTTTATTGACTAGCATGATTTGATCTACGAAGATTGCATGAAACTTGAAAGTGACAATAGCACACACGCACATTTTGATTTGGAGACATGTTGCTTGATCTAGGAGAAAAGTTTCACGCCTTGTCAAATTGTCTGATTGACCCTTGGTTGTCTGTGAGTTAGATGTCTGAGCTACATGATTGACTGCGAATTGGTTCATTTGAATCTTCAATATTGAACTCTACTTTTTGATCTTATTTCTTGCTCGAGACGATCAATTTTCAGTTTGGGGGAGTTGATAAGTGTGATTTTTACACTTATTTTACTATGATTGTATAGTGGTTTTTGTAGTGATTCTTGGACGATATTACGCTTTTTTGTATATATTTGTATGTTTTAGGAATCTAGGTTCAAGTGCGTAAAAGTGGAGGAAATAAGCTAAAAATGATGAAAAAGGACCAAATCGAGCACACGTCGAAGAAATGACGAAAATCTCAAAAGTTGAATTTTAAGAGTGTCGATCGATCGGAATGATTCCGTGATCTATCGCCGCTGTCCATAAACTTTTGGCAATCGATCGCCAATATGTCCTGATCGATCACGGAGTTGAAGATTTTGAAATATAAAAGCAGAATGTTTTGGCGATCGATTGGTAGTTTTCGGCGATCGATAGCCAAACGCGAAAAATCGAGATTTGTTTCCTTGTTGGATATTTTGTGTCCAAAACTTGGTAAACTCTTCCACCAATATTTAAGGAGATTTCTTGGACGTTTTTTAGGGACTTTGGCTCATAATTTACCCTACAACATCAGCCTCCACTATAATTTCCATCCCCAACCATCATCCATACCATCACAACCATTGAAGAAGAAGACAATCCGGGAGAGACGGGAAGACACAGCAGTGCAAGAAGTCATCTTCGAGCATTCTTTAGTATTCCTAAACTTAGTTCTTCTTTTATTTTCAGATTCTTAATGTTTAATTTGTTGGAAACATAATTTTACATTGTTATTTGATTATGATTGTTGGCTAATTTTGTTGTCCAGAATTAGGGGATCCCATGTTGTGAACCCATAATTCAATTTAAGGTTTTTGATTGATTCTTATAATTATTTGTGCATAATTTATTGTTGTTCATGCTTTTGAGGGATTGGTCACCGTTGAATGATTATTCCTATTTAATTGACCATATGATATTGCAATACGGTTTAATAAATTGTGCCGTGGGTTTAGATTGAGTCTGACCAAGTAAAATCGAACATACGTGTGATAGCAATAGATTTACCAAAATCGAAGGCTAGTAGTTTTCATAAATCGACATACAATATTAAGTGTTAAATAAGTGCATGACCATTGTCTTGTTTCATCTTAGTATTAGACTTGTTATAGCTTGACCAAATTATAACGTGTATTAGGAAAACGCATCACCTAGAACATTTGAATTTAAATCTTAACTAATAGGCGAATTATGAGGGATTACATGAGTGAACCGAAGTCTTGATAATTGTCTCTACTGATTTATAATCTCTTTACTACGTGTTGGGTTGAATTTTGAGTTAGTAGTCAAATTAGTATAATTTACATCACTAATTATCGTAGGCTAAATATAGTTAAACTAGTTGAGTTTGGTACTTATTTTCTAGTCCATGTGGGTTCGACAACCTTTTCTTAAAATCTACTATACTAAAACTTGACACCGTGCACTTGCGGTATAATCTCTACATTGGGGGGATCAATTATTAATCCCAATGCTCATATATCCAACTTCTTAGAGATATGCAAGGTAGAATGAAAACTGGTATTGTAGCAGTATTCCGCCCAAGCTAACCAGTGCATCCATCGTTTATGGTGTTCGCTAGTGAAACACCGTAAATACAATTGAATGACTTTGTTAATCGCCTCCGTCTGGCCATCGGACTGTGGGCAATAGGCAAAAGCAAAGTTTTTTGTCATGTAAGAGGAATAACTCCTTCCAAAAAGAACTGGTGAAAGTAGCATCCCCATCGCTAACGATTGATTCCGGCAAACCATGTAGCTTTACCATGTGCTCAAAGAAAGTTTGGACGACCGAGACTGTCGTATAAGGATGAGACATGGGCATGAAGTTTGCATACTTGGAGAAACGTTCCACCACGACGAAGAGCACCGATTTACCCTGTGAAGAAGGTAGTCCATCGATGAAATCCATAGAAATATCAGCCCAAATTTGATGTGGTATGGGCAGGGGTTGTAGAAACCCTGTTGATCGCAATGTGTCTATTTTGTGACGCTGGCAAGTTATGCACGCCGAGACATAGGACTGGATATCATGTCGCATCCATAGCCAATAGAAGACCCATATAATGCGATAAAGTGTCTTTTGATAGCCCTCGTGGTGCGAGTCGTGTAGTAACTGAATAATAGTGGATAGATAAATGCTTCTTCTTTTTTATAGAAGAGAACCTCGTTCGCCACCGACCAAGGACTGGAATCTTCGTTTACTGGCAGGTCACAAATTAATTGTTGAATGTGGGGGTGATGACCTGTGTTCTATTCGAATGTTTGAATGATGTCCCATATAGGTGAAGATATGGCATGCACGATCGGTAAGTCCTCCTGGTGTCGAGATAATGTGTCTTCTACAATGTTTGATTTTCCAGGCATATACTCCACCCGAAAGTCATAATCCAAAAGCTTACTTATCCAAAGTTGTTGTGGGGATGTGGAAATGCGCTGGTCCAGGAGGAATTTCAAGCTGTAATGATCCGTTCGGATGACAAAAGAGTGACTCCAGAAATACAGATGCCAATGGCGGATCACCTTGGCGAGCCCAATTAATTCTTTTTCATATGCTGGTAGAGTTTGGTGTCACTGCAAGTGCCTGACTATAAAATGCAATAGGGCGATCATGTTGTTAAAGCACCGCGCTAATACCCGAATCCAAAGAGTCACACTCGATGATAAAATGAGTGAAAAAATCGGGTAGAGCTAAAACCAGAGTAGATGTGAGTGCATGTTTGAGGGACTCAAAAGCACAGATTGCCTCAGGGGACCAAGAGAAGGCATTCTTGCGAAGCAGTGATGTGAGAGGGGCTGCCATTGTCCCGTAATTTCGTACAAACTTGCGATAATATCCCGCCAACCCTAGGAAACCCCGCAATGCCAGAGGGGTCATTGGCTGCGGCCACTGTGTTATGGCAGAGATTCTTGCATCATTAACGGTGACACAGTGTGTCTCAAATAAGCCACCTTCGTTTGACGATACAAGCAATTGGCTCGCTTAAGAAAAAGGCATTGTTGGGCCAGGATTTTAAAGACCAATAAGAGGTGCAGTAAGTAAGCATCCATACGATTGAAAATCAGAATATCATCGAATAAAACAAGCACAAACTTGCGTAAGTAGTCCCCAAAGATTATGTTCATTAATGCCTTGAATGTGGATGATGAGTTTGTCAATCCGAATGACATAACTCGAAATTTGAAATGCATGTGGTGTGTTCGGAATGTCGTAAACGGGATGCTGGCTGCATCCATAAGAATCTGATGGTACCCGGCTCATAATCTAACTTCGAGAAATAATGTGCCCCATGTAATTCATCAAGACGTTCGTCAATTACTGGAATTGGAAACTTGTCCTTGATGGTTTTTGCATTCAATGATCTGTAATCAACACAAGAACTCCAGGAATCGCCAGATTTCTTGACAAGCAAGTCCAGCGAAGAAAAGGGAGAACTAATATGCCGAATAATTCCTTGGGTCAGCATTGACGCACAATGGCTTTCTATTTCATGTTTTTTGGCATGTGGGTACCGATAAGGCCGTACCACGATGGGGTTTGTTCCCTGCTCGAGAATGATGGTAACTGAGGGATCGGACTGGAGATAGCCCTCGTGGCTCCGAAAATAAATCCAAGAATTCCCTGAGAAGACGTTGTAGACAGCACTACTCATTGTTGTTTAGAAGAGACGTGGCGCAGTTTTGCTTAGGCGTCAAAGGGGATTGTAGTCCTAATAACGTAATTAGGGTACCATCATGTTGGAATTCATTTGCATCAGAGTGAAATCACATTGGATTTGACCCAGGGTGCATAGGCAATTGACACCGAGGACCGCTCCCAATTCTCTAAGCTTAATAAAAAAAATTCGACTGAGAACATCTCACCCCCAAGAATTAGGATGTATTCTTGCAAACTCTGGAGCTTTCCAGTGGGAGGCCATTTGAGACCAGTATGCGGAGGCTCGGGCGAGGGAGGCGAGGAAGAGCCATTGTTGTGGCCAAGTGAGCATCAAGGAAGCAGTGGTGCTTCCAGAATCAATGAGGACCCGAACAAAAGTGTTATTTACCTTACCCAGAACTTGCATGGCTTGTGCGCGTCTGGAACCACTGAGTGCATGCACAGAAACTTCAACAGCATCCTCTGTTGTGCATTATGGATCGTGATCCTCTGGTGGTTCATCAATACCCTCGAACAAAAGTAATTTCTTGCATTGATGACGTGGAGTGTATTCCTCGTAAAAATTGAAACATAAACCCTGAAGGCATCGTTCCTCCATTTCTGGTTTAGTTAATCGGTGGATGAATCGTGTTCATGGGGTCGGACGCTGACTAGTACGAGGGGTCTCCGTACGTCGTGGCCATTGTAGTCCTTCATATAGATGTGCAACGCTCATTACCCCGGTAAGTGTAGATGGTTGGTGGATGGAGACTCCCATCGCAATAGAGCCTTGTAGGCCACTTAAGAATTGTTGGACTTCCTGGATACGAGTTAGCGGTCATGCGAGTGGCCAGTTGCTCAAAACGACGCTGGTAGTCATCAACGGTCCCGGTTTGGCGTAGTTTGGCCAATTCTCCCAAGTGATTGTAACTAAGAGCAGGGCCAAAACTTAAGTGGCAATGATGTTTGAATCCCTCCCATGTAAGGTCTGCATGTCGTACTCTAATTTAGGGAACCACAACTGTGCATCTCCATCAAGATAAAACGATGCCAATTTGATGAAATCCGATTCAGGTTTGCGCTTCTGACGAAAAATGTTCACAGTGTGTCAACCAACCGATAATAGTGGATTGGCCATCAAACCTTGGAAAGTCTAATCGAAAGAATCTGGGTATCATTGGAACGGTGCTCGCAATTGAGAGAATTGGATGCTTCTGGAATATCCCGGTTGTTATTGGCAGCGCTGGTCAGACCCGTCGAAACTTGCACTGAAAGTTCATCAAAGCGCGATAAGATCGTGTCTTTGTCGGCTTTATAGTGGGCAAGGAACTCTAAAGTTGTCGCTGGAGGGTTTGGATATCCACCATAACTCCTGTCTCTGATGCCAGTTTGTTACAAGTGAAGGATATAGTTATGGACGATCTTATAGATTTGTAAGTTCTTGTGGTTTATTTGAGTTTTTCTTTGGTTTACCTATGATGGAAATTTGATGGATGAGCAGAAGGTTTGCCGTGTGTAATCTAATCTCGGCCAGAGAGATAATGAAGAGTCCGAAGGACTTGTAACCAGGTTTAAGGGAAAATCTGATATTCTTATTAATCAAGAGTCCTATTTATATAACCAAAAACCTATTTCTAAAAAATAAAGCATCAACTAGATATCTCTATCTTAAAGAAGAGATAAGCTTCCTAGATATCAAAAATCCAATATGAATAAAAAATCTTAAATAAAACCAATCCTAATAAAATCTTAAAAATCAATCATAGTAATTAAAAATTAATACAGATAAATGTTTGAGATCATACAGATAAACGTTTGTACAACTTATCATTGTTATTCTTGATCTTGGATGATGACCCCATTGGCATAATACATTATCATATAATGTTAATCATGATTATTTATCTCATCCTTCAAAATAAACGGTAGCTTAAAGTTTAAGAATGGATTTGTTTCGTTCTCTTTTAAAGTGGAACTATAATTTTAAAAAATTCTATATTTAACAAGTCAGAGGATAATCTTAGGGAAATGAATATTTCCGATGGAATGCGTTTTTGGGATGATAATTTGCTCATATGAATTTTAGAAGTTTAAGATATTTTATTTCATAAGTTCTTTTAATTTGAATTTTTTTTATAATATTTTTTTCTCTCGATTCTTTTTTATAATTTTGGATTTTTGATTGTCAAAAAATAATGTAGTGCAAGTAAAATAGGAAGAGGAGAAGTAAGCGGCGGCATTTATAGGTCCTCGCACGGTGTAGGATATTGATTCAATAGAAATCCGACACGTGTATGTTGGTAATGTACACGTGGTAAACTGCTATCCCGTCGCCCATGGGGTTTTATGTTCCCTGTTATGAAGTCTTGTATATAGTTTTTGCACGTGTATTGTAAATATTCTGGGACATGGGAAGTATTTTTGTATAAAATCAAAATTTCCAGTTACAATTAATGATATTTTTAAGCTTGCGAATCGCTTGAATAGCAAAAATCTTGTCAGGCATAAATATTTTATATAATAATATATATGAATTTTTAGAAAATTAACATATACAATATGCTTAGGTCCGTCACACCGTGGACATGCAAATGCAGGTAGACAACATGTTGTAGATTCTTGCGTCAGCTTCTTGTTATACATTGTTTATGGACTCAAGATCTGTATGAGAAGCTGTGGTTTTTTTTAGCATATATACAGTGAAATCCACAGATCAGGATGGGAGGTATCCCACCGATTCGTATAAAATATTGGTCTTTGATTTTGAGAAGCCAAGAAATATGAACTCGTTCGATTTCAGTTGTTTATCTGCGCACGCAAGAGCTCCACAACATATCAAATCTCGTAGTGTATGCGATTAAATGGTGAGGGGACCAGAAGATCCGCTGGATATACTAAAAGGAAACTATGAGTTTACAAGGAGGGAAATATGTACTATGAAAATGAAGTATTCAATTACCATAAAACACGGTTTCAAACACAGCGTTGAAGCAATATGTAAAGATATATGATGGTGTTGGGACTATTTGTCCCACGTCGGTGGGATAAGTAGGAAGGGCCAACTCTTTGTTATAAAAGGAGTCTTGGTCCTTCGATTTTAAGTGCATCAGTCAATAGCTTGTTGATCAACTTTTGGATTTAAGAAAATTCCTCTTGTTTTAGAATATTGTAAAATGTTGCGTATGTTCTGCAATTGCAGCTTTGATTGATCTTCTAAGTCGGAAAAGATTTTTTTGAGTGTATTTCTTGTCAAAGATGAGAGACGTGAGTTTTAAAGTATAACTAGTGAGAACGTTTTGTGGGTGTGTTTGGGGTGAGGAGAAAAATTATGTGGTTTTAATAATTTTCTATATAGTGCATTTTCTTCTTTGGTCGTTGTGATTTTTCTCTTGATTTAAGAGTTTTTCCATGTTAAATATTGTACGTTAGTGTTTCTCATTTTGCTTTCTTTTTCGTAAAAATGTGTGGATCCTGGGAGTGAATTTGGAGGGTCAAATTCCCGACAACAACTTTGAACTCATTCAATTTCAGTTGTCTGCGCATGCAAGAGCTCCACAACATATCACATCTGGTACTGTATAATGGTGATGGGACCAGAAGATCAGCCTGGAATATAAGGAGGGAAATATGTACCATGAAACTACGAAAGTATTTAATTACCATAAACTTTCAGTTTCAAACAGAGCGTTAAAGCAATATGTAAAGATATACATGAGATCTTATGTTGCACCTACACTCCAAATAATCACCAAATACAGTGTCGGGCACTCCGTGGACACGGACACGACATAATACGGGTGCGGCACGGTGCCAGACACGCCACGTGGCGTGTCTGGATCTTTTTTAAATTATTCAACGAATGGATTGTTATTCAACGCACTTCCTTTCCTGGTTTTCGGACATATAGACCTAATTATCTCTTGTTCATTTTATAGGGTGAACTGATTTATGTTTCGACTGTGAAATATAATTTATTCTAGCGATTTTGAGGGGTCCATTACTTACTAAAATCTTCTTATCCCATAGAGTGATACTTTATGGGATTGCTAAGATGTCCCAATTTCAAGTTGTAAATCTTTCTGATTCTTTTTAAAACAAATCTTATTTCTAATATATAGTCTGATGTAAATTTAATCAACTTCATTAGGATTCCAATTCAATAATTGCATTCTACAATTAGATGAAAGTAATAATATATGTGAAAAATAGGGGGTACTAATATACTATTGTTATAAAATAATAGTATTGTATTCTATAGAGAACAATTTAGAGAGAGAAATTTAGAGAGCTTTTCATTCTATATTTCATTTAACTTTAAGCCTCTATTTATAGGCTTAAGATTGTACCTACATGGGGGTGGAGTGTGGAAGGTAAATGGTCATCCAATATACATAAATATTACGTTTCACAACACCTTAATTAATACATGCATTAACACATGTATTTATGACATATTTATAACACTCCCCCTTGGATGTCCATACACTGCCTCGTTAAAAACCTTACCAGTAAAAATCCATTGGGAAAAAAACATGGTTAAGGAAAAAAGAGTACAGTGTGAAATAATTCCACTTCTTGAGCTCATCATTTGACGTCTTTTAGTCGTCGCATTCCAATTTTGTGAACCAACTTTTCAAATGATGAAGTCGGTAGAGACTTTGTAAATAAATCTGCCAGATTATCATTTGAACGAATTTGTTGAACATTGATTTCACCATTCTTTTGAAGATCATGAGTGAAAAAGAATTTTGGTGAAATGTGTTTCGTTCTATCACCTTTGATATATCCTTCCTTCAATTGAGCGATGCATGCAGCATTATCTTCGAACAAAGTTGTAGAAACGTTTTTGTCCAAAAACAAACCACATGTTCCTCGAATATGATGGATTACAGATCGTAACCAAACACATTCCCGATTTGCTTCATGGATCGCCAATAATTCAGCATGATTAGAAGAAGTGGCAGTTATAGTTTGTTTCATAGAACGCCAAGAAATTGCTGTACCACCACATGTGAACACATAACTCGTTTGTGACCGAGCATTATGCGGATCAGATAAATATCCAGCATCTGCATAACCTATGAGATCAAATTTGGGTGCCTTAAGATAATAAAGGCCCATATCCATCGTTCCTTGAAGATATCGAAATATATGTTTAACACCATTCCAATGTCTTCGTGTAGGTGAAGAACTATATCTTGCTAGCAGATTCACGGCAAATGATATCTCAGGGCGTGTATGACTAGCAAGATACATTAGTGCTTCAATAGCACTAAGATATGGCACTTCTGGGCCTAGTAGTTCTTCATTATTTTCATGAGGTCGAAAAGTATCTTTGTGCACATCAAGTGATCTTACAACCATAGGTGTGCTTAGTGGATGTGCTTTATCCATATAGAATCGTTTAAGCATTTTTGATGTATAAGCAGACTGATGTAACAAGATGCCATTTTCTAAGTGCTCAATTTGCAAGCCTAGGCAAAATGTTGTTTTTCCAAGATCCTTCATTTCAAATTCTTGCTTCAAATAATCCGTAGCTTTCTTGAGCTCCTCAAGAGTCCCAATAATATTTAAATCATCAACATATATTGCAATGATTGCAAACTCAGTTCCAGACCTCTTAATAAAAACGCATGGACAAATAGGATCATTCATATAGCCTTGTTTCATCAAGTATTCACCAAGACGATTATACCACATGCGTCCAGCTTGTTTCAAGCCATATAGCGATTTATACAATTTGATCGAGTAAAGTTCTTTAGAACAGTGGTCATGTCCCTTAGGTAATTTTAAACCTTCAGGGATTTTCATATAAATATCATTATCAAGTGAGCCATACAAATAGGCAGTAATAACATCCATAAGACGTATTTCAAGTCGTTCATTTGCTGCCAGATTAAGCAAATAACGAAAAGTTGTTGCATCCACAACAGGAGAATATGTCTCCTCATAATCAATACCAGGTCTTTGGGAAAAACCTTGTGCAACAAGTCGTGCCTTATACCGCACAATTTCATTTTTCTCATTTCGTTTTCGCACAAAGACCCATTTATAGCCAACTGGTTGCACATCTTCAGGTGTGCGTATTACTGGTCCGAAAACTTTACGTTTTGCCATCGAATCCAACTCTGTTTGAATTGCATCTTTCCACCTTTCCCAATCATTTCTAAGTCTACATTCATCCACAGATTTTGGTTCATGATCCTCGTTCTCATTCATAATAGTAATTGCTGTAGTATATGCAAATTTATCATCAACATTAGTTGTATATCGGTTCCATCTTTTCCCAGTCATGACATAATTTATTGAGATCTCATTATTATTAAAATTTTCAGGTACCTAAACTTCTTCTGGAAGTTTATTATTTGTCATGTCTGGAAACTCTTCAAGAGTTTTTGATTTTGAGAATTCTTCTGGATTTTCAATTTCCTCGATTTTACTATCTTCATTATTAACTTCTTTTCATTTTCGAGGATTTTTATCCTTAGAACCGACAGGTCTACCACGTTTCATAGGCGCCTTTAATTTACTAATAATGGTAGAAGGTCCTCCAGGGACACTAATTCGAATTGGAGCATTAACAGCCGGTACATGTGACTTGGTCACACGCTTTAGGTCAGAAAAAGCATCTGGCAATTGATTTGCTAACTGTTGCAAATGAATTATCTTTTGAACTTCAAGTTCACATTGTCTTGTGCGAGGATCAAAATGAGACAATGACAATTCATTCCACATAATTTTATCAACCGGCTGTTTATTTTCTCCCCCTAATGTTGGGACAAATGATTCATCAAAATGACAATCAGCAAAACGAGCCGTAAATAAATCTCCAGTTTTTGGCTCAAGATATTTTATTATAGAAGGTGATTCATACCCAATATATATGCCCAATCTCCTTTGAGGTCCCATCTTTGTGCGTTGTGGTGGAGCAATTGGAACATAAACTGCACATCCAAAAATTCTAAGATGGGAAATGTTTGGTTCCTGACCAAAAACCAATTGTTGGAGAGAATATTCATGATAATTCGTTGGCCTTATGCGAATTAATGCAGCTGCATGCAAAATAGCATGTCCCCACGCAGATATTGGGAGTTTAGCTCTCATGAGCAATGGTCGTGCAATCAATTTAAGACGCTTAATAAACGATTCTGCAAGACCGTTTTGTGTATGAACATAAGCGACGAGATGTTCAACAATTATTCCAACAGACATACAATAATCATTAAAAGATTGTGATGTAAATTCACCAGCATTATCAAGACGGATTTTCTTGATAATATAATCTGCAAAATGTGCTCGTAACCGAATTAACTCCGCAAGTAATTTTGCAAATGCCAAGTTGCGAGTTGACAATAGGCATACATGCGACCATCTCGTTGATGCATCAATTAAAATCATAAAATATCGAAATGGTCCACAAGGTGGGTGAATAGGCCCACAAATATCTCCATGTATGCGTTCTAAAATGCAGGAGATTCATTTTTAATTTTCATCGGTGACGGTCTTATGATTAACTTGCCTTGAGAACAAGCTGCACATGAGAATTCATTGGATTGAAGAATCTTCTGGCTCTTCAAAGAATGACCACGTGAATTCTCTAAAATTATTCTCATCATTATAGAACCGGGATGACCCAACCGATCATGCCAAATGATAAAATCATTATGATCAGTAAACTTCTGGTTTACCGTTGCATATATTTCAATTGTAGTTATATATGTGTAGTATAATCCAGAGGAATAAGAAGGTAATTTTTTCCAAAACAACTTTCTTTCCAAAGTTAATACTTGTAATATACAAGTATTCATTATTATCTTCACTTTTAGTCTCAATATGATATCCATTTTTACGAATATCTTTAAAGCTCAATAAGTTTCTTTGAGACATTGAGGAAAATAAAGCATTATCAATGCAAAATTTTGTTCCTCCAGGCAAAATTATAGTTGCTCTTCCGGAGCCTTCAATTAATTTTGCATTACCAGATATTGTACTAACATGAGCTTATTTCATTATTAGATATGAAAAATACTTCTTATCCTTAAGTATAGAGTGTGTTGTTGCACTGTCTGCCAAACATAATTCTTTGTCAATGATCATTGGAACGTCCATTTTCTTCAAAAAAAAATTTCAAAATGAGATTTTTTCTTCTTCTATTTATGATAAATAAAAATATTTGTATAATAAAAGAAATATTGACAATAAAAATTTATTATAAATATTTATTTGGAAACATAAAAATGAAATATTTATTTGCATACATAAAATGAAAATTCTTAGGCATTTCCATGACTAGTATCACCTTCAGGGTGATTGACAAAGAAATCAGCAACATCAAAAGAAGTAAAATCATTAAAACCATTGTCAACAAAATTATGGTCAAGATTAACATCTTTGCTATTGAAATTTGTCTCTATCATTTTCTCTTTTTTCTTCAATGATTCTTGATAGAGATCAGCAAGATGCTTTGGCGTACGACAAGTACGAGACCAGTGGCCTTTCATGCCACAACGATAGCACTTATTCTCCTCCATTTTATTTTGGTTTACATATTTCTCATCATTATGCTCCCACTTCTGGTGGTGTGCAATGTTTTTTATATGACCACCACGATTATTGTTGTAACGGTTATTGTTACGTTCCCACTTCTGGTGGTGCTTAATACTTTTGATATGGCCACCACGATTATTCTTGTAACGATTTCGACCATGACCACGACCTCGGCCTCGATTTTGTTCATTATTATATCGCACAGTTGTCGCATTTACTTCAGGAAATGGAGCAGCACCAGTTGAACGAGCCTCATGATTTTTCAACAAAAGCTCATTATTTTGTTCAGCAACAAGAAGACAAGAAATCAATTCAGAATATTTTTTGAAACCCTTTTCATGATATTGCTGCTGCAGGAGCACATTCGATGCGTGAAAAGTGGAGAATGTTTTCTCCAATAAATCCTCATCAATTAAATGTTCCCCACATAATTTCAACTTTGAACTGATTCGAAAAATTGCTGAATTATACGCATCGTAAGTGCATCCACTCATAACGAGCTTTTGGATGAATAACCATTTTTTGGTGTTCATATCTTTCCTTCAAACTAGTCCACAAGGCAAAGGGATCCTTTACCGTAAAATATTCCATTTTTAACCCTTCATCAAGGTGGTGGCGGAGGAAGATCATTTGTCATGCCTCGATTTGTTGTATACACGTATGATATGATTATGGTGTAATTATATCAAATGGTGGTATGTTAATGGGGGGTTCGGGTGGAACCAATAATGAAGAAATACATGTATGAAATGATATATGGCAAGGAATGAAACATGATGTACAAAATGTAGTGCAAAGAAATGATTTGAATTATAGTATGCATTTGATATGAATTTATATACCTTTGCCTTTCATTAAGGTTGCATTAGCATGTGAATTCGAATTTGGATTTTATTTACATGTACATGTTACTTAACATGTAATTACCTTTAACTGACATGATAGCAAGTGAATTAGGGAACTAAGGATCTATATCAAGTGGATTAGGGAAGTGGAATCACATAATACACCATTTTACACCTACAAATCTCTACCAAGCTCATCTCCATCTCTTTCAAATTCCTTGTGGTTTGAGCTTGGGATTCACCTGTAAATTGAGCTAGGAAGGCGTGTGAAGTGATTTCTTAATATCTTGGTAAGGATTTCATGGTTTTACACTTGAATTATGTAATTGGTATTGATTTATGTGAAGGGGAATATCAATTATTGATGCTTAGAATCATAACTTGTTTCTTTGCCAAGAATTGGATTCTAGGATGTTAGGAACATGTTTATATGATAGTAGGGAGTACATGAATCATGGTTACATGTGAAATTATGGGTAAGAGAAGAAGAACCATGAAGATAAGCTCAAAATCGCCATTGTCTCATTTTTTATGATCGTGCCGATCGATCGGCATGTGGTCTCGATCGATCGCCGCGAACAGTAAAGTTTTAAGGCGGTTTGAGCATGAGGCGATCGATCGGTGAGTTTGAGGCGATCGATCGGTACATGTGGCGATCGATCGGTGATTTTGTTCGATCGATCGGTGAAGAGTGAACAGTTCGGCGATCGATCGAGAATTCGGGGCGATCGATCGGTGATGGCAGAATGTTGAAAAATGTTATATTTTTGTAGAATTTGATTTTAATGCCTATGATAACATGATATATTGTTGGCATTGTTGTAGCATCATCTCAGGGGACAGGACAACGAGGCACTTAGCCAGTGACGCCTAATTTATCTCGTTTGTGTCGCAGTACAGGTACGTGTTGACGTACGGAGTATAGATATTGTGTGATGATGTTTATGAGATTGATATCATATGAATTGTGTTATGTTGTTATCATATGATTGGTAGTATCATATGCCTATACATTCATGGATATCATATGTATGTGAGATATACGCCTGGTTTGGGTATATGCTCGGTTATGTATTTGAGATATATGCCTGGTTTGGATATATGCTCGGTTATGTGACATAGAGATATATGCCTGGTTTGGATATATGCTCGGTTATGTGACAGAGAGATATACGCCTGGTTTGGGTATATGCTCGGTTATGCTATATAACAATATACGCCGGTTTTTTGGGTATATGTTATGGCTATTATCATTTGAGGACGGTACTATGATATGTGCTGCTAATATGAAGATGTGAGGTGGTTCCACTGACATATTGAGCTGAATAGGCATATCATTTTAGTCTTGTGATAATAGGGTATGTGTTGAGACATGTCATGACATGGTGCATTTGTGGATGCATGAGACAGAACATTCACACGAGATGTTTTATTGTGCTTTATCATTGTTATTGATATTGTATTTTGATATCGCACTGAGATAGTTGTTTATCTATACTCACGTTTTGTGAATGTTTCTGTAGGGACTCATAGACGTGGGGAGCGTGAGTCTTATTCCGCTGCGAGGTGAACCACTGCATAGGAGTTGTACTGGATTAGGTTGTTCATGTTACATGTAATGTATATGTGAAAAAGTTAGTTGGTTTTTGTACTAGTGGTTTGGTACATCTGTCACAACTTAACTAGTAAGATACTCTTAATCAGTGTATGTTATTACTTAATTCAGACTCACATATGTATGCTTAAGGAAATACATAATGGATTAAGTAAAGAGGACCCCACATTAGTGATATCAGAGCAGTGGTTCGAGAACGGGGTGAACATGGGTAGATGAAGTGTATTAGGGAGTTACCTAAACACTTTGAGAATGATACTAGCATGTTAGTATTTGGAATATGATGTTATTCTAACATGTTATATACTTGTAAATGTTATTGTTAACCCTTGTTATACAGTTATGACAGACAGAGGGTATCATGAGGATGTTGGGGATGCCCTGAGTGGCAATGCTAGTGTGAGGATGGCGCCTGTGCCACCACCACCGATTGAGCAAGGGCCAGTGGAACAGGTACTGTTGCCTGGAGAATTGACTTTGACGCAATTTCTGAGTTATCAGCCACCCAGGTTTGAGGGGACTGAATCAGGAGAACTGGCAGAGGAGTGGCTGGAACGTGTGGAACAGATCTTTGTGTCAGCACCGTGTGCCAAGACTGCTTGGTTACGCTTAGCTGAATTCCAGTTAGCTAAGAAAGCTATGATGTGGTGGAAGTCCACAGGACTTGAGTTGAGGGCTCAAGGACATACAGTGAACTGGGATGTGTTTAGAACAAAGTTTCTGGAGCATTATTTCTCTGTTGCTGCAAGGCAGAGGAAAGAGGATGAATTTACAAATTTGAGACAGGGAGCAATGACAGTATCTGACTATGCTGTGCATTATTCTTCTTTGCTCCGGTATGTGCCACATATTGCTGTCAACACAAAGGCAAAGATCAGACAGTTTGTGAAAGGATTGAGGCCTGAATTATTTGATAGGGTAATGTCCAATAACCCTACATCATATGAAGAAGCGTTGACTAGAGCCGAGATGGCTGAGATTGCTGTAGGGGTGTATAAAGATGTTGGACAAGCCCAACCACCGGCATCGGACAGTATGAGACCTAGAGGAGAACCATTTAAATCATCACGAGGTGGTGCATCTTCATCTAGGTTTAGTGGGAAACATTTTGGATCACAAAAAGGGGGTGATCGGACATCTAAGGGACAGTTCCAAGGTAGTAGTAGTGGCAGTGGTGTGCAATGTTTTAAATGTGGTGGACCACATTTGAAACGAGATTGTACTCAATTGAATCCAGTAGTTTGTTTCCGTTGTGGGAGGCCAGGACATGTGATCCGTGATTGTACTCAAGTGGGTGGACAACAGAGGAGAGGACCCATTTCAGAGACTACAGTACAACAGAGACCACAGGGTGTACCACAGTCTGGTGGAGGACAGAGGACAGGAACACCTCAGGCTCAGGTGTATGCACTGAACAGGGAGGAAGCAGAGGCAGCTCCTGATGATGTGATAGCGGGTAAGTGTACTTTGTTTACTTATCCTGCTTTATTGTTGATTGATACTGGTGCATCACATTCTTTTATTGCACAAGCATTTATTGATCGGTATCATATATGCTCGTCTCCACTGTTGATGCCTCTTTATGTCTCGACACCCATGGGAACTACTGTGATGACTTGTCAGAGTGTGTCTGATTGTGCTATTCAGTTTGAGACTGAGTATGGGCTACAGGCTGATTTGATTGTGTTAGCTATGTCAGATTTTGATTGCATCCTTGGAATTGATGTGTTGAGTAAATATCAGTCTGTTGTGGATTGTAGTCAGAAGATAGTGAGATTTCAGTCTGATACTGGAAATCAGTGGTTATTCTATGGCAGGGATCGAGGGCAAGGATTCCTTTGATATCAGCAATCCGAATGTCGCGTTTGTTAGAACGTGGACATGCGGGGTATTTGATTTATGCCCTTGATGTAAATGAACAGAAAAGAGAAATGAAAGTGGAGGAGATACCAGTGGTTGCAGAATATGCGGATGTGTTTCCAGATGAGATACCTGGATTCCTACCGATTCGAGAAGTTGAATTTGGTATTGATCTGATACCTGGTACTTCTGCAATTTCACGGGCTCCTTATCGGATGGCACCAACTGAATTGAAAGAGTTGAAAACGCAATTGCAAGATTTATTGGACAAGGGGTACATACGTCCTAGTGTATCGCCTTGGGGTGCTCCGGTTTTATTTGTTAAGAAAAAGGATGGGACAATGAGATTGTGTATTGACTATAGACAATTGAACAAGGTAACGATAAAGAATAAATATCCTCTTCCTCGTATTGATGATTTGTTTGATCAGTTGCAGGGATCAAGAATTTATTCTAAGATAGATTTGAGGTCAGGATATCATCAAATACGTGTGAGGGAAGGAGATATACAGAAGACAGCATTCAGAACTCGTTATGGGCATTATGAGTTTTTGGTGATGCCATTTGGAGTGACAAATGCTCATGCTGTCTTTATGAGTTTAATGAACCGTGTGTTTCAGGAATACCTTGATCGATTTGTCATTGTCTTTATCGATGATATACTGATCTATTCACAGAGTGATGCAGAACATGTTCAACATTTGCATATGGTATTGCAATTGTTGAGGACACATCAGTTGTATGCCAAACTCAGTAAGTGTGAGTTTTGGTTGACTAGTATCGGCTTTTTAGGACATGTTATTTCAGAAGAAGGTATATCAGTTGATCCAAATAAAGTGGAAGCAGTGTTGAATTGGTCAGCACCTACTTCTGTGCCAGAGATTCGTAGTTTCTTGGGTTTGGCTGGCTATTATAGACGGTTTGTTGAAGGATTTTCAGCGATTGCCAAACCATTGACACATTTGACACAGAAGGGAGTATCATTTCAATGGTCAGAGGCTTGTGAGCGTAGTTTTCAGGAATTAAAACATCATTGACTACAGCTCCAGTCTTGATCATTCCATCTGAGCATGATAGGTTTGCAGTATATACTGATGCATCTTTACTTTGTTTGGGTTGTGTATTGATGCAGGACAAACATGTAGTGGCTTATGCATCACGACAGTTGAAGCCACATGAAATGCGATATCCAGTACATGATCTGGAATTGGCTGCCATTGTCTTTGCATTGAAGATATGGCGACATTATTTATATGGGACGTCGTTTACCATATACACAGATCATAAGAGTTTAAAATTTCTATTCCCTCAAGCGGAGTTGAATATGAGACAAAGGAGATGGATGGATCTGTTGAAAGATTATGATTGTGAGATTGAATATCATCCAGGAAAAGCTAATCTTACAGCAGATGCCTTGAGTCGAAAGGTACATCATACAGCTGATGAGATGATTCATTTATCCACATTGATGACTTCTTGTTGTACGTTGGGTTATGATTTTGATGTGGAAATAGTGCCAGTACGGGTATCAACATTGTTGGTTGAACCCGACATTTTTGAGAAAATCAGAACGGTACAACTGACTGATGATGAAGTACAACAGTGGAAGGAAAGGCTAAGGCAAGGACAAACATCTCAATTTGTACTTACCAATGATGGAACTTTGAAATACAAAAATTGTTGGGTAGTACCTGCTTCATTAGGACTACGCCAAGAACTACTACAACGTGCTCATTGTAGTAGATACAGTATACATCCTGGAGGGAAGAAAATGTATCATGATCTACGTACACAATTTTGGTGGAAACGTATGAAACATGATGTATTGAGCTTTGTAAAACGGTGTTTGATCTGTCAACAAGTGAAAGCGGAAAGACAAAGACCAGGAGGTGAATTACATAGTTTGGAAATTCCTCAGTGGAAATGGGAACATATCACGATGGATTTTGTGACTCATTTGCCACAGACGTCTTCTGGTTGCGATGCTATTTGGGTGATTGTTGACCGACTCACCAAAGTATCTCATTTTGTGCCATATTGTATGACATTTACATATCTGAGAATGGCACAGTTGTACATTCAACATGTAGTGAGACTACATGGTATTCCAGTTTCCATTGTATAGGATAGGGATCCGAGATTTACTTCTCATTTCTGGGAAGGGTTACAGACAGCGTTGGGAACTGAAGTGCGGTTGAGTACAGCATATCATCCTCAGACAGATGGACAAACAGAGCCTACGATACAGACGCTTGAGGATATGTTGCGTGCCTGTGTATTAGAGTTTGATACCTCTTGGCAAGAGTCATTGCCATTAGTGGAATTTTCATATAACAATAGTTATCAATCTAGTATACAGATGTCACCATTTGAGGCTTTGTATGGGCGACGATGTAGATCGCCATTGTATTGGGATGATGTGGATCAGTCTACTTTACATGGACCGGATATGATTCATGAAATGGAAGAGAAAGTAAAGGTCATTCGATTGAAACTTAAAGCTGCTCAGGATAGACAGGCTGCGTATGCCAATAAGCGACGTAGACCACTTGAATTTCAAGTTGGTGACTGTGTGTTCTTGAAAATCTCACCTTTTAAAGGTGTAGTACGGTTTGGTAAGCGTGGAAAATTGTCTCCACGGTATATTGGTCCGTATGAGGTATTGCAACGTAATGGTACGTTGGCATATCGATTGGCACTACCACCGGCATTGAGTAGTATTCATGATGTTTTTCATGTTTCACTGTTGAGGAAGTATGAACCAGATCCGAGTCACGTATTACAGTTACCTGATGTACAGTTGGATACAGATGTGTCGTATGAGGAACGACCGGTTATGATCTTGGATCGAGCTGAACGCATGTTGCGTAATAAGGTGATTCCTATGGTTAAGGTACAGTGGGACAGACGGGGTGTCGAAGAGGCAACGTGGGAGACGGAGCAGCATATGATGCAACGGTATCCGGATTTGTTTTCTGGTATGATTTTACAGTTTATGATACTGTTAGTACATACATACTGTACTGTTACATACATGATCATGTTTCCTTGCTTCATATAGTCGGATTGTTGCGTTGCATACTGATACATGCATAGTTGTATATGCAATTTCGAGGACGAAATTCAATGAGTGGGGGAGAATTGTCATGCCTCGATTTGTTGTATACACGTATGATATGATTATGGTGTAATTATATCAAATGGTGGTATGTTAATGGGGGGTTCGGGTGGAACCAATAATGAAGAAATACATGTATGAAATGATATATGGCAAGGAATGAAACATGATGTACAAAATGTAGTGCAAAGAAATGATTTGAATTATAGTATGCATTTGATATGAATTTATATACCTTTGCCTTTCATTAAGGTTGCATTAGCATGTGAATTTGAATTTGGATTTTATTTACATGTACATGTTACTTAACATGTAATTACATTTAAATGACATGATAGCAAGTGAATTAGGGAACTAAGGATCTATATCAAGTGGATTAGGGAAGTGGAATCACATAATACACCATTTTACACCTACAAATCTCTACCAAGCTCCTCTCCATCTCTTTCAAATTCCTTGTGGTTTGAGCTTGGGATTCACTTGTAAATTGAGCTAGGAAGGTGTGTGAAGTGATTTCTTAATATCTTGGTAAGGATTTCATGGTTTTACACTTGAATTATGTAATTGGTATTGATTTATGTGAAGGGGAATATCAATTATTGATGCTTAGAATCATAACTTGTTTCTTTGCCAAGAATTGGATTCTAGGATGTTAGGAACATGTTTATATGATAGTAGGGAGTACATGAATCATGGTTACATGCGAAATTATGGGTAAGAGAAGAAGAACCATGAAGATAAGCTCAAAATCGCCATTGTCTCATTTTTTATGATCGTGCCGATCGATCGGCATGTGGTCTCGATCGATCGCCGCGAACAGTAAAGTTTTAAGGTGGTTTGAGCATGAGGCGATCGATCGGTGAGTTTGAGGCGATCGATCGGTACATGTGGCGATCGATCGGTGATTTTGTTCGATCGATCGGTGAAGAGTGAACAGTTCGGCGATCGATCGAGAATTCGGGGCGATCGATCGGTGATGGCAGAATGTTGAAAAATGTTATATTTTTGTAGAATTTGATTTTAATGCCTATGATAACATGATATATTGTTGGCATTGTTGTAGCATCATCTCAGGGGACAGGACAACGAGGCACTTAGCCAGTGACGCCTAATTTATCTCGTTTGTGTCGCAGTACAGGTACGTGTTGACGTACGGAGTATAGATATTGTGTGATGATGTTTATGAGATTGATATCATATGAATTGTGTTATGTTGTTATCATATGATTGGTAGTATCATATGCCTATACATTCATGGATATCATATGTATGTGAGATATACGCCTGGTTTGGGTATATGCTCGGTTATGTATTTGAGATATATGCCTGGTTTGGATATATGCTCGGTTATGTGACATAGAGATATATGCCTGGTTTGGATATATGCTCGGTTATGTGACAGAGAGATATACGCCTGGTTTGGGTATATGCTCGGTTATGCTATATAGCAATATACGCCGGTTTTTTGGGTATATGCTATGGCTATTATCATTTGAGGACGGTACTATGATATGTGCTGCTAATATGAAGATGTGAGGTGGTTCCACTGACATATTGAGCTGAATAGGCATATCATTTTAGTCTCGTGATAATAGGGTATGTGTTGAGACATGTCATGACATGGTGCATTTGTGGATGCATGAGACAGAACATTCACACGAGATGTTTTATTGTGCTTTATCATTGTTATTGATATTGTATTTTGATATCGCACTGAGATAGTTGTTTATCTATACTCACGTTTTGTGAATGTTTCTGTAGGGACTCATAGACGTGGGGAGCGTGAGTCTTATTCCGCTGCGAGGTGAACCACTGCATAGGAGTTGTACTGGATTAGGTTGTTCATGTTACATGTAATGTATATGTGAAAAAGTTAGTTGGTTTTTGTACTAGTGGTTTGGTACATCTGTCACAACTTAACTAGTAAGATACTCTTAATCAGTGTATGTTATTACTTAATTCAGACTCACATATGTATGCTTAAGGAAATACATAATGGATTAAGTAAAGAGGACCCCACATCATTGCTTTAGCCTTTTCTTGATTTGTGGCTATACTTTCTTCTTTTATGGTTTCTCCAAGACCATTTGCTTCTAGATGAATTTCAGCATCTAATACCCATGATAGATAATTCTTTCCAGTGATATCAAGAGCAACAAACTCGAGTTTTGCAAGATTAGTCATACTGTAATTAAAATCAAGAAAACAAATAAAACTTACCACACTTACACAAAGTTGGCTAGAGATTCGTGCTGATAACGTGTTATAAAATAATAGTATTGTATAGAGAACAATTTAGAGAGAGAAATTTAGAGAGCTTTTCATTCTATATTTCATTTAACTTTAAGCCTCTATTTATAGGCTTAAGATTGTAGCTACATGGGGGTGGAGTGTGGAAGGTAAATGGACATCCAATATACATAAATATTACGTTTCACAATACCTTAATTAATACATGCATTAACACATGTATTTATGACATATTTATAACAACTATAAATTTATGCTAGACATTATTAATGTAGAAATATTCTGAAATTCTGAAAAATGTGACTTTTCCATAATTCCTTCGGATTTGAATAATTTGCACTTTTATCGAAAATATTTAACAGTTGATTTGACTATAAAAAATATAATCTTTACGGCCAAATTCTCACATAAATGATTAAATTGACAGTCATTAGTTGCATTACACCAACAAAACATGGCCAACCCCACAAAAAGTATCTGAATAATTTCCCAAAGAAATAAATAAATTAAAATTTCCTATAATTACGAATAAAATTTTATCGTCATGTGACCTTTTTAAAAAAAAATTGCAGGAGATTAAGGATCCTCGATTCCACGTCAAGATAGCTCAAAATTATAATCTTTGAGTAATAAATATAACGAGAATTACAAAAATGGTATCATAGAATAAGAATGTTTGTAATAGTAGTCCCAAAAAAATTGATATTTTTATCAAATATAGTCTCATCGTTTAGTTAACAGTTTTGTTAAAAAAAAAAATTCAATGAGATTATATCTGTCAAAAACATTTATGTGAGACTACTTTTAATTAAAAATAATTTATTTGAGATTACATTTGATTAATATCAAAATATTGGGACTTACATTGTAAATACTCCTATTTTATGAAACAATTTTGTAATTTATCTGCATATAACTACAAAGCCGATTAACCTTAACCTCGGAAGGACAGTGATGGTCTGGTGGAAACACATTCAATTCTGAGTGGATGATTATTCCCCTGTTTAGAAACTTCTTTTTTAAAACCTTTCAATTATATACACAGCTTGTCAGGGTTTTTTAACAATTTAACCCTATTTTTTATTATAGTTATAAAAATAATCGAATTTTTTTTTTTATAAAAATAACCTAAGTCGCCATCTCAGATGGCGACAACAATATCATAAATTTTTTTTTTAAGATGTCGTCATCTCAGATGGCGACATTAAAGAAATTTTTTTTTTTTAAAACTTATGTCGCCATCTCAGATGACGACATCAATAAAAAAAAATTTTTATTGATGTCGCCATCTTAGATGGCGACATCAATACAATAAGAACAAACCCTAGCCTTCATTTTACATCGGCCGCCGCTTCTTTCTTCTTCTCAAACATCCGCGCGATATACTCTCCAGATTCTCGAACATCCGCCGTGTAAAATTCAATTTCTTATCTAACTTATTTAAGGTATGTTTTTTTATTTTTGTTTTGCTTTGATTTTAGATAAATCATGATATTTTATTTAGAATCTTTTGTTTGATTTTTGTTATTGTTTAATTTTAGATTAAATATGATTTTGATATGTAAATTGGGAGTATATGTGTTGTGGGTTAATATTTTGACGATATTGATGTTGAAATGTTGGTTCCGGTGGGCGGGGTGCAAAAATGAATCTGCCCGGCGGTGGTCCGGCGGCGGCCCGGCGGCGGTGGCTTACGGCTAAGTGGGTTGGCGGTTGTTGACGGTCGTTGTGTGACGACCGTAAGTAGTCGACGGATATTGTTTGTAATGTTGAGATTAATGTTTTTAATTTTTTGTGTTATATTTCAGGATGGATTCAATGAGGCAACCAGGCCCGATCGACACACATCTTTTGTCATTGCAGTCTTCACATCAATCCGAGGATGTATGGGCAGGTGATATGGATAGCATACTGCGTGGGAGAAACCCACATAGTTATTTTTAGGATTTGTGTCCACTAGATACACGTGTTGTTAATTTGTTGCACGTGATAGGATTTTATGGTATATATAGGTGTGGTAAGATTGAGCTTGAGATGCATCTGATCACAGCTTTAGTTGAGAGATGGCGCCGTGAAACACACACATTTCATCTCAGATCGGGAGAGGCGTCTATCACACTGCAAGACATTGCAGTAATATGGTCATTGCCAGTAGATGGCATCGTAGTGTCGGGGATTGATATTGATAGAACTCTACCCGATTGGCAAGAATATTGCCATACATATTAGGTTTCTTACCAGACATCACAGACCTTAAGGGCGCACGTTTGAAATTAGTTGCTTTGCATAATCATTTGCAGCTCAATCCATTGGATGAAAATAGTACATCAGATGATGTTGTTAAGTTTACACGGGCTTGTGCGTTGTTGATGTTAGGGGGGATTATGTGCCCTGATACATCAGGTAATTTTGTTAGGTTACTGTATTTACAGAAGTTTGAGGATATCGACTCTGCCCATACATATAGTTGGGGTAGTGCTGTGTTGACGTACTTGTATCGTGAGTTGTGTACGCCATCAGAGAGAGGGAAAAAAGTGATAGGTGGTGCCTTGCAAATCGTACAGGTAAATATGTTTGTTTATTTTAAATAATTAAATATGTTTGTTTATTTTAAATAAATCTAACTTGTATTATTGATGTCATTACAATAAATGAGATTTGGGCATGGTCACGAATCCCAAGTTTGACTCCTCAATTGGGTGGTGAAAGATCTGATTATGGGCCACTAATGATCGGTCCAGATAATGTGTTACCTGCTGCTCAATATGGTGCAAGGTAACACGAATATGTCTTGTTTTATGACTGTTTGTATGTGTTAATGCATCTAATCATTTATCTGAAGGAATTACGGAGTTAGGAACATATAAAGGCCCGTTGATTTTCTTCGATATCGTTGAGATGCAATGATTTGAGAGAATACTCCGACAATTTGGTATGCTACAAGACATACCAGAAGATCCACAATTGGGGGATAAGGCATTGCATCATATTGGTCGAAGGGGAAACGTCAACAAAGACTGGAGCGCTCGGCATCTCGCATACATACTTTGCTGGGAGAGGGCAAATGATCTACGTGTTGAGAGACCACGATTTACTGATGGTGGTTACTACGTTGTTGGCGGATACACCGAGTGGTATGAACAAGTCACACGTAGATACATTGGACGTGGCCAATATTTTGTACAGTCGGGATATCAACATGGTGATGGCCCGGCATGGCAGCACGTGGTACGTGAATTAAGTTAAAATTTGTTTTTATAATTGTGATTAGATGTATATATTTTATATTCTATATTTGGACTTTGCAGATTGAGCAGATGGAGCAATTAACTACAAGCTATGACCGACATCTGGCTGATGACTTGCCTATGACGACAGAGGCGATGAGGCAACACAGAAGTATGTTCGAGAATGTGGTGCGAGTGGCTCGTGAACGACGAGATAGAAACTTCCTGGCATACAATGAAATCCAGTCTGCTGATACACATATGCCGGCAGATGTTGCAGGTCCATCTACATGGACAGAGTCGGATATGCAGACAGATATTGCAGGTCTATCTACGTGGACAGAGCCAAATATGTATATATACTATTATATTCCTGTGCCTGCACCATCAGATGATATATCTCCCTTCACGCCATATCCCCCCATGCCCACTGAAGCCCAGTCTAGCAGCGTGGATACAAATGTAAATATTGGGTTTGCAACATACTTTTTATAACTATAATAAAAAATGAGGTTGAATTATTAAAAAACCGCAGCTTGTCATATGTCATAATTTTCTTGGAGTTTTTTATAAATAAATTTCAATCATGTATAAAAATTTATGCCTCGAGAAGTGTTAGGAGGATATTCGCCTTGGCATCACCATGTATACCTGCAAAACAAAGACAAATGCAAATACACAATATGCAAATATAATAGTAAACTCAAAAGGATATCGAGTCAGACTCAGATCTGTTGTCTTCCCAAATCTACGTCACAGAGAGAATCCAAGGTAAAAGCCGGAAGGTGAAGGCAACACCCAACACCACTCTACTGCCCGACCACTGCCCGACCAAAGCACACAGCAATGGACAGGAACCTCAATCTGCCTCCCACTAGACAGAACCACTCACCACGCACAGAGTCAGAACGTACAACATCAGTAAACACTGAAGTGCACACAACACTCACCGGTAAGAACCCCAAGCGCACACACCACTCATCCGAACCACACGACCACACAGCACTCACCAACGCCAAACCACCGAACGGAAATAGCCACCGAACAGACAAGTCACTCGCAAACACATAGCCTCAATCCCCACCGAGAAAGAATGTAAGGCCTCTCTACCTCAACAGTGTTGGAATGACATAATATGGACTAAACATGCATTAATAACATCTTATGGTTCCGGTTGTTACATGAGCTAACGGGATTATATGCCAAAAAATAAAATTTCAAAACTTATTAGTTACATTCCCATAAACGAATGCTAACATTATAGGTTTATACTACTCCTAGAGTAGATACTATCATCCTGAATCCTATTCCTCTTTGTTCTCCTTGCAGCTCACTGTCTCAACCCGAACCTTAGCCCTTCAGTCCAAAAGTGTACCTACAGGGACAACCCATCATGAACATGTATATCATTACTTAACATCATAAGATAATGGAATATAAATAAGTGCATGAAATAATCGTTAACATATACTTCCTGTTTAATCGCATAACCCTCTTTTGTTGTCCCTGTTTCATATTCATGCATGTAATCATTACATATATGATTAAAATCGTACTTCACTTATATGCTCATAATCAACAATGTTAATTAGAAATGTGACTGTTCTGGTCCTGTTATGTCAGCGGCACAATTGGACCCCTCGCTTGACATATAGCGGTATTGTGATATCCCTCGCTACGCCTTGATAGCGGATATATCTCCTCGCTAGCTATGTCAGCGGTAAGTACCTTCCTCGCTTGCCCATAACAACCACCAGAATACTCTACCATTTCTAATAACATAGTTTAACATACATCTTAAACATCATAGCATCCCTACTCATCATAAACATCATCCTTACTTATCATAAACATCATCGTATCTTTACTTATCATTAACATCATCAACCTGTTACATAAATACTTATGCAATCATTGCGTAGCCATAGTATAGGAGTGTGTTTTACCGTCCGATGCCCGTACGTCTCTTACGTACCTTAATCTCAAAAGTGGAGAAGTTGAAGAACTTTATCTCCTTGAAGTTGTGGGTACCTGGGATGGTTCTACACAACCATACAAATCAATATTAGACGCCAATTATAGTCCAATACCAAAAATCCCACAAAAATAACCAAAAACACACATTTTTGCATCTCGCGATCGATCGCCACCCAGGCCTGATCGATCACGAGATCATACTGGCCGATTCTGAAATTTTCAGCCCTTGGCGATCGATCGCCACTTTTGGCGCGATCGCTCGCCAGCCTCGCCGATCGATCGCCCAAATGTGGCGATCGATCGCCAATGGCTTTTGGAGCCTACTGGTTGCGCGCGATCGATCGCCAATAACGGGCGATCGATCGTCTCTGCCTGTGTTGCGGAAAACACCATTTTTGCACCTTAAATTATTCACCAACCTCAACAACACTTATACCAACAACCCAAAAACATAAAAACACTTCAAACCTTCATTTTACACCATTAAACAACCAAAAATCCTACACCCATCCAAAAATCATACCAACCCAAAATAAACTCATTTCAAACAATCAAAAACCATTTCAAAATCAAACCAAACATCATAAAAACTTTAGAAGGGTTCCATACCTCTTGAGGACTCCAAATCCTACCAAAAATCTCACAAACAAAGGTTTTGAGAAGATTTCTCCTTCCTCTTTTGCTCAATTTCTAAAATGTGAAGTGGGTTAGGGTTGGGGATGAGATTTGGGGATTTAAGAGTGAAGGATAAAGTGAGGTGGGTATAGTGGGGTAATGGTTATAAAGATTAATTAAAATTGTACCCCAACAATTTACATGATGTATAAAATACCCTAACATGGTATTTTAAAAGCATTTTACAAAAATGCAACAACTTCAACTAAATCCATATTTCCCACATAATTAGCAACCAATACAATTAAATCATGTTAACACCTCATTTCCCAACATGCATAACATGCACCCTGAAATGCAACCCCCAGGTCACGCCTACCATGTGACTAAGCATTTCGATAAGATAATTAATTCCAACACATAAATCAATTATCACTATAATTAATCACATAAACATAATTAATGCCCAAATTGCAATTAATCATTTCGGGGATGTCACAAAGAACAGGACACAAAGTCCTCCAACCGAAGCACAAAAGCAAATTGACAAGGAATGAGGCGAAGAAGGCGTACGTTTTCAGCGAAGAAGACAATACTGAGTGAGTGAGTAGAAGGAGGCGGACGACATAAGCCAGAGAGAATTGAGAGGCGCTAATAATCAGACTTAGGGTTAAGTAGGGGGTTACCATAATCAGAATTAGGGTAGGTTAATAAAGGGTTTAGTGGGCTTAATTAATTTGGGTCACAATATCCAACAAATCTCCACCTTGGCCCAATATCGGTTTCTCTTCAGACGCAGGAAAAACACACAAGCAGACATCATCATCGCCTTATGGTCCCACAATACACAAAGTAATTGTGTGAACCAAGTTCCTGTCAAAACACAAAGTAAAGACAAGGAAAACAATAACAAGCACACAACAAGTTAAAGTAGGAAAGTAACCAGGGTAACAGTTTTATAACGAGCACACAGCAGGTTATAAAACACTAACCAAGGGACTAAACATGCATCAATCACCAGTATCAAATTTTAAAATTTTTAAATATGATTGAAACTTATTAAGGGGCAAACACTTATTACACATATCAGCATGATTAAACACATAACCTTTGAGTTTAACAACTACGGACAACAGCCATTTAACAGCATTCCAATGCACCATGCCAGGGTTAGACACATACCTACTTAAGCTACTAACAACATAAGCTATATCATGCCAAGTACTAAACATAAAATACATAACAGATCTTATAGCATTTGAATAAGGCAAATTCTTCATAGAATCAAAGTCAAAATCAGATTTAGGACATTGATCTTTACTCAACACAAAGTGAGCAGCTAATGGCACATTAACAGGCTTCGCATCAGTGAAATCTATACCTTCTTTTAGAGTAAAACCTTTAGCTACAAGTCTAGCTTTGAACCTAACAAAATCATTTTCATTCTTAACCTTAAACAACCATTTGCAATCAACAACTGAGCAATTAACGGGTTTAGGGACAAGAATCCAAGTATGATTCACAATCAAAGAATGCATTTCCTCTTTCATAGCACACAGTCAATCATTAGCAATTTTGGATTTCAAAGCTTCATTGTAGGTTTTAGGTTCACAGTTATCAATTGATTCAAACGCATTGAACACGTAAGAAGCAAGGTCAAAGTCACTTAGCTTAGCAGGTTGTCTTATGTTTCTCCTAGCCCTATCTCTGGTCAATTGATAATCATGCAAATCTTCTTGTTCATCAGCAACAAATTCATCATGCACAACATGTTCATGTTCAACAACAATATCATGATTTTCAGGCATTTCATGAATCTCAGGTTCATTAACAGGCAAGTTCACATGATTTTCAGCAAAAGGCACATTATTATCATTAACAACAAGCACACCAAGCAAATGCTCCACTTTGCTAGGAGTAGCACTGGACTCGGACTCATCAACAGGCACAGAAGGAAGCAAGCAAGGCATTTCAGACTCATTGAAAATTACATCCCTACTTATAATGCTTTTAAAATCAGGTTCAATTCTTAGCCATAGTCTATATCCCTTAACTCCCTCGGGATAACATAGGAAGACACACTTAGTAGACATATGTTCAAGTTTATCACATTTCCTATGCACAAAAGCAGAGCAACCAAACACTTTAAGATTAGAAAAATCAAGTTCTTTACCAACAAAAATTGATTCAGGACACAAACCATTTAAAGGCACAGAATGAGATCTATTGATCAAGTAAGCAGCTGTCACAACAGATTCACCCCAAACTTCTTTGAGAGGCCAGAAGATGCAAGCATACTTCTAACTTTCTCAATGAGAGTTCTATTCATCCTCTCAGCAACACCATTTTGCTGAGGGGTATAATAGGCCACAGTCTTGTGCCTTTGAATCCCAGATTCATTGCACAAATTGTCAAACAAAGAATTACAGAACTCGAAGCCATTATCAGTCCTAAGTTTCTTAATCTTTTTACCAGTTTGGTTCTCAATTGAAATCTTCCAATTTTGAAACTTTTCCAAAGCATCTGATTTTTTTTTCATTAGAAAACCCCGTACTTTTGTAGAAAAGTCATCAATCACAGATAGGAAGTATATATTACCACCTTGTATGAACATTAGAGGGTCCCCACACATCAGCATGCAAGTACTCTAGAATCACAAAACTCTTAGTCACATTAGGGGAAGGGGAACCCGAGAATTTAACTCTTTGTTGTTTGCCATAAACACAAGAATCACAGAAAGGCATGCAAGACAACTTGTCTTTACCAAAACAACCTTTTTTATGCAAAATCTCTAGACCTTTAGCACTTATATAACCTAATCTTCTATGCCACAGACCAGTCAAGTCATCAGTCACAGAATTCATATTATCATATACAGATTCAGTTTTGCAAAAATAAAGGTTTCTTTTCTTTTCAGCTTTGAAAACTACTTAATATTCTCATTATTCCATTTCCTTATTTACCCTCAAGACCACGAGATTCTAAAGCAGCACAAGACATCAAATTATTGCACAAAACAGGAACATGTCTTACATTTTTTAGAGTCAAAGAATAACCAGAATCAAATTTCAAGTAAACATCACCAATGCCAGCAACTTTACAAAGTTTCTCATTAGCCATAGAAACAGAACCATTTTCAACTTCTTTATAGTTAGAAAACAAATTTCTAAGAGGTGACATGTGATAAGAGCAACCAGAATCAATTAGCCATTCATTTTCACACACAGTAGATGAATGCACAGAATTCACAGAATCACATAAATCAGTCACCATAAAGACATCACCCGAGTTTTCACCCGATGAAGAAGCATGATTCACTTGTTCATAAGATTGGTTGTTATCATGATGTTTCTGGTTTTTCTTTTTAGGACAGTCTTTAATAAAGTGATTAGGATCACCACAGTTAAAGCCCTTTATGTTCTTAGGCCTAGACTTAGACCTAGTCTGCTTTTCCCTTTGTTCTTACCATGGTTATTATCAGATTTATGATTGTTGTTATACCTATGTTGAGACATACCTCTAACATGCATAACTTCACCTGAATTTTACTTACTACATTTGTTCACTTTTAAATCTAGTTCTTTACTCTTAAGACCATTAATCATAGTGTCAAGCATAATAGAATCTCTACCATACTTAATAGCAGATTTGACATCACTGTAGGTCTTAGGAATAGCATTTAAAAGCACAATATGAGTATAATCATCAATATTCTTATCTTCGGTTAACTTAATATCTTGAATCAATTTAGTAAACACATCAAGGTTCTCATCAACATCTTTGTTCAAGTCAGGCTTGAATCTGAAATTTTTTTCAAGTAAAAACAATTTACTAGGTAAAGAGGTTTTCGTATAAAGCTCTTCTAATTTTTCCCAAAAAGTTTAGTTGAATTAAGTTTACCACATTTTCTGAGCACATAGTCAGATAAGTTCAAGATTATGGAAGAGTAAGCAAATTCATCATCTTCAGTTTTCTTAGTGGTTACATCATCAGCATAATTACCACCTATAGCCTTAAACATTTTGTGTTGGATTAAAATTCCTTTCATTTTCTGTTACCAAATAGAAAAATCCGATTTCCATTAAAAGGTTCCATATTATAGCCAGAAATAGAAGCCATCACACACAAGCAAAATAAGGCACACTAAATCACAGGCTTACAAATTACACAAAGTAAGCAGCAGAAGCAGGACCACACAAAATAGACACAGATAATGAAAAAACTGAAAGTTTTTAGACAATTTTAAAATTTCAGTGAGCCACACTGAAAAACACAGAAAACACAAAATCACACATTCCTAGTTTTCTACAGCAAGCAAGCCTCAGAACCAATGACCTAGACGATCAACAAAACTGTAAAATTTTTAGGGTTCAAGCAAATCACTTACAAACCAGAGGCCAACACTCTGGGGTTTTTCCACCGAAAAGCCGAACCGGCGCAGGAACTGAGCCGCCGAACAGCCGCTGCCCGAGCGTCGATGTTCACCCACCAGGCGCAGATAGCCGCTCTGATATAACTGTTAGGAGGGTATCCGTATTGGCATCGGCATGTGTACCTGCAAAATAAAGACATATGCAAATACACAATATGCAAATATAATAGTAAACTCAAAAGGATATCGAGTCAGTCTCAGATCTGCTGTCTTCCCAAATCTACGTCAGAGAGAGAATCCAAGATAAAGGCCGGAAGGTGAAGGCAACACCCAACACCACTCTACTGCCCGACCACTGCCCGACCAAAGCACACAGCAATGGACAGGAACCTCAATCTGCCTCCCACCAGACAGAACCACTCACCACGCACAGAGTCAGGACGCACATCATCAGTAAACATTGAAGCGCACACAGCACTCACCGGCAAGAACCCCAAGCGCACACAGCACTCATCCGAACCACACAACCACACAACACTCACCAACGCCAAACCAACGAACGGAAAGAACCACCGAACGGACAGAGTCACTCGCAAACACAGCCTCAACCCCCACCGAGAAAGAACAGGACACAAAGTCCTCCAACCGAAGCACAAAAGCAAACGGACAAGGAAGGAGGAGAAGAAGGCGTGTGTTTTCAGCGAAGAAGACAATACTGAGTGAGTGAGTAGAAGGAGGCGAATGACTTAAGCCAGAGAGAATTGAGAGGCGTTAATAATCAGACTTTGGATTAAGTATGGGGGTTACCATAATCAGAATTAGGGTAGGTTAATAAAGGGTTTAATGAGCTTAATTAATTTGGGCCACAATACCCAACAAGAAGGTTATATATCGATCAAACAAATGTTAATTTTTGTATGGGATAATTACATATGTCTCCCTTGTAGAATAATTATTTACAAATTCTATCATCTAGTTTGAACAATTATATCTGGCTCCCTTATAGAATAGCTATATTGCAACAACACTCCATCTAGTTTGTAAATATAAGAAAAATTATAAGTATTTCCCATGTAAATTGACATAAAAGTACATTGTAGGGGATGCAAATGTTATTATTCAAACTAGATGTGCTAAAACGATAATTATGAAAACTAGAGAAGGTCTATAAAGTTCTCTCTATGCCACAGAAACTATAAATATAAGAGATAAATACTTTTATCTCCTAATTTTGGAGTCTTGACTTCTCCCCTTTGTGATTGAACATAAGTATTTAAATTATTAAAGATAGCAAATCATAATTTATTTTTGATAATAAAAAACCATGTTTTTCGATCACACCATTAATGATATTCGGTTCATGCTATATAGACAGGTCGCTGGATGTCAATTGACGGTGTAAATAAAGTTTTCATTTAAAGCAAGAAAACGTCCAAAGCTTACAGTTATGTGAACTTGTGGAGAATTAAGACTTCCAAAATGGGAATGGGAATGGGAATGGGAATTTTTGACATTATCTGCACAATAAGAGGCCTACTCCATACGTTAAAGTAAACCCTAATTTTGAAGTAGCTTCCTCGTTAAGCTTTCTGTTGCGTAGCTTCTTTGGGAAGGTTTCGATCAACATCACGCATTGAATGAAAGTGACACCCAAATTAAATAAAATTATCAAAAAAAATAAATGTCGGCTAATGCATATTCTGAATTATATTCGCTGACATAATCTTCTTTATTTTCCTCTTAATTTGTTATTTTCCACAACCCACAATCAATCAATAAGCAACTTGTCTTTGATGCTTCAACGACTGGTCTAATGCATTACCAATGCATGAGTTTATTTTCATTACATTTCCACTTTATCCACATGAATCGAAATTTTTTTTATGAGCGAACAACTCAATATATTTAGAATTAAAAACTACACATAGAATCATATAATACTTTTACCAAACTTTTAGTATTAATCAAATACTTTTGATTAAAAACAAAAGTTCAGTACTATTATTGATTAAAAACAAAAATTTGGGACTATATTAGATTAGCCCTGAAAGTTTAGGACTAGTATCGCAAATTAAAGGCTCATATTCTATGAGATCAATTTTATAACTTACTATTGAATTTAAGTTCAAGTTCTAGATATGATCAATGCTAATTATTTAATATGAAAAGAATTTCCGATTAATTAAATTAAATCTATTTACATTTTATAATCAAGAATTCAAAATACTGTATCTGAGTAACAAACATTAGTCTTAATTTTTAGTTAACAAACAAACAATTAACTAAAAGTTTTTTTTCTTGTCACTCCCCTGACAAAACATATCACTCTAAGGTACTTCTACTAAAGATATACATAATATATGATATATACGCATACATGGAGATCATGAATTTGTGCGTGTGTGAAAGAGAAGGTGTATCTCATCAAAAACCTAGTAATAGAATTGAAATTGACATTATACCTTGCTTGAAAGTAGAAGTCTACGCCAAGAAATTAACAGAAAGAATATATAAGGGAAAATTACAGAGGTTAGGTATAATATTTATGCGCAGTTGGCTACTTTCAAATTAGTTGGTACGTATATATTCAAAACCATTTTCCATTTGTTTAATTTTTACAGTGGAGGAACTGAAATTAAAGAAGAAGCTTTAGAAAGACTCTAAATGGACACTTCAGCGAAACCCCTTTTGCTCTCCTTTGCTTAGGTAAAGAGGTGAAACGTCCCAATGAATCAGCGCTTGCCCATTATCCACTCTATCCCCATGTAACTTATTCCTTCTTCATTTAATTAAGATGAAATTTTATTTTTTTAAAAACAGAAAAGTACATTTTGTAAATAAATCTTTAAAAATAAATTAAGGGATTGTGATTATTTAACATATTAATCGATTTATATATATATATAGATATAGATAAAAAAAACTACACCATATCGACCAGATAAATTGTATGTTCTTCAAAACATCCTTCAATTTCTTGAATTCTTGTTAATCGTGCTTTAAATAATTTGAAAAAGTTTAATATGATTAATTGTTATTTTTATTGGTCTAATAATTAATGCTTTCATACACATAAATTGTGGATTGGATCAATCTACAAAGGAGTTTAGAAACAATCTATATGTTCATATTATTTGTAAGAAACAATCTATATGTTCATCTTATTTGTAAGAGGTAGTGACTGATTAACCATGTGAGTTTGAAAATATGCAGATTACTCTGTTTTGGAATATACATTTTACCTATTGTGATTTTGAAAATAGGCAGATTTCCTCATATGGTTTGAAAATATGCATTTTATCATCCGGTTTTAATATAAACGTTTCTCTCTTGTGGTTGGTATCCACGGACGTGGTTTTGCACATGTTCACAAACTACGATGAGGTAAAACTCCTATATTCAAAACCACAGCGGGTGTAAAATACATATCTTCAAACCATATTGCCTATTTTTATAACATATGGGTAATCCGTCCTAGCTGTATTTGTAAAGATTACAGCGATCCATGTATGAAAATGGTCAAGAAAAAGAGAGAACAAATATGTTAATCTGGTACAAATGAATTTTACTAAACAAAAAGAAAAACTTGACGTCCAAGCAACCAAGTAG